>CP139506.1:180807249-181196842 GCA_021014915.2 Artemisia tridentata subsp. tridentata
AAACCTTGGTCAAACCTTGTGCATATTCACATCTCTGGAGCATACACAAGACCTATTAAAGTTAGTAACTTTATTTAGATTCTTGTTCCAAAGAACTTTCTTCAGAACTTTCATGACATATCCCGTTACCACACACAAACATATGTCTTGATCTTAGATCACTTGCATAACTCATACTTAAACTCAACTTAAAGGATGTCACCCTTTAGATCATTCAATCTTAGATTCCAAACACAATGATTAAAATCCATCGACACATATTTGTCAAATTTACGTGTATAACATGACATCTTCATCACACTAGTTTTTATAGAAATAGTTGAGTCTCATTAAGTCATGTATTGGTGAATTATCTTGTCTTAGGAATAATTAATCAAACAAGAAGTAGATGTGATTTTTCTTTAGTTTATTAAAAAAAATCACTTGCATTACATATACGTGTATTGATTACATGATATTTGTTTGATATCTTGATGTTATCATTGTCAAATGTGTAAACCTTAGAAAGGTTTTGTCTGCATGCTTATATGCTGTATGATTTGTATGATATGTTCATTCTTTTGTTATATGCTATTTCGCAAGATTAACGTATTACTTGTTAACTCACACTTACTATATGGTGTTAGATAGTCTTTGTCTTTAGTTGACAATCATTGAGCTTTTTCATAAGGTAGTCTAAATGGTACATGCTCCTAAATGTTATAATGGTTTGCATGAATCTTAGTCTCACTTCTTTGTCACACTATTTGTTTGCCATATGTGCACTTTGTCTAAGTGGTCTTGGTATGATGAACATTTAGAAGTTATTTTATTTTATACATAGATCATTGTGTTAATTAATGGGTAAGTATGCTTAAGTGACTAAGCCTAACTTAAAAACAATTTCACAATGTAGTATCTAAAACAATGCTATCTTGCAATATGATTATTTGTCTTTATGCTATGTGGTATCTTTATGTCTATTAGTAGATTATTTATTTTTATAAGATGTTGTCATATGATATTCACATCTTTTGTCATTAAGACTTTTTGTCTTGTAGGCTGATAACAAACTATTTGTTATTTCTCTTTGTTATGCTTATTTTGCATAATTGTTATCTCATTATTGCTACTTAGATTAGTAATATGTTTATGGGATCCATTTTCTTGCATATAGCTTTAAAAGCTAATAGGATTAAGTTTTAGAGGTTTGAAATTTGTGTTTGGATATCTTTCAATATACCTGTCTCCAAATCATATTGTTGCTTCCGCTCACCTAACAATATCTCCATCATCTTTTAGTTAAAACAATATATCTCCCATAAGGAAAACCACATGCCTCATCGTGCGATCATCTCGCATTGATAGAGAAGAGCTACGTAACTTCACGGATGAAGTTCTTTGTATGCTAACCAATATCCACTAAAACATTGCTAAGCTCATCGCTTTCATTAATCTGCAACATCCTAAACACTTTACCTTCATTCTTCATTTAATGCATCATAGATTATGTTGAATGACCACCAATTAAGGAGGAGAGAAATTCATTCACATAATTATCTTTTCATTAAATAACATGTACTCATGTTTCTTACATTCCCAAATACTGACAAGTAGGTTCAAATCACTTAGTTAAATCAGTTCACAAAATCACAAAGTGTTTCTAACCTTATTAGCTCAACATCACAGCTCTGCACCAATATCTCATTAAAAGAAAAACACATCATGTGTTTGACAAACCTCTTAAATGAGATACATTAAGTCTCCTTAGAATTTGACTAGGATTAGTGAAACCAAATTAGTAGTTATAAGTGAATAGACCATAGCATGAACCTTCGTTTGATCAAAAACGACAAAACATGACCTAATCGATTTTGGTCCCACGGAACCCTTCAATAAGAAGGACGGAACCAAAATTTTGGTTCCGCCAAATCCGTGGGTACCTGATCAGCTTTTAACCATTCAGAAACCAAACAACTTTAGGTAATCAACGAATCTAGGATTTTCATCTTAATCTCACAACTTAATTGTCTAGAACATCTTTAGTGTCTAGAACACCATTATAGGATCTCATCCTTTTTCATTCTTGTTACATATCAAGCATGTCATTGTCAGTGCAAACAGAACCATCATTCTCAACATGTTTGTCCAACCAACACTCTCATCATATGATGTCATTCTCATCCACATATAGGTATCTAGTATTTCCAATTGTTACATATGGAATCTCCATTCCTAAGTGATCATTGTCTTCACTTCCTCTCATTCTCATTCAAACATTTACTATGGCACGATTCATCTTTGGTAGATGATAATATCATAACCGTAACCGCCTTCAAATACTCTTATATCATTTGCTATACATTAGAGTTTCTGAATTCATTGCATTCATTATAATCACCACCATCCATCACTTCTTTCACTAATCATCAATCCCATGGATTAACGAAAAACCTACTTACATCAACCTTTAGTCATCCATTAAGTTATCATTCACTTGTAAACCAACATCATATTAACACCACTCACTTTAAGCTTTTTAACTTCACTTCATATCCTCCTCATAGGCATTGTTTTGTAGGATTTTATCATATGATATTGCTGCATCATATTTTTATTTGATTAGACAATCACAATTGGTATGTTGCTTGTGATTAGATTATTGATATGTTGCATAATATTTTTCTTTGAGATAAAATATATTGCACTAACCATTTCATTGTAGGTTCATCATCATATACGCTCGATCGTATATAGCTTACTCATCATAGGATAAAGTTTGCTTCGATTACTATTCCTTTTTTTATAGGTGCTTCTTGACAATCTCAAACCAGGAGGATTATCAGTCTAGCACTCATATTGCATCGTCTATACACATTGGTCGTATATGACTTAAGACATAGCTTCTAGTGCATTGATCTTTTGTTTTGTAGGTTCATCTTGACGCGCTAGAGCAAGGGGGAGCTTTCGTCAAGTAGTTTTTAGGATGCATCATATACACACATTGGTGTATATCATATACTTGTCCAAGGACAAATATTGTTTTATACTAACCTTTATTTTGTAGGATTCTTCATCCTTGGATCATATACGTTGGTACCCTAGCAACGGGGAGTATAGATCAAGGGGGAGGATATCATATTCTAACTATTTTTTTGTAGGATCATACATCTTAACATTGTCACTCCAATTAGGGGGAGTATTATCCAAGGGGGAGCCTTAAAGTTCTCATTATCATTGCATTATCATACTTGGTACTCTAAACTAGGAGGAGTAATCACCAAGGATTGGTTACCACATTCCGCTACGCATATCTTCTTTTCGTTTCGACAAAAAGGAGGAGATAGGTCTACATAGTCCAACATAGATTACCCACGTGTATCGTTGGCTATTTGCATTTCATTCATCATGCATTTTTCATATATATTCTTTTTATGTTGCACACCACTAACCTTGATGTAGGTTAAGAGTCTTAATTTGATCCATGGATCCGCTTACAACCTAGGAGACGCAACAACCATAGGAGATTGGAGTAGTCTATTTAACTTCACTAGGGATGATGCAAGCTCGCCATTTCGGGGAGAAATTAAGTTAACTCCAAGGACACACCCTTTTTGCTTCGACAAAAGGGGGAGAAAGGTGTAAACGGAGAAAGTGAGTAATTACGAACACAAGGAGAAAAGGGAGAAAGGTGTAAACGGAGAAACTGACACAAGAATAAAGTAAGTAATTATGGACACAAGTAACTTTTTGCATTTTACTTTCTATCACGTTTACATATTTTGTCATCATCAAAAAGGGGGAGATTGTTAGTGCAAGCAGTCTCGTTGGGGAGATTGCTAGTGCAAGCAATCTTGTTTGTTTTGATTGATGACAAACATGTAACTTGATACATAGCGTAAAATGTACAAGTTACTTGTAATCATATCTTGTCTCAACATACATTCAACACCTCTCAAGTCCTCGTATGATACAACACAGGTTCGTACATGTTTGTTATGTAGCATTATGATCAAACCCTTAACAAACCATTTAGAATGTTTAAAATACGGTTAGGTAATTAAGTATTTTAAAAAGGATAATCATTCTACTTAGAACCTTATTTTACATGATCACTAGGATACATGTTACATACATATATACATTTACATATTTTAATATTAACACATGACATCATGGCATACCTAATTAGAAAATCTTATAAAGATATGAAATATATTTTGGAAAGATTTGGTAGATTTTATAAGATTTGATTTTGGAAGATTTAGTAAGATTTGATAATATTTTGTATAGATCTTTAAGCTACTAGATTTGCACATGGTTTTAGTTGTACACATGGTTTTAGTCTTACACATGGTTTTAGTTGTACACATGGTTTTAGTTTTACACATGGTTTTACACATGGTTTTGCACATGGTTTTGTACATGGTTTTACACATAGTTTTACTATAAATAGTAGCCATGGTTTTACACATTGATCATCAAACTAGAACATACATTCCCTCACTCATTACACACACTTAGATCAGTAGCAAACCATGTAGATTCATACATTAATCACCCATTACATAATGATCATAATGTTACTAACTTTCATTATGTTGTAAGCATACATTGTTAATGATCCTGTGAAGCAAGCTCAAGATCATGAGACATCATCCATAGCATACTTCATGATCCACCAAGAAGATCTTAGTTGCATACATGAAGATCCATCACAACAAGTTTAGGGAGCTTGTGATCTTCATACATTGAAGGCTTCCGATCAATGGAAGTTCATATAGTGTAGGCATTCATATCCATGATATACTTATGTCATGGGTCATTGTTGTAACCATCATTGTATCATTTAGATCAGTAGAGTGGGGTTAGTATTTTAGTCCTTAAAATACAAAGAGTGATGGGAGTGGTTGTACCCTTGTAAAGAACTCGACATCTAGTTTAGTGTCGGAAATTGTATAAGCGACGATGGGAGTGGTTGTACCCTTGTAAAGAACCCGGTGTTTAGCTTAGTACCGGAAAAGGAAGTAAGCGACGTGTAAAGGTTTTCTCCGCCTAAGAAAGGGAGCTTGTTGATCTAGTGAAGTAACTCTCGAGTTGGGTACTCGGGGAGTGGAGTAGGGCGGAGAGGAGCTCCGTGACCGAACCACTATAAATCATCGTGTTCGGTTTGCGCTTTCTTTTACTTATCTCTTTACTTTTATATTTGCATTATGTGATTGCTTGTGTTGTGATTATGTGATAATACTTGTGTGACAACTTGGTAGACATAAACTACAACATACAGTGTTCATATTAGAACTAGCCGAATTGGAAATTTGATACAACAAGTTTTAAGTTTTAAAACGGTAAACGTATTCACCCCCCCTCTACGTTTTCACAGCCTTCTTGAGAGAGTAAATTGATTATGAGATTAGTTGAAATGTATGTGTTGTATGTATGTATTAGTCCTCTTCTCTCTAACCAAGCATACTTATTAATAGAATGACTCCCCTTGGCCACCAAGCAAGTTTCTTGGGCACTAAGTGTCATTAAAAATCAGGACTTGAAGTAAATGTGGTGTAATGATCATCCATATGAAGGGTTAGTTCATTAAAGATAGTCATTAAGTGTGCCAGGAGTTGCAGCAACCCAAGGTTGAAGTCTCAACCTGAGGTTCAGATTCCAGCCCAAGGTTTGGAGTAAGGTTGACATGGCAGTTTTGAACCTTGGGTTGAACTTAAGCCTTAGTTGTATTTCTTGAACCTTTGGTTGAGGAAACAAGCCATAATTCATAGAAAACTTTGCATGTAACTTCTCATTCATTTCATCAACACTTGATCTTTTCTTGAGCTCGGAAATCTTTGTAACTTGATTCTTTATCTTTGATGATCTTCTCGAGGTCTTTATTATGGGTAGAATCTTTCGTTGTGCATAAGCTCTTGATTTAGCGATTTTTCCCCATCTTTCTAGCCATTCCCTTGGACTTGATTGTACCTGAACCTTAATATATCTTTTGTACCTTTTTCGCATAATATGTTCACAAACACAACCAAATACAATCCACAAACATAGAAATAACGCGACTAAAACATGTACGAAATGAGCGTTATCAAATACCCCCCACTTAACTTTGCTTGCCCTCAAGCAAATCTAGCTTTTAAAAATAAATCCACATGATATAAATGAGAATGATTCTAAAAATGAGATGCAAATCCATCAAGTACAAGTACGAGATAAGATCCATCTTTTTAAGCTTTATAAGTGAAATGTCAAGATGTTTGACAATACCTTAATGATTCTCTTGCTTGATAACATGTTAAAACACCTCACGAAAAAGGAATGAAGTATAATTCACTCAACACTCATTTATTTAGTGGGTGAGTATATAAGAAAATCACATTTATCGCTCAGTCATGATCTAAATATTACCATAAGCTTGTACAAGAAACAAAACTCCACCGACGTGGCGTAAGCACCAAGTGTAAACATCGAAGAGGACTTTTATTCGGGTTAAAGGGTAATATGGGGTTTATGTTCAGATATCTCTTGTAAAAACATACTAGATCGCTAGCACGAATTCTTGATTTACTCAAACAACGGATGGTCACTAAAGTAAAATACCTTAGATCGCTGGCGCGTTATTCGATCACTCAAGAACCGGATGGTCACTAGAATATTCGCACAATTGATATCTTCACAAAATTAAAAAGGTAGGGATAAGGCATGGGATATACTTATGAGAGGTGTAAAAAAAACTTTACAAATAATCAAAGTCTACAACCAATTGATACTAGCTACGTCAACCTCTTTCACATGAACTTGAGAATTCATCCTTGATCGATATCATACTTTCATAGCTCATTGGCTATTCTTGTCACCATACAATTGCGATGATTATTATTATATATATATATATATATATATATATATATATATATATATATATATTATATATATATATATATATATATATATATATATATATATATATATATATATATATATATATATATTTAACCACATGTTTTGGCCATCGATCATAATTCCAATAGATCTTCTATGAGATTATCATAGAGTTTGCAACTTTTTCCAAAATTCAAGGATTTCCCACATAACAACCATCTTTCCAAGTAGTTAGTAACCAACCAAGACTTGACTATGGGTAAGGTTAAGGCTAAAAGTGTAAAATATTTTTGTATTTTTCTGGTGTAACAAAAGAAAAGAATGGCTCAAAGGGTGAACTAAGGGTATCTAGCACTAAAATTGAGTGCTAACAAATGGGTCAATGATGAGAGTTTTAACTAACCGATGTGATTAGCTAATGTATGATTTGCAAACGGATGGCCATTTAGTTGAATCATAATGTTGCCTCTTATCACACGAATACACTTTCATCACACGAATGTGATCTCACTGCGATCTGGTAATGATTTGCAAGTACAAGTTCTAGAATAAATAAAATCACCGGCACACTCATAGCAAAAAGATCAAGCATAAAAGATGTATGCTATATAATAATAGGCTCAAATCCTCACAATTTTTGGTGGAATGAGCTATAATTGTGCTAGCAATGTTATCGATCCCAAAAATGTATTGCAATGTCAATCAGGACACATCTCGAATTTTTAAAAATTATATGTTTTATCAGTGGATTGATCTAGTTATTCTAATATAAATTATCCTAAATGTGCGAAAACAACTAGATTATAAGGGCAAACAATTTAAAACTAGGCTCAAAAATATAGAAAATTTAAAATCCAGTTTCATTTTCCTATTTCCTCCCCCCATACTTAAGTTTGACATTGTCCTCAATGTAAAGAACGATTAACCATAAAAATTGGGAAATGGAACATAAAAGAAATGATACAGCCTGAGCCTTGGAATCTAGATCGAGCTCCAAATTAGATATTGAGATCGAACGATTCCACATCTTCGAGATCAAGCATCGTAACCTGCAGTAATCTTCATATACAAAACAAACAAACACACAAAATGCAAAATATTTTTGGATTTTTTTTTGCAAGGCCCCCACACTTATGGTGAAACCATTGGGGCATAAAAATAAACAAACAATTAAAAACACACGGGTTGCCTCCCGAGAAGCGCTTAATTTATTAACGAGTCATTAGCCTGACTTGATCTTCCTCACTTTCATGGTTTATGTTTGGGATTCTTTCCTGACTTCTTGGGAATACAAACTACATTTCCTTTCACTATTCCTTTTTTATAATCTGCTGGGAAAGGTGCCATGAATGGAATAGCAGTGTATTTCTTTTTATCGAGCAGTTCAAGTGGAATTTCCTCACTTGACATTTCATTCAGTTGCTCCTCATCATGATAAATCTTGATACGATGTCCATTAACAATGAAACTTCCACCGTGCTTGTCATATAACTCGACATATCCGGATGGAAAACCATGTTTTACCACGAATGGACCATACCATTTGGTTATTAGCTTAGGAGCTTTGAATTTGTACTTAGAATTGAACAAAAGTACTTTGTCTCCGGCTTTGAATTCTTTCCGGATTCTGAGTTTCTTATCATGGTACGCTTTTGTTCGAGCTTTGTACAACTTGGAATTCTCATACGCTTGGAGTCTTAACTCATCGAGTTCATGCAATTGCAAGAATCGTTTTTCTCCAGCGATTTTGAGATCGGGGTTACATTGCCTCAACGCCCAGTATGCGCGGTGTTCAATTTCAAACGAAAAATGACAAGTTTTTTCATATATGAGTCTATACGGGGTTGTGCCAATTGGAGTTTTATATGCCGTTCTAAACTCCCATAGAGCATCATCGAGTTTCCTTGACCAAATGGAAGGATTATCCTTAACCGTTTTTTCAAGTATAATTTTTAAAGCTCTATTGGTGTTTTCAACTTGACCACTGGTTTGAGGGTGGAATGCTGTTGCGAAACGATGATGGACTCCATATCATTTCATAGCTTTCTCTATTTGATGGTTACAGAAGTGAGTTCCTCTGTCACTTATCAAAGCTTTTGGAATTCCGAATCGAGAGAAAAGCTTTTTCAGAAAATTTACAACCACTCGTGCATCATTTGTGGGTAAGGCTTCCGCTTCGGCCCATTTAGAAACATAGTCAATTGCAACGAGGATGTATTCAAACTTATGAGACTTAGGAAAAGGACCCATAAAGTCAATTCCCCATATATCAAAGATTTCAGAAACTTGTATGCTCTTTTGTGGCATTTCGTCCCTACGAGAAAGACTACCAGACTTTTGGCAAGCATCACAATTCTGCACAAGCGTATGGGCTTCTTTAAAAATTGTCGGCCAATAAAATCCCGCATCAAAGACTTTTTTCGCGTTGTAGACGGACCGTAATGTCCTCCAGTTGGGCCGTGATGACATTCATCGAGAATTTTTCGGGTCTCTGAACCGTACACGGATCTTCTAATTATCCCATCGGGATACATTTTAAATAGATACGGTTCATCCCAAAAATAGTGTTTTAGGTCTGCGAAAAATTTACTACGCTGAGTGTGAGTTAGACCTTTTTGTAACACTCCTCCGACTAAATAATTTGCAAAGTCTGCAAACCATGGAACTTCTTCGTTTTCAATTCCCATAAGAGTTTCATCGGGAAAATTATCACCAATCTCATCTTCACCGAATTCATCTAAATTAGGATTTTCTAATCGAGACAAATGGTCTGCTGCAACATTTTCCGCGCCTTTCTTATTTTGGATTTCTATGTAAAATTCTTGAAGCAATAAAATCCATCGGATAAGACGTGGTTTGGCATCTTGTTTGGCAAACAGGTATTTAAGAGCTGAATGATCGATGAATACAATTGTCTTTGATAAAACGAGATAAGAACGAAATTTGTCAAACGCAAAAACTACAGCCAAAAGTTCTTTTTCAGTGACCGTGTAGTTTTGTTGAGCACTATTCAAGGTTTTGCTAGCAAAGTAAATAGGACGAAAATGTTTTCCATCGCGTTGTCCTAATACTGCTCCAATGGTAAAATCACTTGCATCACACATAAGTTCAAATGGCAGCGACCAATTTGGTGAAACCATAATCGGTGCATTTGTTAACTTATTTTTGAGCGTTTCGAATGCCTTGATGCATTCTTCATTGAAATCAAAAACTGAATCTTTCTCGAGAAGCTTCGTCATAGGACGAGATATTTTCGAAAAATATTTGATGAATCTGCGGTAGAATCCCGCATGCCCCAAGAAACTCCTAACGCCTTTGACATTAGTCGGGGGTGGTAACTTAGCAGTAGCATCTATTTTTGCTTTGTCAACTTCGATTCCCTTGCTAGAAATCTTGTGACCAAGCACAATGCCTTCTGTCACCATAAAGTGACATTTTTCCCAGTTTAGTACGAGATGAGCGGTTTTGCATCTTTAAAGCATTTTATCAAGATTGGAAAGGCATGACTCGAATGAGTCTCAAATTCGAGAAATCATCCATGAAAACTTCCATGGAGGTTTCAAGCTGATGAACTCAAATAAGTACATTTTATTACTATCATTTATCCTATTAATTTGACTTGTTTTACTCTATTATGTATGAGGATTGATACTTAATCGTTTACTTTTGTAATTCTCAGGTAAAAACAAGCATTTGGTGAAACTTAGCGATTTTGGACTGATTATGGAGCAAAACATGCAAGAAGTTAAGAGTCTACTGAAATGAAGAAGATCAAGACTAATCTGCTCCAGATGCGCCGCATCTCACTCATGACATGCGCCGCATCTCTATTAAGATATCACCAGATACGATCCAAGATACAAGAGGACATGCGCGCATCTAATCATGGAGTTACGCCGCATCTTCTGGCGGTGTACGAATATTCCTGAATATTATAATCTTGGACCCCACGCGAAGTTAAGTCAATGCGCCGCATCTACTTACTAGATGCGCCGCATCTTCCCTCAGACAGAAACTATAAATACCCCAAGACCAGATCGAATTTCGAGGATACCATATAATACCGAAGACCGAACAGGAGAAACCAAGGACGAATTCAGTCAAGGAGGCAGCACAAGACACACCCAAATCAAAGATACAAGAGCTGTAAGAAGGTGCTGCATGTGTTTAATTCATTAAGTAGTTTTGTTTTATTGTGTTAGCAAACTTTAATTCATCAGGATTGGTGGCTTGTGTAATGTGACAACGAAAGATTGCACTCCCTTTAATACTTGCTTTCCCATCAATTAAAGTTTATATGTTGATGTCTTTGGTTACTACTTATTAGTGCATTGATAACCTCTGTGTTTATTAGTGGCTTGCGGGCATTTGACTGCGGAAAATAATGTGGCTCCCACGGTTATTACTAAATTGATCACTTAGGAATAACTTTTAGACATAAGTAATCATTAAGGGTTTACTCGCCGATAAGAATAGGACCAACGAGAAAGGGTTAACTACATACACTTCATATAAAGCTATCAATAAAACAAGTGACAATCTACTTAATCATAAGGACAGCCCTCTTATTGTCTCGAGTATTTATCTGTGTACGTGTGTGCTACTTGCTGATTCGTGCCTATTGGTTTATTTTATTATTTAATTGCAAACAAATCGTGCCAGTCTCTCAGGCTGAAACTCCCTTGCGTTAGGATATTAAAATACTGATTAGAATAACGAGATAATACGTTCCACTCTTAGTGATCGACACTCTACTTACCATTATATTCATACTGACCGGGTACACTGCTCGTTAAGTGTGTGTGTTATTGATAAGTCGGCTAAATATAAATTTAAAACTTGAGTAGGCATTAAAACTGCTAAACCGCAACGACACATCACGCGCATCAAGTTTTTGGCGCCGTTTCCGGGGAGTGAATTGTTATTATCTGTTAATTTGATTAGTATTTTAATTAGGTTTTTCTTTTTATTAGATTAATTGCATCATTGTATTATTTTGCATATTTGTTGTATTGTGTGTTAATTGTTTTCTTTTATTTTTGTGTGTTTATTTTTGTTTGTGTGTTTAATTTTTGTTTTTATTTTTCGTATTTTTCTGTTCTGCTATCGTTGTACTGTGCTAAAATCAAACGATACGGCGCATCTGATCTCTCAGATACGGCGTATTGCGTTTAATTTTTATTAAATACAACGCGTTTAATTAATTCGATACGACGCATCTTTTCCCCAAGATACGGCGTATCTGTTTTTAATAAGAAAATTTTTCTAAGCGATAAAGTAATACGACGCATCTGCTTTTGCAGATACGGCGTATATGTTTTTGATAATTTTTTTTTAAAACGTTAACGCCATACGACGCATCTGCTTTCGTAGATACGGCGTATCTATTATTTTAATTAAAAACAGTTTGCGAATTATTAAACAGATACGACGGATCGATCTATATCGATACGGCGTATCCTATGAATAAAAAATCTCGTATTTTTAAAACGTAACGAAAATACGGCGCATTAACTTTTGTTAATACGACGGATATAATTTGATAAATATAGTTGATTTTTGATATTTACCTTGATCGGTCAGCTACTCTCGTGTGCAAGTTGTTTATTTTCAGGATAAATGATGACTCGAGCATCACCAAGAAAGATTACATTCTGAACCTAACCGAGAGACGCTAGCTGGAGTGATCAAACATAAGACGACAAGAGTAGAGGAAAACTCAGTACTGGTAACGTTGAACGTCTTATATTCTTGAAATAGAATCCCAGGTAAACTCTACGATAATTCAACCTGCTCAAAGGAAAGTTCTCTACACTATGATCTCAGTTTTATTATCCATATTATACATCTGATTCAAATCGTAATCTTAATTTTGTATGCTTAAAAACGATATTTGTTCCTAACCTCGGAATAAATCCTTATCCACTAAACAATAAGATTACAATTATTAATAAAACGTTTATGCCTATTGCTCTTATTTTGAATTCATCTATATGGTGTGCCGTTTAACCCAAATTTGATGTATAAGGAACTGTGTTGCGGAGGCCAAGGTACGTTCTTCATTTAAATTTCGTTAACTAACATAGAGATACGGCGGATCTAAATATCCAAAGCGCCGTATCCCTGACCAATTAGAACTTATTGACTAGTCAACGAGATTAAATAGATACGGCGCATCCTTTTCGCCTATAAATACGACGGGAATGCGCCGGATCTAAACTCTTTACCGCATAACCCTCGCTCACACAGTTAAGAACACGCACTAAAATTATACTCGAATCCCGATCGTTCTTCTTTAATCCACCTTTAATCCGATCTAGAATCTTCCTCCTAATCATCAAATTAAGGTAATTATTCCATTTCGATTTAATCTTGATTAATACGAAAATTAGGGTTTATATGATTGAATCGATTCGTGCTTAAATGATATAGAGATATGATTAGGACTTGCTCTAGATGGTTTCCCCCATATTTAATTTGCATAAATAATTGAACTTAAAACCTAATTTGATTTAACCGAAAATCAAGGTTTTGGGTTCGATTTTGAATATTTAGCGGGAAGGCGAATTAGTAGTGGTGGAATGAGATATTAGAACTGATATAAGGAGTATATGATACTGTGATATTTAGTAGTAGTTTACGTCACGGATACGGATTCCTGATAAACGTGCCTGACCCTTTATTTTATACTGATATACTTTTAGATGCGGCGCATCTAGGTTGATTAATGCGGCGTAACGACCTATTTCAAAATTGATAAAATTCTAGATACGCCGTATTGATTAATCTAGATACGACGCATCTCCATACGCCGTATCTATTGTCTTGCACCGCATCTCTTATACTTTATACAGATACGCCGCACTGATTAAATCAGATGCGCCGTATCTACCTATTTTGCAGACTGTTTACTGACTGTGAATATCTATTTCAGATGGCATTACCAGAGGTCACACTAAGGCATCAGTGGCTACAATTTGAGAACATGGGACTTACTCCTGCCACTCTAGAGGATTACTTGCATAGGCTTGACTCGATTTACTTCAAGAAAATATTCAGAGTCCAGGTTTTGAATTTTGACGATGTGGGATTGATCGGTGGTGGACATGCAGCTGAGAGTTTACAGCATCGGATGGAGATGGTAGTTGTTGGAGATGATGAGGAGGCGGTGTTTAGGTCTAGTGCTTGGGAGAGACTATTTAGGATTGACGAGCCTCTGATTAGGGAGCTCATGCTGGAGTTCTTTAGCACGATTCATTACAGGGAGACGGATTTGGAGATTGATACAGCTGACACTCTGGTATTCAGGTTAGGAGGTGTGCATAGGCAGATGTCGATGAGGCAGTTTATTTTGGCCATGGGGCTACACACTGAGGAGGAGCTTGGATCTGCTGGGTTTGCCAGGTACTGGGCTGAGAGTTTACGGGTTGTCCCTGACAGAGGGGTATTCAGTGATTACTGGGTTAGGATTTCTTCGATGGGTGACATCGTTACTTCCACCCCATCCTACACATTGATCAGAGAGCCGATGAGGCGGCTATGCCACCGTTTGATTGCACTCACCATTGCTGGGAGGGGTCAGTCACCTGAGAAGGTGACCACTCTGGACCTCTTCCTCCTTAGGAGCATGGATGAGGGGTTGTGTGTGAACATCCCCCACTTTTTGGCACACTACCTCCACCGATCAGCTGCTGGGAGAGATCGGAGGAGCCAGATGACTGGCGGGCATTTTGTTTCTCGGCTGGCCCGCCATTTTGGAGTCATTGGAGCGGAGATTCCAGCGGGGCTGGAGGTTGTGGTGGCCCATCTCCCGGTTATCGATAGGGACTATTTGGTTAGACTCGGGATCTGCCAGGTGGCTGCGGGAGGCCACTTTTGGGCAGCATTAGGGCCCGCCAGAGCTGCAGGGCCAGAAGCGGAGCAGGGAGGACCTCAGGGACCTCCGGCTGCTGCTCCTGCCGAAGAGGAGGAGCCTCAGGCACCAGTACCCCCACCAGTCCCTGTACGCACCATGGGTCAGAGACTTGACGCAGTCGAGGGAGAGTTGAGAGCCCTGAGGAGGGACTCAGAGTGGTTGGTTATGAGTGTGAGCAGACTTCTAGAGCACCAGGGTATTACACACGATCGTCCAGATGGTACTCATGTTACGGGAGTGGACGTGAATACGAGCGCAGAGTCCGCCAGAGGACTGATGGAGCCAGCACTTCCGGGACCCATCCAGACGACCACACTCACCCATGATCTTACTCTCTTGATTTTACAGACATTGTTCCACATATTATTATTATTTTGGATTGTACTGATCACTATTCTCATGTATATATTTAATGTTTCAGTTTATATTTCTTGTTATATCTGATGAAGACTGGCATTAAGTTCAGCATGAGAGTACGAGAGGACGTGAGAGATTAAACCGTGGAACGAGTCATTTTACAACAGACTGTTAACAGTCTGTTTGGTATCTACATGCGCCGCATCTGGTTAACAGATGCGACGCATCCTATCCTTTATTTTGTTTTATTTTTGTTTCGGCCCGCATGAGGATACGGCGCATCTAAATTCTGAGATGCGACGCATCTCCTGCAATGGTCATATCTTATTTTATTTTTCTGCATTTTTATTTCCGACTTTAAAACTATTTATCAGTTTATTTTCAATGCGGCGCATCCCTGGTTAAGGATGCGGCGCATCTTTATTCTGATCCGTATTTATTCCAGGCTCGATACGGCGTATCTTCTTCCATAAGATACGGCGCATCGACTGACCTGATGATTTTCAGTTTTAATTTTTAAGTTTTATTTTTCCTAACTACTAATGTATTATGCAAGTTTGAACCTTTCTTATCTTAGGTGTGTTTTAAAGTGTTGGTGGTATTATAGTTTCCTGGATTTCCTGTGGATACATCAAGTATGAAGCTTTAACGTTCTAATCCACAAGAAAGATGATTTTTGCTCTTATACTAATGGAGGATCATACCGAGCAAATCTCAGGGGAGTTTTTCTGTTCTAATTCTTTTATTTTCCAGTTTTTACCTTTTATACGAACAACGAGGACGTTGTTTAACTTAAGTGGGGGGATTGGAGAATTAGAACACTTAACAATTACTTGTCCTAAACTTTTTCAAAAATTATGCTTAAAATGTGCTTAATATATCAAACTTAAAAATTTTTAGCATGTTTTTGTTTAAGATCTAAGTTGCATAGCTGCACACATGACGTTATTTTCAAAAATTGTGATTTTTCAAAAATTCACAAATCTATGAGTGTGCCGGTGACTTGTAAACTTTAGAACTTGGCTTGTACACTATTCGAGACCACCATAATAAGTATTATTTATATAATTGGAATGACTTGTCTAAATTGGTAAAATTCTAGGATTACACCCAAAATAGCCTTTATATGTTATGTGTTATTAACTAACTACACTGGTTAGTTAACCCCCGTATAAACCCTTTGTTACTCTCATTTTTAGAGTAAGATACCCTAGAAAAACACCCAGAGCCATTCCTTTCGTTTCTTACACCTATGTTTAAAATGTTTCGTTACACCCTTAAACCTTAGCCTACCCTGTAGATTAGAATCCGTGGTTGGTTAATTGCTATAGGCAAAGTGTGTTTCCTTACATTACCTGTGTTCGCGTGCGTAATTCATTATCTATGGTTAGGTCGGGAAATTGCACAATGCAATTGGAGTGAAAGTAAATATTGTATATCTTTGAGTTTATTTTTCTGAAAGTAAATGTTTCGTGTGTTTACTACTTTCGCTATTACCGTTATTTCTGAAAGTATGAAAAGTATGGAAAAATTATCCAGAATTATCATTATAGTGATGTGGTGAAATTTTACACATCTATGTTTATGTTTGTTAAAAAAAAAAAAAAAAAAAAAAAAAAAAAAAAAAAAAAAAAAAATCGAAAAAATAAGAAAAGAAAAAGAAAGAAAGAAAAGTTGGAAGTTAGTTTTAACCAACTTATGTAAAGTTATGTAAGTGGTCGATATCACCACTATTTGTTGTACTATATCTATGGATTGAATGGGAATTGGCACTTATGGGAACGCCAATTAAGGTTTATTCTTTGATTAAGATCTTGTTGAGTATAATTCGTGTCTACCTAAAGCGTGTGTTTCAAGTGTTAAAGCGTGAGTTATTCGATGATATGAGTCTTATTCATGGGATGGTTGGGATAGTGATTAACCACACTTAGGATTTTAATTTATTTGTTTTGTTCATTTTTCATTCTACACCGATTTATATCCCAAATGTTATCCATGCCCTTTATTATTCTTTATCCAACCAAACCTTTGATTTATTGAGATTAGGGATTTGAGCAATCTTAAGTATCGTAGTCGTGGATTCGGCTATGTATTTATGATTTTGTCGCCCTTTTTGATATATTATTATTGGTGAAAGTTTGGACCTATCTTTAGCCTATTCGAGTTAAGGATTTGAGCAATTGCAAGTATCGTGTTCGTGGATTCGATCATGTATTTGTGATTTTGTCGCCTTTTCTGGAATTTGAGATCGATAGTGATCAAGAATAATTAACCCTTAAGCCTAAAAACCCTTTTTGCCGCTTTAGACTTGTTATTCCTTAGCTTTAGTGGAGGAGATGTGTATACTTGCCAAGCTTATGATAGAATATTCGTCACGACTGGACAGTTAAACGATTAGATTTGCTTTTATCGACTTATTTTATTTTACTTCTAATTCGTTAAGTGTTTAGTTGTGTGATTATGAAATAAACGAATACATGCTTAAATATAAAAATAAATCCTAACATCTTTTAGGATACATTTTCATAAAAGAAATTCTAAGGTTTACTTGGGGACAAGTAAAGTTCAAGTGGGGGGATATTTGATGAACTCAAATAAGTACATTTTATTACTATCATTTATCCTATTAATTTGACTTGTTTTACTCTATTATGTATGAGGATTGATACTTAATCGTTTACTTTTGTAATTCTCAGGTAAAAACAAGCATTTGGTGAAACTTAGCGATTTTGGACTGATTATGGAGCAAAACATGCAAGAAGTTAAGAGTCTACTGAAATGAAGAAGATCAAGACTAATCTACTCCAGATGCGCCGCATCTCACTCATGACATGCGCCGCATCTCTATTAAGATATCACCAGATACGATCCAAGATACAAGAGGACATGCGCCGCATCTAATCATGGAGTTACGCCGCATCTTCTGGCGGTGTACGAATATTCCTGAATATTATAATCTTGGACCCCACGCGAAGTTAAGTCAATGCGCCGCATCTACTTACTAGATGCGCCGCATCTTCCCTCAGACAGAAACTATAAATACCCCAAGACCAGACGAATTTCGAGGATACCATATAATACCGAAGACCGAACAAGAGAAACCAAGGACGAATTCAGTCAAGGAGGCAACACAAGACACACCCAAATCAAAGATACAAGAGCTGTAAGAAGGTGCTGCATGTGTTTAATTCATTAAGTAGTTTTGTTTTATTGTGTTAGCAAACTTTAATTCATCAGGATTGGTGGCTTGTGTAATGTGACAACGAAAGATTGCAATCCCTTTAATACTTGCTTTCCCATCAATTAAAGTTTATATGTTGATGTCTTTGGTTACTACTTATTAGTGCATTGATAACCTCTGTGTTTATTAGTGGCTTGCGGGCATTTGACTGCGGAAAATAATGTGGCTCCCACGGTTATTACTAAATTGATCACTTAGGAATAACTTTTAGACATAAGTAATCATTAAGGGTTTACTCGCCGATAAGAATAGGACCAACGAGAAAGGGTTAACTACATACACTTCATATAAAGCTATCAATAAAACAAGTGACAATCTACTTAATCATAAGGACAGCCCTCTTATTGTCTCGAGTATTTATCTGTGTACGTGTGTGCTACTTGCTGATTCGTGCCTATTGGTTTATTTTATTATTTAATTGCAAACAAATCGTGCCAGTCTCTCAGGCTGAAACCCCCTTGCGTTAGGATATTAAAATACTGATTAGAATAACGAGATAATACGTTCCACTCTTAGTGATCGACACTCTACTTACCATTATATTCATACTGACCGGGTACACTGCTCGTTAAGTGTGTGTGTTATTGATAAGTCGGCTAAATATAAATTTAAAACTTGAGTAGGCATTAAAACTGCTAAACCGCAACGACACATCACGCGCATCACAAGCGTATCTTGAAAAATAGCAATCATGCACCTTTGAAATGTTGCCGATGCGTTACAAAGACCAAAAGGCATACGCCTATACGCATATGTGCCAAAAGGACACGTGAATGTGGTCTTTTCTTGATCAGCTGGATCAATTGGAATTTGGAAATAACCGGAAAATCCATCGAGAAAACAAAAGTATTTGTTCCCCGCAAGTCTTTCCAACATTTGATCCATGAACGGCAAAGGAAAATGATCCTTCCTGGTGGTGTCATTTAATTTGCGATAATCAATGCATACTCGCCAACCAGTTATGGTTCTGGTAGGAACAAGTTCATTACGTTCATTAGTTACAACGATTGTTCCTCCCTTCTTAGGAACACAGTGAACAGGACTCACCCATGAACTATCCTCAATGGGGTAAATAATACCAGCATCAAGAAGTTTGATTATTTCCTTCTTAACAACTTCCTTCATGTTTGGGTTGAGTCTTCGTTGTCTTTGAACAACGGGTTTGGAATCGTTTTCGAAATTGATTTTGTGTTTGCAAAAGTTTGGACTTATTCCACTAATGTCAGAAGTTTTCCAAGCGAAAGCTTCTTTATGATTTTTAAGCATAGAAACAAGACGTTCTTTTTCATCTGGTTTGAGTGCTGAAGATATGACAACCTGAAGAAGAGATTTTTCTTCCAAGAATGCATATTCCAGATGATCGGGAAGAGGTTTCAAGACGAGATCCACCGGCGGATCTTCAATTGAGGTTTTGATTCTCATTTCATCATTGAATTCCAACTCCTCAAAGTTGGTTATTTCTTCCTCATAAATTTCTTCGGTGTTTATCTGCATAAATTCAGTGAATTCTCTGTCGAGATCTTCATCACTTATTTGTCCAGATGTTTTATGAGTCTTAATTCTTTCATCAAGCAACTCATCGAATGTTTCCTCTGTAATTTCATCGATAACATCAATGCTATAACAAGTGTCATCATTCACATGAGAATATTTCATGGCTTGATTAATTGAAAAAGAGATTCTTTCATCTCCAACTCCAAGATTGAGTTTTTTGTTTTTGACTCGAATGATAGCATCGGCGGTGTTTAGGAAAGGTCTTCCCAAGATCAATGGAACTTTGATATCTTCCTCCATCTCGAGGATCACAAAATCAACGGGAAAAACGAATTGCCCAACTTGAACAAGCATGTTTTTAGCTACTCTAACAGGATATTGGATAGTATGATTTGCTAAACGTATACTCATTCTTGTGGGTTTCAAGGTATCGATCGAAAGCTTCGCATACAATGAGTATGGCGTAAGATTGATACTCACACCGA
This sequence comes from Artemisia tridentata subsp. tridentata, assembly GCA_021014915.2. Taxonomy (NCBI): domain Eukaryota; kingdom Viridiplantae; phylum Streptophyta; class Magnoliopsida; order Asterales; family Asteraceae; genus Artemisia; species Artemisia tridentata. The sequence goes on from CP139506.1 coordinate 180,827,606, forward strand.
GATCGGCTAAAGCATCACAAGTGATTGAATTACCCAAAGTACATGGGATGAGAAAACTTCCATGATCACCGAGTTTTTTCGGTAGTTTGTTTTCAACAATGGCTGAGCAATCTTCATTCAAGAAGGTAGCGGAAATGTTTTCCATTTTGCTTTTGTTGCTCACAAGTTCTTTTAAAAACTTCCCATAAATGGGCATACCAGCCAGGACGTCAACAAGAGGAACGTTGATCCTAAATTCTTTGATTAAGTCAATGAACTTGCCATATTGTTCTTCCATCTTTTCTTTCCTAAAACGTTGAGGATATGGAATTCTTGGTTTATATGCTTTGAGCTGTGGAGTGGGTTTAACGACTGGTGTAGGAATTGGTTCGTTATCTTTTGGTTCCTCCTCTGCTTTATCCTCACTATCATCATGAATGATAGTGGTTGTTTGGTTTGGGTTTTGTGGAAACCTTAGAGAGGGGGGGGGGGGGTGAATACGTTTCCATTTAAAAACTTAAAACATTTTGTATCAAACACCTGATCAAGTGTGACGTAATATGAAAAGTGTCAACAACGATCATATAGCATCTAAAGATGAATAAAGTAAACTACAACACAAGCACAATCAAAGCATGACACATACATAATCAACATAACATAAGCAACTAGCCACATAAACATAAACGCAATGCAAGTATAAATATAAAGCGATAAAGAATAAAATGAAAGTAAAGAGATAAGTAAGAAGGCGCAAACCGGACACGATGATTTATAGTGGTTCGGTCACGAAGCTCCTCTTCGCCCTACTCCACTCCCCGAGTACCCAACTCGAGAGTTACTTCACTAATCAACAAGCTCCCTTCAGGCGGAGAAAACCGTACACGTCGCTTATCCTATTTCCGACACTAAGCTAGATGTCGAGTGCTAATCTTAGCTAGCACCAATCTACCACGATCTACCCGATCTACCCTTGATCCACTTGATCAATACACAAGCCCACAAGCTACAAGAGATCTCCAAGATCTCAACAAGATCACAAGGATCTACTCCCACTTGACTCGATCTACCCGATCTACCCTTGATCCACTTGATCAATCACACAAGCCCAATAGCTACAAGAGATCTCCAAGATCTCGAGAAGATCACAATGATCAACCCTCACTTAACTCAATCTACCCTATCTACCTTTGATCAACTTGATCAACACACTAGCTCACAAGCTACAAGAGATATTCAATATCTCTATAAGATCACAATGATCTTCCCTCACAAACTCTCAAAAGAAAGATATACTTGATGTATACTATGATACAATCAAGTGTGTAACAAATGTTACAAGTGCTCTACCTACAACTACAACACTTTGTATCTTCTTGGATACCTTGTGTTCTTCTCTTGCACTAGAAGAGGAATGAAGAGGATCTCTTGGTGGGATGAAAGGATCACTCTTAAACAAACTAAGACTCTCTAAATGATCAAAGAAAGTGTTCTAAGTGAAGAGGGATTAGACCAGAGAAAACTGACTGGAAAAATCAAGTTGGAAGTGTAAAGTGGTCCACTATTTATAGGCAAAGAAAAACTAGCCGTTATAAGGACACGACACCACTAATTGTCACACGGCACCACTAAATTTAGTGGTACCGTCGGTACTTTAGTGGTACCGTGTACGCTCCTCTATTTGTCTTTAGTGGGGAAGGTTTATTTGGGAATGTTTGGGCGGAAAAATGACTGTTGGAATTTTTTAAACTTATTTTTCAAAATAGAACATTTCTTTTTAATTCAAAAATAATTTGTAAAATATATTTTTGAAAGAAATGTTTTGTCACATTAAAAATGTGAAGTTTAGAGAAAAATATAATCCTTTGATCATTTGTCAAGTAGTAGATTTGTTTGTCCATACCTTGAGTGATTTACGTCGTGATGAAAATCTATGACTTTGTTGAAGCATACTTGAGACGTCGGGAGGTGTTGATGTAAGTATGCATTGATGATTTGTGTTTACAAGTAACTTGCACATTTTACGTTATGTATTACAAGTTACATGTTTGTCATTATTAAAACCGAAGAAATCGCTTAGATTAAATATCGTAATATTTGCACTAACAATCTCCCCCTTTTTGATGATGACAAATATGTAAACCGTAACACATAGTAAAATGTAAAAGTTACTTGTTTACACTCCCTTCTCCCCCTTTTGTCGAATCAAAAAGGTTGTTGCCTCGAGCTCTCCCTTGAATTCACTCCCTACTCCCCCTTATTGCACTACTTTCCTTTCTCCCCAGAAAGGCGAGCTTGCATCATCCCAGTGAAGTCTTCTATCACCACCATTAGAAAGACTCCGTGCTATGTATTCAAATACTCCCAAGCTCCCCCTAGCTCAATGCTCCCTTATGGTAATTGAATCCCCTTGTTTATTCACCTTAGTATCTAGCGGATCCATGGATCAAATTCTTACAAAGGCTTTTCCTACATCAAGGGTTAGCTTCGTGCAACATAATATATAACAGTATAGGAGCAACATTATAGGGATAGAATACACATAGCAAGACATGCAAGGGTTAAACTATGTGAGTGACACAGCCTAAAAGTGTGCCAAAAGTATAAAGACCAAAAAGAAAGCCCAAGAAAGTTGAGTGACACAAAAAGATGAATGCATATTGCAATTCAAAGACACTTGAGTGTCACAACTTGACCAACAACCTAAGGTGTAATTGTTCAATCAATCACACTAACAGGAACGAGATTCGTTCGTTGACTGACACACAAAATGACTTCTTCCAAGTTGTCATTGGGAAGGCAAGTTCTAACAAACCTTTTGAACGACATAATCATCTACCTAAGATGATTGGTGTTAAGGACGGTTTGTTGATAAGACATACTCTAAATGATTACTATTATGACAAGTCATGCCATAAAGTAGACTCGATAGAAGATATACCAATAAAAAAATGAAAATGAGAACGATATGCACCTAGATGCGAATGGAAATGATTCCATAAGATGGGAAAGTGTTGGTTTTGACCTTTGAGGAAAGGTGGGGAAAAATGGTTTAGATTAATATATCGTTTGCACTGACAATGAGATGCATGATATATTTCAAAAGAAGAAAAGAAAAGGTGCATGTGATCCTAACAGGATTGTTGGTGGATATCTCCAACGGGGTTGAGGTAACGAAGTTCTAGATTTCTAGTTTGGATGATCCTAGTCATGTGTGTTTGTGAGGATTGAAGGTTGTTGAACTAACTATCACTTATCCAAAGTGAGGAATAGTTGTAAGGTTTGAGTGTAATGATCGATGGGTTGAAGGTTTTTAGACTAACTATCACTGTCAAGAGTGAAGTGTAGCTAAAAGGTTTGAGTGGGATTGATATAAGGGTTGAAGGTTTTGAAACTAAACATCACTGTCAAGAGTGAAGTTTAGTTATAAAGGTTGAGTGTGAAGATGAGATGCAAGATAAGCTTGCAATGATGAGGCCTTATATAGGCAAGAGTTGTGGGATTTGAACTAAAGTTGGGGGTGGTGTCCTATGGTGTAGTGAGAAAATCTTAGGGTGTATGTGAGTTTGCAAAATTTTGCAGGTTTGAGGTTAGGGATGCAGGGATCTAGAGGAAACAGTGAAAATTCGTCAAACATAGGCACGGTACCACTAAATACCACACGGTACTGTTAAATTTAACGGTATCGTGGCCTATTTAACGGTACCGTGACCTGGAAGTCACGAATTTTCCTGTGTAGCCTAGTTCTGGGCAGCTAAAGGGAAGTTTTCTAGGGAATAAGGATCACATTTGTATGTTCTTGAGAGTGTTTGTTGAAAGACTATACGAGTGTGTTTTCGCTCCCCCTTAATCTATGACCATCCGTACAAGATGTGAAAAAAAAATAAAGAGGAAAACAAACGTTGACGGAAGCGATGAGCTTAGTAACGTCATGAAAAGTGGTGGATAGCATACAATAAACTTCACCTTTGAAGTCATGTAGCTCTTCTCAATCATTGTGAATATTCATAGAACATTCATATGATGAGGCATATGATCACGTGGAGATATCCTAAGGGTTAAGAAGATAAAATCTTCAGGGTTGTGAGGTTAGTGATAAGGTTCTAATGGGGTTATCTCAACTTATCCTAGCGGTTCTTCGCTTGAAGTGTGTGGAAGGTGAGTGGGATACGGAAGCATTGGTAGTGTAGAACTAAGGTTGAAAAGCGTAGATAAGTTGGGAAGATAATGGATACGGAAGTAACCATACATATGGTGTGTTCAGTACCATGCGGAAGTGAAAGGGAAAAATCTAAGGAATCAGAAGATAGACAGAATCTATTCTGATAGGAGACGGTTCTGGTTCAAGACTACATTGAGTGGGTTTTGATAGTGTTGGTGAGAATTGAAAACAAGATAAACTGTCTCAGCAGACAACGGTCCGACGGTACCATTAAATTTAGCGGTACCGTCCCCTATTTAAGGGTACCGTGACCTGCTGAGGTCAGTTTTGACCCAGAATTAGATTTTTGACAATGAAATTTCACATATGTTGTGATTTTTCTGGACCTTGGATTAAAGGAATTTATACCAAATAAATTCTTTTATGAATGAATCCAACGGGATTCGATGAACGTTGATCGAGAACGAAAGATGACATTTAATTGCATTTCACAAATTAAATATAATTTAAATATTTTGGATGAAATATTTAAGTCGTCATTAGAATTTAAGAGGATTTTACAAATAAATCTCGCTGATTTAGTGAGACTTTTCGACACGAGGAGAGAATTTATACCTAATAAATTCTTTGAACGGTACTGGACGAGAAGAGATGACTTTCATATTTCCGAGGAAATACATAGGTAGTCATTAGAGCGATGTGAAGGATGACTTAATATTTCCAGTGAAATATTTAAAAAGTCATGAGACGAGACACAAGATATGACTTGACATTTCCAGTGAAATATCTAAAAGTCATGTGACGAGATAGAGGGAATGACTTGATATTTCCAGTGAAATATCTAAAAGTCATGAGACGAAATAGAAGAGATGATCTCAATATTTCCAGTGAAATATTCAAGTGATCATACGAGGAACGTGAGGGATGACTTAATATTTCCAGTGAAATATTTAGAAGTCATGAGATGAGACGTAAGGAATGACTTGATATTTCCAGTGAAATATTTAGCAAGTCATGAGACGACACGTAAAGAATGACTTCAATATTTCCAATGAAATATTTAAATAGTCATGAGAAAAATGAAAAGAATGACTTGTAAAGTCACGAAGCTAGACGTAAGAGATGACTTCAATATTTCCAGTGAAATATTCGAGTGGTCATAAGAAGGGTGTGAGGGATGAATTAATATTTCCAGTGAAATATTTAGTAAGTCATGAGATGAGACGTAAGGGATGACTTTAATATTTCCAGTGAAATATTTAAGTAGTCATGAGAGGGATTTAAAGAATGACTCAATATTTCCAGTGAAATATTTAAAGAGTCATGAGACGAGACGCACGAGATGACTACAATATTTCCAGTGAAATATTCAAGTAGTCATAAGAGGGGTACGAGGGATGACTTTAATATTTCCAGTGAAATATTTAAATAGTCATAAGATTTATGGAATATGTTCCATCATTCCTAGACCTAGAGGGTTGATGTTAGCTTTTAGCTTTTGGATGAGCGTTTTAACATATGTTGTTAAAAGGCTTGAATATGATGTTTCGGATATGACATTTAACAATTGCGATCGCAAGTTAAACTTACTTGAATATTTCGGATGAAATATTTAAGTTGTCAAACCTACTCCGAGTTCTACTAGGTTTGTATCTAACCTTCCCATGACAAAAGGGTGTATTACTTGGAAGAAGGCGAAGTGATGACCAGGGAATTAGGACAACTTCGCGACTACTTTAACTTATAGGTTTTGACACTAGTGTATGACTATATAATTTCTAAGGGTTCATAGTGATAGGCATACCTAATTCCTAATGTGTCAGAAGGACATAGTGTGGGTGCAAAATTTACAATCAAATCATGTAAAATGCACATAAGGAATAAATGCAAACATTATGCAAAACATGATAATCATTTAGCATTTAAGATCATGAAGACATTTAATCATATCTTATGAGAACATGTTATCATTTTGAAACACATATGTGGGATGCAAGCAATCTAGGTTTGCTAAGGAAGATCCTAATTACTGCTTGTTCAAAATGAAATCCTAACGGGAGATAATGTTCACCGATGTAAACTATCTCTAGTCAAATGTAGGAATGAAAAATTTTCAAGTTAGAGAATGAGTATGAGACTATCACTAGTGGTGCTCAATTCAGGCTAAACACGACCATTTTTACGGGTTATACCACGAACCCAACTTCTCTCCTGGAAGCAATTCAACCGTTAGGTCAAATTGAATTTCTAGTGCGATAGGTTCTCCAGTAGTCATTCTCATGTTAGAAAAATTCAAATTCCTGTATTTGCCTATCGAAGTATAGCAAAGATGATATTAGCTTATTTTGCTAATAGACGACCTAATATGACTCAACTAACCATACTTTGAAAGTCGGTTAAGAAAATGACATGTTTTACACAACTCCTAACAAAGGCAAGCGAAATGTTTTAATTTTGTGTTTGAGATTTAGAGGTTATTTGATGGAGATGGTGCATTTTATGATCTCTTGGACAACATCTTTGTTTGTTGAGTTGTTACATGTTATTTTAACATGATTTGGTTTCCTAGAACCAAGAGACACTCTAATGTGATACAATATAGAATCTACTATGAGAGGATCTAAACACACACCTTGTGTTAGAGATACTTTGAGTAAATGCTAAGTAGTACGCGGAATTTACTACAAAGCACTTAGAAGATTATGTGTATTGTATGTATATGATTGTATGTATGGAACAGTGAAAGTATGAACACAAAGTTTAACCAATCAAATAGCTTCAATATTATTGATAATACGAGTGATCTTTTACTATCGCTAGGGTTTAACAACCTTGAAGCTTTCATAAGATACGTATGACTGGGATACTGAAACCCTAACCTAGGATCTCCTTTTATATCACAAGGAGTCCTTTACATGTAAACTAATATTCGTATCAATCTATAATAATAAAATATACATCACATCTATTCTATATATATCCATATGCATTTCTGTCTTCATCACATAATCAGTACTAATCTTCTGTACTAGCAGTACTAACTCAGTTAGTACTGCTGGTGTAATCTTCAGCAGTTGTAACTTTATACCTAGCAGTACTAACTGTTGGTTTAATTCCCAACAATCCTCCCCTAAACTTATGATTTCTCTGCAAATCACTAAGTTTTTCGAATTAAACTCCAACATTGTTGATGGGGGGGGATTCTTTCAAACACTTATCTTTGATTTTGAATCACTTCAATCACTTCAGTATTTTCTTCACATTTAAGCTTTGAAGAAACCATAACAGCAAGTGCTTATAGCAAATTCTTCATCAAGAACAATATTTTCCTCCCCTGAGTTTCATAGTAATCTTAAATCAACAAATCACGAGCTAAACGATCTTCACAACTTATCATAAAGATCTTCAAGCAATCAATCCATCCTCCCCTGTTTGGAAGAATTCTCTCTATCACTTGTGTTAGGAATTAATAAAAATAGTCATGGTTCATTACTGCAGTTAGTGTGGTTTTTGTTTCTGCTAGCAGATATGTTGTTCCTGCTGGCATAGTACTTTTATTGTTTCTGCTGGTAGCCAATAGTGGTTCCTGCTGCTAGTTACTGTTTCTGCGGGTAATAGAAATAGTCAACCCATATATTTAGAAGTTTGTTAGAGTAAGGGATATGCAGGAGTTATATTAGGAAGTGATAATGCATATCTTCTTTATACGTTTTCTTGTAGTGGGCTGTATTAGGGTTTCTTGGTGTATAAAAGAAACATACGGCCATGTAACACCCAACCCGATAAGGGTAAAGATATCACAATAATGGTTTCATATCAGATTAAACAAAGCATACATCAATAGTAATACAAAAATTCTCAAAGATTACTAATGAGATACAGAAAACTACAAGGTTACAAATGAAAATTTCGATAAATACTAATTCTAAAATATGATAACTTCTAATCATCTCTAATCCAGAATAGCTATCAAATCTTCTAAGTCCAAGATACTCTCCACTCATTCCCAGCTTCCTACTAAAACCTGCCGCAGGAAAAGAAATGCGGCTGAGCTACGAGAGCTCAGTGAACAGATATAACGATAACAAAGCAGTAGTGGAGGAAAGTACAATGTAACAGAAATAAGGTCATGCAGATGTAATACAGGTTAAGGAAATAAGTAACTGAAATAAGATAAAGGAAACACGAAAAGGAACAGTAATCCAACACGAGCCCAGAACAGAAAATATCATAACCATGTAACCATATAAGTAATCCAGAGGGGATGCCTCTCAAGTAACCAGATAATATGAGGGGTGTCCTCATGTATCAAATGGAGTAGCTAGCTCCCAGAGATGTGAAAGACGTGTATCGCACACACCATCAGTCACCAGAGATATATATATATAACCAGTAAATAATAACAGATAACAGAAACAGATCAAATCTAGGATGCATCCATACGCCCCAGGTGGCCAAATACCTCCTCAACACACCTAATCAAATCAAGTCAGGGACGGGACAGGTCATCACTCTCCTGCCCTAGTGGGTGGCTCGCAGTCTCAAACTGTGGGTCAAGGTCAAGTATCAAGTATCAAGTATCAGGTATCAAGTATCAAGTGTCAAGTCAAAATCAGAGTGTCATATCAGAAGGTTCATAGCATAAGGTTCATGTCAAATAATTCAGAAATAAATATCAGAGGTTCAAAATCAATTGGGTTCATATCAGAGTTTATCAGGTCAAGGTTTATATCAATAATCAAGTCAAGGTTCAGATCAAAAGTTCATTTCAGAAGTTTCTATCAACAGTCCATTTTAAGAAATCCGTTAATAATTGTTTTCATAAAAATGATCCTTCAAAACGGTTTTTCATAAAGATAGTATTTAAAATAGTTTTCATAAAAGTTATTAGAATTTCATATAAAGTATAAACATTCATTTTAAACAAATAACTTTTCTCAAAACATTTCCAGGTCATAATTTAAAAGGTTTTTACAACATAGATTCATATCAGAGGTCATAACAACGGGGATCAATAGAAAAGGTTCAAAGCAAAGGGAATCATAGCAATGGCATCAAATCAAAAGTTAAACAGATCAGAATATGAAAGGGATCGTATCAGAGTTCACAGAACAGGGGAAACATAGCAAGGTTCAAGGGAACAACAAGATATAAAGAAAAGGGTTCATGAGAAACCTGTGAGAAGGTCAGAATATCTGTACCTTATACCGCAAATGAAAACACAACAGAAAATATAATGGTCGGAAGCAAACTCCATCTTCAGCGAATCTACATGAATTCATGACTGACTTATTAAAAGCTTATTTAACTCAGATTACTTATCTTAGTCGGCTTTCCATTTTTAGTAACTTTCCTTTTTAGGTAACTTTCTAAAAATAGCAACTTTCCATATTTAGTAACTTTCTATTTTTAGCAGGTTTCCATAATTGGCAGGTTTCCATAATTAGGTTAAGTCATTAATTAAATGATATTATGGAAATAAGGTTTATTTTAGCAAGTTATAAAAGTTTAGGGTTAAATATAACAAGTTCCCATATTTTAGGGTTTTAATTGTAAATACACCAAAGTTAAAGGTCTAATATGCAAATATCTCAAATTACTCATTTTAATTCATAATTTATCCAAAATTACACTTTTAACCCTTTAGGTTTAACAATTTACCATTTATACCCCTTTAGTTATTTAAATTACAAATTAAACCTTATAATTACATAAATCACAATTTAACCCTTATCATATTTATACTAACACATCAAGCCATTTATTTTACCAAATTACAGAATATACCCTTAAATTTACATGTGGTACGAATACCCCTTCAGATTCCATAATTTACACAATTAGTCCCTTTATTTTACAAAACTATAATTCGAATCACCAATTCTTAATAATTACATATTAAGCCCTTAAATTATTCAAAATTACACATTACACCATTTATATCATTATTTACACAGAATAACCTTAAGTTTCCAGAATTTACACTTTTAGTCCCTCTATTTAATTTATTTTAAATTTGACAACATAATTACCCATTAAATCCTTTTCTCGCAATATTTACACATAGGACCCTCATATTATAATTTTTATACATTAACACAGATCTAGATAACATTACAAAAATATCCATAAGTTTCAAAGTTGGCAAAACACACCCTTCTAATTTAAAAACCTAATCGGTTTACACTTTTAATTACCAAACCTAAACCCTAATTCTTCCAATCATTGAAAACTCATTACACAATCATTGTACTGCATTAATTACTCAGATTTGACACTAGAAAACCCTAACCCTAATCGTTCCTAGGGTTTTTGCAATTTTTCTTGATTTTTCTTTAAATCCGATAACTAAATTAATTCAAGAATACATGATTTAAGCTTCCAAAAATCAAAGGGCTATTTTTCTAGACTTATATGATCATTATAGAACTCAGAAAAATTATGAACACACCTCAAAAAATTCGTATAATCGTATTTGGAATTTAAGTGTGTTTTAGCTCTCTAAAATTCGTACAATTATTCTAGCTTGCATGATTCGTTCTTATCAATTTATATGAGTTTTATGTGACCCAAATAACATCAGAAAAATACTAACTTGAATTTAGAACGTGTGGATTAGGAGTAGTAATTATGTACCTTGCGGATGAATAAATCGAACAAGAAAAATAACCTACGATCGAATCAAGCCTTCCACGACCCAACACTTATTTTTCTTGGCTAGATTAAACCTTGATGAACACCATAAAAATGCTAGCTCTTGTCCAGAAAATCGAATGGAGGCAAAGGGATTTTTGGTTTGTCGACTATAGGGTTTTGCGAATGAAAAGATGGAAATAATGAAGAACCGAGTAAAATGGGGGAGGGATTGCAATAATTTCGGCCCAAGATTGATAGGAACAAATCAATTTTCTGGTTTTGCAATTTATTTCCTTATAATATTGATGTTTATCTCTTTTAAATGTTTTTTAATTACAATTAAATCATTAATATACAATTTTCGGCATACATATTATTTTTGTAGGTGACCATTAAATTTTTTTGTACATTGTAAAATGTTAAAATGTAGTAGCAAAATTATCTTACTTCATATGTAGCTCATTACCAAAGGTTTGGAATTAATTTGGTGCTTTATATATGTTTTAATTAAATTTTAAAGTTTCAGAGGCAATTTGGTCATTTTGCATGCCTTTAAATTTTGGGTTTTACAACTTCTTCCCCTCTAAAAGAAAATTTTCATCCTCAAAAATTGGGGTGAAACGAAACAGAAACACAACTGACTGTGAACAGAAATATGAAAGACTTGTTTCTCATGACTCTATCTTGTTGATCAAATTTCGGTTTCCTCAGAAAAGGCAATTCATACTGAATCCAGATCAAAAGAATAACATAGTAGGTGATAATTGGATTCTCTCGAAAGAGACGTAAGAAATACTCAGGATTTTGACGGATATGCCGTCCACAGAATTTGATTAGACAAATCAGATGAGAACGTACAGAAAATAGATTGTCGATAACATCAATTGGCAGAAAGTTTTACAACAGAACCTAAGATAGTTATTAGAAGTACAGAGGTCAGCAAAATGCGTGACGAGAATCCAGACGTATCAAATCGCATAATGGTGAAAGTAGATTACTCGTATAGGTAGAATGAACTTAAAGTCTCACTAACGCAGATACTCTCAAACAGTTATCAGAATTTCTAAAGCTCTAAGGCGCTTCTCGAAATATCCGATGCCCACAACAAGTGCACGTTATATGATGTAAGTATTATCACGTTGGCCAGACGTCATAATACTGGCATCATATAAATATGCCCTCATGATGGTCATACTTTATCTCAAGTCATGATCAAAATAACCTATCTTAATCCACCTAATTCAACTACAGTCTCAGAGGTCATCAAAATCAAACACCATAACTAAGAGGAGAACGAACTACTCAAAAGAGTAACGGAAAAGATCTAGAACGTCTATCAGAATTGGATATGTTGCTAATAGCGTCAATCCTTCATCACTCACCAGAATCAACTCAGGCAATATCAGAGGTTGCTTCAGAATTCCCATAACAAGCCATCATCCAACATACGCAGAATTTACACAAAACGGAATTACTAGCAGGGAACCCAAATCATTCAAAGGATCTTATCATCAGGTAACAGAAATTTAAGTAAGTCAAGAGGAAGTGAATTACGCCACCCACAGCTTCATCCTTCACAGAATCAACTCTTCAACACATAAACGTTCGCTTCAGAATTATCATCCATTCAATACATGATCTTAAACCTCTTCCCAATCCAAGCAGTCTGCTTACGTCTTTCCATATGATCATAGGATGGAAAGGAATTTTAAACTTGAGTCTGGTCCCTCAAGCCTTCGGTACCTCTTCTGGATACTGTGGTGTAGTAACGTGAATCTCTGACATGGTCATTGTGAATTCTTCCATTCGCGAGTCTGCTTCTGCTCTCAATTCATCTTAGTACAACCAAAATGAATAGAGAAGCAAGACTGTGAGTCTTTGACAGGTCTTCTAGCACCGTTCGAAATTCGCCAACTCAAACTACTATCGTCACCGGATACCTGGTAGTGTTGTCTGCTACAATCTCTGGACGCCAATCAAATCTGCTTCTTCCAGAATAAAGGGTCATTCCACGAGATGATCTACATGTTCCTCTTCGTGCATAAAACTGAAATGCTTCCCGGAGGTTACTCTCGATCAGTCATCTCCTTTCTTAGAAGTTATTGTGGTTGTTTCTTCAGTCCTTCAACATTAAATGAGGTCGTCTGATACGGAATTTACAAGGATAGAACAATTCAATCATTGACACGCGGAAATGAAAAATGATTACGGGTGGTGATATGGTTAGGTTTACGATAGTCGATACGCTGACGCAAGATTTTCTCTTTCTTCTTCATAAACTAATAGGGGTATTCAAAGGGAACACTGAGGTGAACAAAATCATATTCCATCAGTTTCTTCAATCTCTCAACTTCTATAGCATCATGGTTCGTCAACTGAGATCGGTTCAAAGTCAATTCTACTTCTCAAACAGGAGGGAAATCCAAGAGTTCCATCGGAGAACACCAGAAAATTTGTACAACAAAACTTCCAATGCCAAAGTTTTCTAAGAGTGGATAATAGGTGTCAGGAGACAATCAACAATCAAATGAGATCGAGGTAAATGTTTCCGTAACAGCGTTAAGCTTAACAGGTTTGAGCGGTTAAAAGTTATCATAACAAAAGTAGGATGGGAAACAGATTCTTAAAGTCGCATATCAGATACGGTAATCCATGGCAGCTTATGAGGGCCAGCCAATCCGTAACTTAAAGACCTCAAAATCGAAATATATCAAAAATGAATGGATTCGTAGGATGAGTATGGTCATCAAGACAGACGAATAGTTCATATATCCAAGGTCAAGTACATGGTTAATTAAAGTGTGGAAATCGATAAGCGAACAATTAAAGGTGTTGGAGTCTTGTTTGGCTAAAAGCATAAGTGGCAGGTAGGTTGGGAATCATCGGTAATACGAACATCGTATAACTTGTCAAAAGTCAGGCGTAGGGAATATCAGTTATCAGCATCATCATGCTCAGTTAACAATTTACATCGAGACAAAATTATCGTCATATCCTTTCAAAGGAAACTAGTTGACGGTAGGATTCATTATTCAAAAGGAGGGAATAAACTTCCTATATCCATGGTTAATAACCACCAGAGTCCTCATATGAGTAGTAATGGTTTGCAAGACAGAGTAGTATCAGATGATACATTTTCATCCAGCACGGTAATGAATTCATAGAATGTGTCAAACACATTAGGGCTAAATGACCTTCGGGATGGTCGGAGAGGTATTAAACTGTTTATCAAACAGATCAGAGGTGAAGATCAAAATCAGGTAGTGATAGCAAAAGTTTAACAATCGGAAATCATGGTAGGGAGTTTAAACTTTGTTTCAAATACCAAAGGTGAGACATAGGAGGGTAGTCGTCAATATTAAATAATCAGTCACTCAATCCGTATAAGAACAAAATCAAGTTCACTATCAAAGAAGACGGGTCAATAAAGCAGGTCTTACCGTTCAGAAATAAAGGGAAAACATTTTTATACTCGTGGTTGTACACCCCAAGACTTCTCATGTGAACAAAGATGGTTAAGACGAAATCAAATAGTGTCAGAAGATTCATAGATGATTATCAGGAGCAAGAAACAACTAACAGAATGTATCAAGTAGGTCATCGTCATGGAGATTCCCAGAATGCCCGAAGAGACGTCGAAATGATTAACAAAAGAATCAGAGATCGGAGTCGGAATCTTAGGTGGTGCAAAGCGTGAGCTTTCAATCTCCAAAAGTGATCTCAACAAGCAGGACACGAATCAGAGTGATGCGGAAGCAATGCTACTTAAAAAAAATGCCTTATGGTCTACCCATTCCTCACTGGTCAAAACTTAAGTTCCTATAGGGAAATCCTAAAGCAAAATCTTAAAGGTTATCTTAGGAGCGCCTACAGTGGAAACTTAGGGGTCCAAACTTCACAGGTCAAGGGTAAATGTATTACGAGTCGCAGCCTATCTCTCTGATACCATAAATTGTAACACCCCAACCCGATAAGGGTAAAGATATCAAAATAATGGTTCCATATCAGATTAAACAAAGCATACATCAATAGTAATACAAAAATTCTCAAAGATTACTAATGAGATACAGAAAACTACAAGGTTACAAATGAAAATTTCGATAAATACTAATTCTAAAATATGATAACTTCTAATCATCTCTAATCCAGAATAGCTATCAAATCTTCTAAGTCCAAGATACTCTCCACTCATTCCCAGCTTCCTTCTAAAACCTGCCGCAGGAAAAGAAATGCGGCTGAGCTACGAGAGCTCAGTGAATAGATATAACGATAACAAAGCAGTAGTGGAGGAAAGTACAATGTAACAGAAATAAGGTCATGCAGATGTGTAGGATATTCAGAAACTAATAAACACAAGATTGGGTGGGTTATATGGATCGAACAAGATGTTAGAGAGAGAAAGAAGTAGGGAGCCTTTAGAGAGATAAACCAAAAGAAAAATGAATTGAAAGCTTGCAAAAGGTCCAACCCTCTCCACATGAGGAGAGGGGTATTTATAGTTACATTCATAGCCTACTTACTTTGTCCCTAGTGGACTGTGGAGCGAGCTGACAGAGGGTAAAGACCCGACTCACTCCACAATATTAATTAACTACTTTACTACTAATATTACTTGTTTTACTACGAGCTATTTAATACATGAGAGTGCTCGGGGTGACCGAGTCTTCAACTGAATATTTATATTCCTAACAATCTCCCCCTAAGGGAGGTCACCCCGATAACAATGTTCTTAAATCAAGCACTCTTTTCATGAACCTTAACTTTGTAGCTCGTATACATTGATTCTTCAGTCATTAGTAATCTTTTTGCCTTCAGCAGTGGACTTGTGACGACTTCTCCTTGTCTTGGATGATTTTGATCATTCTTCTAAAGTATCATCCAACGTGTATCTTCAAGTCATCTTTTGTCCGTATGTTTCCATGTGATGATGTATTCTTTGAGCCGACATGCTCACACTATTTGGAGTCATGATCTTTAGCATCAGAGTTTGCAGAAGCCGTGTTAAAGGTCTTTTAGGTTGATCATGACTTAGTTGAGTTACAATGATGATGTAGTGTGAACATGTGATAGAGGATTGGCATCTTTTCTGCAACCAGCTACAACAGCAACCAGCTACAGCATTCCACAGCTACAATCGCCAGAAGTTCCTGCATACGACAGTTAGCAACAAATCGACCGGTACTTACAGGATCGGACTTCGAGATTGTTAACAGCATAGTGTGAAAACTCTCTCTAATCCTTACCAAGACCGTTCCTAATCGAAAACCCACAGAGGGCTTTTTAAGATCATACCGTAGTACATCAACGATTAGGTGAGTCGCTGGAGATCACTCCACGACTGTAGACCGTTTGAAACCGCCGCGATCACTAAGCGTAATCCACTGGGAATTACCGAAGTGACCTGCTTTCAGGGCTGTTTGATGTTGACCCTGGCAGGAATTTCCATTCAATCATTGAGAATTACATTTGTAAGTTCTCTCATAAATGTTCTGGCAGATTGCTAAGATCTGCGTAGGACTCATAAGTTTACAACTGGTGTCCTTAATATTGAACAACCAGTGTAGAAATAATTCGTGTTCCTATGAGATCTTATTATGAATCTCGTGGCTCTAGACTCAATAGTGCGTTTTGATTTGGTGATCGGAGGCTGGAAAGGACTGCCACCTTTTCAATATCATCTAACTCGGAGTGAGAGAGACGATAGAAATGTATTGAACTCCATGACAATTGAAACAAGAGTCCTTTGAGGGACCTTGAGTGGCTAAGGAGGGTTGTGCAGCGTATCACTGGGTCCATGATACTTTGTCTTCAATGCCAGCAATCAACTAAGTGATTCTGACAGCATATGTATTGACCCGGTTTCTGCCTAAGTTGTAAGGAGGGCTTCTTTCTTTTCACCCTTTATCTTTACAATTCTTTTTCATTCTTCAACCCCTTCAGTGCTTACCGAGACTTCATTACTAGAACCTTGTTGGGTTTGTTCTAGTACTAGCTCCATCTCAGTCGGCACTCTTCCCTTATCCACTTTTCTCCTTTTTAATCATACCTAAGGACTTCTACACTAACTAGTGGATTGTCCCTGGGTTGATCCCTCCGGCTCTGGCGGGATCGTGGGAACTTGAGCCTAACCTAACCATCCTTATAACTCCATACATTAATTAAAATGGTCGGTCTTTGGTATTCTTCCACGATTGCCATAATCCAAATTTTTTGAAAAATCTCTCAAAGTGTTCATGATTATGAAAAACATTTTGCCAACACTTGAGAGTTTTATATTTTTCAAATGCTCCCCTTCAACATGTGCTCGAGTGATTGTTTTATAAATTTGCACATGTTTGGTAGAGCTCGCATTTTTTGAATTGATCAACTTTCAGTGAATATGACCGATTCGAGACACGCTTACATCACTGGTTAGACCAGCTTGAAATTATTACCCGGCCTGGTCAAGTCCACAGAAAGTTTCTCGAAATGGTACACTCTACTCAGACACATCCTTTTCGAGACACGCTTACATCACTGGTTGGACCAGCTTGAAATTATTACCCGGCCAGGATATGTCCTTTCGATCAATGACAGTATATGTTTCGTCAATTCATTGGTGAAGTCTGAGCCTTGCTCACGTGAGATGCCCAAATCCTTTATGTTTTGTTAAAAACCATTTGCTCCCCTCAATATGTGCATCGATATACAAAATATTTTAGCACATATGGAAGAGCTTGCTTTTATGACCAAAACATTTTGCTCCCCCTCAATATGTGCATTGATATACAAAGCAGTTTAGCACATACGGGAGAGCTTACATTAACTTCCAAATCATCACATTTTATCAGAATTTCATATTTAAATCACATTCTCTCCCCCGATCAAAAATTTCAAACCATTTGAGATTTGTGATCCCAAGTGATTTAAATAAGTTTAGAAAATTTGGGAGAAAATGTGGTCAGGTTTAAATGTATTCTGATTTAGGAGCATACTATGCTCCCCCTGAAACAACGAGAGAGTGTCACTGCTGATGTTGCACAAATTCGGCAAGGTGTCAGAAATTTGAACAAATATGCTCCCCCTCAATTAATGACCCGTTTTCCATTTAAAGAGCTGTAGTCATTCAATTGAGCGACGGGTATTTGTGAAAATTTAATTCAATTTACCACCTTGTGTAACATCAAGACTCTCTTGAAGAATCAAACAAGATAAAGAGTCTGATGTAAAGAAGACTTCTCTTCTTATACACGAAATGACGCACTGAAACGTACATCAAGTCGGTGAAACATGGATATAAAGTAATCCATGCCCAGGTGAACATCACCCAGTTGGAGGAACAGCCGTCTTTTTGGCGACGTGCTTTCCCCAGAGTGTATCGCGGGTTGCAGTATGAAGTAACTGAAGGGCCATTAAGACATGTTTTAACTGATTAGTATAACTTCTGCTCGAGCTTCATTTAAAGATCGTGTCATTGTTGAATGACATTTCTAGATCCGTAAATGTTATCGATAAACAGAAGACATGCCTAAGTAGGACTATTTTTGGTATTTTCTGATTTTTTTTTTTTTTTTTTTTTTTTTTTTTTTTTTTTTTTTTTAAAGATATATACAAATACATACAAGGATATAAGAAGATAACCCTTTACTCCTCCTTTTCCTCCTGAAGACACTTGAGAGTTTCTGGAGATAAGCTCTTCATTCCCAGACGCAGGAGAATAAACTGAAACCTTTCTCTCGGAAGAGCCTTAGTGAAGATGTCTGCTAGCTGAAACTCTGTCCTCACAAAATACAGCTCCACGATTCCCTTTTCAACCTGTTCCCTGATGAAGTGATGCCTGATGTCGATGTGCTTTGACCTGGAGTGCTGAACATTGTTGCAACAAAGTGCAATAGCGCTTTTGTTGTCACAATATAGAGGAATTTTGTTGTATGAGAATCCATAGTCTGATAGTTGTGATCGCATCCATAGAATTTGTGCACAACAAGCCGACATAGCAATGTATTATGCTTCAGTAGAAGATATGGATGTGCTCATTTGCTTCTTCGAAGACCAACTAACCAACTTTTCCCCTAAAAATTGAGCTCCTCCTGAAGTACTTCGACGAGTGTCCTGACACCCCGCATGATCTGCATCAGCATAAGCCGTTAACTCCATGGCTGTGTCCTTAGGGTACCAGAGACCCATATGAACTGTTCCTTGAAGATATTTGAAAACCCTTTTTACTGCTTCTAGATGCTTTTTGGTAGGTTTGGATTGATATCGCGCACACATGCATACAGAAAAAAGAAGGTCTGGCCTGCTTGCAGTAATGTACATTAAGGATCCAATCATGCTTCTGTACTTCGTTTGATCGACTGGAATCCCTGACGGGTCTTCATCTAGCTTAGATCTATCAATCATGGGAGTATCAACTGGCTCACTTGAATCGAATCCAAACTTTTTCAAGATTTCATATGTATATTTGGACTGATTGATGAAAATGCCTCCGGGACTTTGAGATACTTGATTGGTGAGATTATCAAGCATTTTATCAGTCTGAGTATAGCCTGAGTCAAGTTGAGGACTCATAGCAGATGATGGTTGAAAGTTTGGTACAGCAGTTGCCATAAATGCTAGTGGATCATTGGAAGTGGATGGATTCAACTTCTCTCTTAACACCCGTGTGAAAACGTAGAGGGGGGTGAATACGTTTACCGTTTTAAAACTTAAAACTTGTTGTATCAAATTTCCAATTCGGCTAGTTCTAATATGAACACTGTCTGTTGTAGTTTATGTCTACCAAGTTGTCACACAAGTATTATCACATAATCACAACACAAGCAATCACATAATGCAAATATAAAAGTAAAGAGATAAGTAAAAGAAAGCGCAAACCGAACACGATGATTTATAGTGGTTCGGTCACGGAGCTCCTCTCCGCCCTACTCCACTCCCCGAGTACCCAACTCGAGAGTTACTTCACTAGATCAACAAGCTCCCTTTCTTAGGCGGAGAAAACCTTTACACGCGCTTACTTCCTTTTCCGGTACTAAGCTAAACACCGGGTTCTTTACAAGGGTACAACCACTCCCATCGTCGCTTATACAATTACCGACACTAAGCTAGATGTCGAGTTCTTTACAAGGGTGCAACCACTCCCAACATTCTTTGTATTTTAAGGACTAAAATACTAACCTCACTCTACTGATCTAAATGATACAATGATGGTTACAACAATGATCCATGACATAAGTGTATCATGGATATGAATGCCTACTCTATATGAACTTCCATTGATCGGAAGCCTTCAATGGATGAAGATCACAAGCTCCCTAAACTTGTTGTGATGGATCTTCATGTATGCAAGTGAGATCTTCTTGGTTGATCAAGAAGTATGCTATGGATGATGTCTCATGATCTTGAGCTTGCTTCACAGGATCATTAACAATGTATGCTTACAACATAATGAAAGTTAGTAACATTATGATCATTATGGAATGGGTGATTAATCTATGAATCTACATGTTTAGCTACTGATCTAAGTGTGTGAAATGAGTGAGGGAATGTGTGTTCTAAGTTAGATCATTCTATGGGTAAAACTAAGAACTATTTATAAGAAAACATGGCATGAAAACTATGGGCAAAACCATGGACTAACATGGTTTCTAGTGGCATGAAAACTATGGGCAAAACTATGGACTACCATGTTTTCTAATGGCATGAGTCTATGGGCAAACAATGGGCTGGTGTTTATAGCCAACAATACTTTTGCCCGGCGGATCCGGCGGATCCCATAAAAGGGATCCGTGCTTGTTATCGTTTGGTTCCGGGGTATGACAGTTAAGAGATATCTAAGAGATTTTAGTGTATCTTTCCAAATCTTGCATATCTAGCCAAATCTTCCAAGATCCACAAATGTCAACTATCTAACTTGTGTATCTAAACAAAATATTACACAATATTACAAAGATTTCACTTGTGATGTATGCCCTGATGTCATGGTATTATTTAACTAATAAAGTTTCCATTTTAAGAAATAAACATGTAAACTTGTATATGTTATTCCTAGTGAACTTTGTAATGTGTATATGTATGTAACATGTATCCTAGTGATCATGTAAAATAAGGTTCTAAGTAGAATGATTAGCCTTTTTAAAATACTTAATTACCTAACCGTATTTTAAACATTCTAAATGGTTTGTTAAGGGTTTGATCATAATGCTACATAACAAACATGTACGAACCTGTGTTGTATCATACGAGGACTTGAGAGATGTTGAATGTATGTTGAGACAAGATATGATTACAAGTAACTTGTACATTTTACATTATGTATCAAGTTACATGTTTGTCATCAATCAAAACAAACGAGATTGCTTGCACTAGCAATCTCCCCAACGAGACTGCTTGCACTAACAATCTCCCCCTTTTTGATGATGACAAAATATGTAAACGTGATAGAAAGTAAAATGCCAAAAGTTACTTGTGTCCATTATTACTTACTTTATTCTTGTGTCCGTTTCTCCGTTTACACCTTTCTCCCTTTTCTCCTTGTGTCCGTAATTACTCACTTTCTCCGTTTACACCTTTCTCCCCCTTTTGTCGAAGCAAAAAAGGGTGTGTCCTTGGAGTTAACTTAATTTCTCCCCGAAATGGCGAGCTTGCACCATCCCTAGTGAAGTTAAATAGACTACTCCAATCTCCTATGGTTGTTAGCGGATCCATGGATCAAATAAAGACTCTTAACCTACATCAAGGTTAGTGATGTGCAATAAAAAGAGTATATATGAAAAATGCATGATAAATGAAAAGCAAACACCCAATGATACGTGGGTAAGCTATGTTGGACTATGTTGACCTATCTCCTCCATTATGTCGAAACACAAAAGTGTGTCGAAGAATGAGAATTCTTAAGAATGCGAGCATGCTCCCCCTTGACTGTAGCTCCCCCTTAATCAATACTCCCCGTTGCTCGGGTACCAACGTATATGATGTAAGGCTTATGAATGCTACAAAACAAGGATTAGTAGATGATATGCTCCCCCTTGATCAATACTCCCCGTTGCTAGGGTACCGACGTAAATGATCCAAGGATGAAGAATCCTACAAAATAAAGGTTAGTATAAAACAATATTTGTCCTTGGACAAGTATGTGATATACACCAATGCGTGTATATGATGCATCCTAAAAATGCTTGACGAAAGCTCCCCCTTGCTCTAGGGCGTCAAGATGAACCTACAAAACAAAAGATTAGTGCACTAGAAGCTATGTCTTAAGTCATATACAACCAATGTGTATAGACGATGCAATGTGAATGCTAGACTGATAATCCTCCTGGTTTGAGAGCGTTAAGCAGCACTTATAAAAGAAAAATAATTGATGCAAACTTCATCCTATGATGAGTATGCTATATACGATCGAGCATATATGATGATGAACCTACAATGAAATGGTTAGTGCAATATATTTTATTTCAAGGAAAAAATATTATGCAAATAATCTAATCACAAACACCTTACCAATTGTGATTGTCTAATCAAAGAACAATATGATGCAACACACTTATTGTGATATCAATCGTGATTATCTAGTAAACCATGTTATAAAGAGTGTAATCTTCTAATAAGAATTACATTTACAAGAATATAATATGATAAAATCCTACAAAACAATGCCTATGAGGAGGATATGAAGAGGAATTAAATTGAGTGAAGCTAGTGTTGGTGTTAGTTTACTAGTGAATGATAACTTAATGGATGACTAAAGGTTTATGTAAGTAGGTTTTTCGCTAATCCATGGGATTGATGATTAGTGAAAAAAGTGATGGATGGTGGTGATTATAATGAATGCAATGAATTCAGAAACTCTAATGTATAGCAAATGCTATAAGAGTATTTGAAGACTGTTACGGTTATGATGTTATCATCTACCAAAGATGAATCGTGCCATAGTAAATGTTTGAATGAAAATGAGAGGAAGTGACGACAATGATCACTTAGGAATAGAAATTCCATATGCAACAATTAGAAATACTAGATACCTATATGCGGATGAAAATGACATCATATGATGAGAGTGTTGGTTGGAACAATGTGTTGAGAGTGATGGTTCAGTTTGCACTGACAATGACTTGCTTGATAAGAATCAAGAATGAAAAGGATGAGATCCTATGATAGTGTTCTAGACACTGAAGATGTTCTAGACAATTAAGTTGTGAGATTAAGATGAAAATTCTAGATTCGTTGGTTACGAGAAGGTTGTTTGGTTTCTGAATGGTTAAAAGCTGATTAGGTATCCACGGATTGGGCGGAACCAAAATTTTGGTTCCGTCCTTCTTATCGAAGGGTTCCGTGGGACCAAAATCGATTAGGTCATGTTTTGTCATTTTTGATCAAACGAAGGTTCATGCTAAGGTCTATTCACTTATAACTACTAATTTGGTTTCACTAATCCTAGTCAAATTCTAAGGAGACTTAATGTATCTCGTTTAATAGGTTTGTCAAACACATGATGTGTTTTTCTTTTAATGAGATATTGGTGTAGAGCTGTAATGTTGAGCTAACAAGGTTAGAAACACTTTGTGATTTTGTGAACTGATTTAACTAAGTGATTTGAACCTACTTGTCGGTATTTGGGAATGTAAGAAACATGAGTACATGTTATTTAATGAACAGACAATTATGTGAATGAATTTCTCTCCTCCTTAATTGGTGGACATTCAACATAATCTATGATGCATTAAATGAAGAATGAAGGTAAAGTGTTTAGGATGTTGCAGATTAATGAAAGCGATGAGCTTAGCAATGTTTTAGTGGATATTGGTTAGCATACAAAGAACTTCATCCGTGAAGTTATGTAGCTCTTCTCTATCAATGCGAGATGATCGCTCGATGAGGCATGTGGTTTTCCTTATGGGAGATATATTGTTTTAACTAAAAGATGATGGAGATATTGTTAGGTGAGCGGAAGCAACAATACGATTTGGAGAGAGGTATATTGAAAGATATCCAAACACAAATTTCAAACCTCTAAAACTTAATCCTATTAGCTTTTAAAGCTATATGCAAGAAAATGGATCCCATAAACATATTACTAATCTAAGTAGCAATAATGAGATAACAATTATGCAAAATAAGCATAACAAAGAGAAATAACAAATAGTTTGTTATCAGCCTACAAGACAAAAGTCTTAATGACAAAAGATGTGAATATCATATGACAACATCTTATAAAAACCAATAATCTACTAATAGACATAAAGATACCACATAGCATAAAGACAAATAATCATATTGCAAGATAGCATTATTTTAGATACTACATTGTGAAATTGTTTTTAAGTTAGGCCTAGTCACTTAAGCATATTTACCCATTAATTAACACAATGATCTATGTATAAAATAAAATGACTTCTAAATGTTCATCATACCAAGACCACTTAGACAAAGTGCACATATGGCAAACAAATAGTGTGACAAAGAAGTGAGGCTAAGATTCATGCAAACCATTATAACATTTAGGAGCATGTACCATTTAGACTATCCTACGAAAAAGCTCAATGATTGTCAACTAAAGACAAAGACTATCTAACACCATATAGTAAGTGTGAGTTAACAAGTAATACGTTAATCTTGCGAAATAGCATATAACAAAAGAATGAACATATCATACAAATCATACAGCATATAAGCATGCAGACAAAACCTTTCTAAGGTTTACATATTTGACAATGATAACATCAAGATATCAAACAAATATCATGTAATCAATACACGTATATGTAATGCAAGTGATTTTATTAATAAACTAAAGAAAAATCACATCAACTTCTTGTTTGATTAATTATTCCTAAGACAAGATAATTCACCAATACATGACTTAATGAGACTCAACTATTTCTATAAAAACTAGTGTGATGAAGATGTCATGTTATACACGTAAATTTGACAAATATGTGTCGATGGATTTTAATCATTGTGTTTGGAATCTAAGATTGAATGATCTAAAGGGTGACATCCTTTAAGTTGAGTTTAAGTATGAGTTATGCAAGTGATCTAAGATCAAGACATGTGTTTGTGTGTGGTAACGGGATATGTCATGAAAGTTCTGAAGAAAGTTCTTTGGAACAAGAATCTAAATAAAGTTACCAACTTTAATAGGTCTTATGTATGCTCCAAAGATGTGAATATGCACAAGGTTTGACCAAGGTTTAATGTACGCTTAAAAGGAAATAGATACGTATGGTATCTTTCAACAAGTAAGATTTAACTAGTGCTCAATAAGGAAGATAGTTCATAGAACTAGTGGATGTTTGTTTTAAGATTATTTGCCCAATGAGGTGTAATGAAATCTCTTGTAACATAACCGTTCATGTTGCAAGAAAATAATGATGCATAGGATATACATTATCCTTTTTAACAAGATGAAAAATAAACACATAATGTTTTTCCGAAACATCATGTTTTCCTAAAAGAAGATATGAACACAAAGTATTTGAATTGGATAGACTTATCCTAAATAAACTAGGTTTCAATAATATGATAACTAGACACGATAAACTTACTTGAGTTTCTTTTGTATACTCCTCAAGATTGTTATTTGGGATGTATGAGATTGGCTTTGAGATTTCATTATAACATAAGTTGTTACAATGTTGATTCAAGATTAAATGAAACAAAGTATTACCAATACTTTGATGACTTGTGGTACTACTTAATGAATGTGAGCATCATGCTCATTTGATGGTGAAGTTCTAATTCTATAGGTGGCAAGGTATTGATGAGTTGATTCAACTTGCATTTGATTTGGTATGAGTGTTGGACTAAGGGCTTTTTGAGCAATGCACTCAATGGCGTGAATTATGGTGATGAAGGAGTTTGTTGAACTTTTGGGTTTCATGAATGTTGAAGATTACAAGAATGGATACTAATTCTTGTGGTTCACTAGCGGATGAAGTGTTTGGTTATGTTTGTGAAACCTAGGGGCTGAAGGTGATGAAGACTAATTCTTATGTTCCATTGGTTGGTTTAACTAGTGTGTGATGTGATCTAAAGCTTAAGGTCTGAGACGTATCACAGAAGTGAATGTGTTGGGATAATGGTGAAAGTACAAGTGTACTTAGGTGATAGGATAAGTGTTTTAACATACGTTGTTAAAAATACTTGGGAGTTGATCATTTCGGATATGCCTTTTAATGACTACAATCGTAAGTCAAATTTACTTGAATATTTCGGATGAAATACTTAAGTTGTCAATCCTAATTTTTTGAGATAAGACTTGATAATACATCTATAACCTAAGTGTGAGTTATGACTTGATGTAAATCTTAATCGTCTTGAAGAATGACATGTTAACCAAGTAAGGCAACATATGTGGAAACTGAACAATATCCACAGTCATGAGTTGGGTTTGTAATCTATGATATATTTGCAAACAGTGAGTTTGGATTAGTTTGGAAGTTGTCAATTTACAAATCAAGCTAGTGAATGAGTAAAGGATGGGAGGATGCAGTGTGTAATGATCACAAATACTCAGTGGTTTACCGAAAAGGTACCTTGGAGCATTTTCATGAAATTTGAAACTGTGATTAGATATGATTGTCCTATTTGGTGTTTGGTGAGATGTCCTAATCCTAATTTGAGTGAACATTAGTGATAAGAATCCTAAGAACTAGAATCAATAATCTAAGGATCTAGATTAGTTGGGAATTTTGAAAAAGTTACTGTTGACACCCACGGATCCAATCGACAACAAAGGCGGAGCCAAAGTTTGGGAGCCGTGTAATCCGTGGGTTCTGGACTGGCGGATCCAAAGCTAACTCTTGACGGATCCAAAATGAGGGATCCGTCGGATCCGTTGAACAAAAGTACTAAAAACAAACAGAGAGATATGCAAAATTCGCGTTTTTCGACCAAGACCCGAAAATTCTCCTGGAACATATCTATTAGCTAATATGTAATGCAAAACTACTAATAATGTTTATTCTAAAACACATACACACATAGTTTAATCCGATCATATTAACTTACCTTAAATGAGAGTTAAGCCAAACAGTGGCTTAAACCCGGAGACTTGATAACAACACGTGTTATCATCCTGCATGACATGGTTAGTACACATAAAAGTTTTAACAACAAGATAATATTCAAAAGGCATAACAATTCAACATACCATAGTTTCAAATTGTTTGTACCAAACACTCTTTTTCAAAGTTACTACATGTTTACATATTTTAACACTAGAGCAAGAGTTTGTGCAAGACAATACTATTAAACTAGCTACACTTAGTTCACATTTCAAAGTAAGTTATGCAAGGTTTTCACATAACATCATCCAGCAAGAATATCTAAATCTAAAAGTGAAACAAACACAGATTATCAACTTATTGCACAATATCTAGCAAATGTCCTACTATGCATAAACAAGCAATTGATAAACAAGCGAGTAAGTGTCATGGCAAGACAATTATATATTACAAATAAACAAGTACAATCACAACCATCAACAAGCAAACAACATATACGAAAGCAACTAGAACAAGTAGTCACATAACATAGTATAAAAGAAAGTATACTTTTTGTCACTTTGCGTTTAAATATGACGATGTATGCCAAGCTTGATTTGTTACCTTTATATTACTAAATTGTTTAGTTTCAAAAGAAATCATATCAATGTTCAAAGAATACCAACTTACATTGCCCGACTCAAAAGATTAACTTACTGTGTCAAAGTGATGCTTATTATTTTGGACAGGTTGTACCTTTTGATTTGTTTTACCTATTTCAATTTAGATTCAGGCTAGTATATTATTTTTAAATGAAAGTAGACTTAATTCCCTTCAAAATGATAGGTGGCGCGACTCCTACGGACTTACGGTTAATTAGTTATGAATTTTTGAAGTTTGACAAAAACTGAGTACTGCACCGACGGATCTGACGGATCCTTTTAGAGGGATCCGCCCTTTATGTGATTTGGATCCGCCGAGACCTGTGACAGATTATCCTAAACTCATATTTTGACATAGCGAAAGTGTGTGGGACTTGCTACACTTAATCTTAGGCATATATTACAAATATTAACAACATTTCTACCTATGATATTACGGAGGTGATTTTTCAACTAACTTAATGGTTATTCCAAACACTCCCTTCAAAACGGTATTTTTCGTAAATTAGTTCTGAGCACATAATTTGACACTTACAAATTCTTTTGAGAAACATTTTTCTTTTATTTTTCAAGAACACCTTCAAGCTTGTATACAAAGTGATATTTAACAACAAAATTTCAAAGTATACTTAGCTAAACATTTTTCATATTATGTTCTGCTTCAGAGGTAATTTGATACATGGATCTTACTCTATTTTAAAAACCATTTGTTTTGAAAATGAGAGCCAACCCGCTTTGATACCAATTGTGAAAACGTAGAGGGGGGGGGGGGGTGAATACGTTTACCGTTTTAAAACTTAAAACTTGTTGTATCAAATTTCCAATTTGGCTAGTTCTAATATGAACACTGTCTGTTGTAGTTTATGTCTACCAAGTTGTCACACAAGTATTATCACATAATCACAACACAAGCAATCACATAATGCAAATATAAAAGTAAAGAGATAAGTAAAAGAAAGCGCAAACCGAACACGATGATTTATAGTGGTTCGGTCACGGAGCTCCTCTCCGCCCTACTCCACTCCCCGAGTACCCAACTCGAGAGTTACTTCACTAGATCAACAAGCTCCCTTTCTTAGGCGGAGAAAACCTTTACACGTCACTTACTTCCTTTTCCGGTACTAAGCTAAACACCGGGTTCTTTACAAGGGTACAACCACTCCCATCGTCGCTTATACAATTACCGACACTAAGCTAGATGTCGAGTTCTTTACAAGGGTGCAACCACTCCCAACATTCTTTGTATTTTAAGGACTAAAATACTAACCTCACTCTACTGATCTAAATGATACAATGATGGTTACAACAATGATCCATGACATAAGTGTATCATGGATATGAATGCCTACTCTATATGAACTTCCATTGATCGGAAGCCTTCAATGGATGAAGATCACAAGCTCCCTAAACTTGTTGTGATGGATCTTCATGTATGCAAGTGAGATCTTCTTGGTTGATCAAGAAGTATGCTATGGATGATGTCTCATGATCTTGAGCTTGCTTCACAGGATCATTAACAATGTATGCTTACAACATAATGAAAGTTAGTAACATTATGATCATTATGGAATGGATGATTAATCTATGAATCTACATGTTTAGCTACTATCTAAGTGTGTGAAATGAGTGAGGGAATGTGTGTTCTAAGTTAGATCATTCTATGGGTAAAACTAAGAACTGTTTATAAGAAAACATGGCATGAAAACTATGGGCAAAACCATGGACTAACATGATTTCTAGTGGCATGAAAACTATGGGCAAAACTATGGACTACCATGTTTTCTAATGGCATGAGTCTATGGGAAAACAATGGGCTGGTGTTTATAGCCAACAATACTTTTGCCCGGCGGATCCGGCGGATCCCATAAAAGGGATCCGTGCTTGTTATCGTTTGGTTCCGCGGGTATGACAGTTAAGAGATAGCTAAGAGATTTTAGTGTATCTTTCCAAATCTTGCATATCTAGCCAAATCTTCCAAGATCCACAAATGTCAACTATCTAACTTGTGTATCTAAACAAAATATTACACAATCTTACAAAGATTTCACTTGTAATGTATGCCATGATGTCATGGTATTATTTAACTAATAAAGTTTCCATTTTAAGAAATAAACATGTAAACTTGTATATGTTATTCCTAGTGAACTTTGTAATGTGTATATGTATGTAACATGTATCCTAGTGATCATGTAAAATAAGGTTCTAAGTAGAATGATTAGCCTTTTTAAAATACTTAATTACCTAACCGTATTTTAAACATTCTAAATGGTTTGTTAAGGGTTTGATCATAATGCTACATAACAAACATGTACGAACCTGTGTTGTATCATACGAGGACTTGAGAGATGTTGAATGTATGTTGAGACAAGATATGATTACAAGTAACTTGTACATTTTACGTTATGTATCAAGTTACATGTTTGTCATCAATCAAAACAAATGAGATTTCTTGCACTAGCAATCTCCCCAACGAGACTGCTTGCACTAACAACCCGATCAAAGACAACATGCTTCTCATGTTGTTGAAGATAGGCATACAGCTGTTCATAGTTGGTGTCCCTCAGACCTTTGTTGAGTTTGACAGCAGTAACAAATCTGTCCCATTCTGGAGTCATATTGTTTACAAACTTGGAGTTAAGTTGGATGTTGGGCATTGTCATTCTAATTATCCTCATGTCATTAACCAACTTATGGAATCTCACATAGTAGTCTGTAATATTCTCTCCTGGGTTCATTTTGAAATGTTCAAACTCATAATACAATTGAGATTCCCTGTCTTCCTTTGTCAGTTCTGACCCAGCCAACAGCATCTTCACATTGTCCCATACTGCCTTGGCTTCCGTATTGAAGTTGATGAGTTTGTAGACATCCTTTGAAAGACCTTGAATGATGATATTTGAGGCTCTAATATCAGCATCATACCTCTTCTTTTCCTCCTCAGTAAGATCATTGTACGTGCGAGGTCTGTCAATACCAAGTGTGACTGTGCCATCTTCACCAGTAGTCACAGCATCTCTGGTAGTACCCATCTGAAATGGTCCTTCATCAATGGACTTAAGAATGTTTGCCCCATTTTCTTTTCCCAAGCAATAAAGCTGTATTCTTTGTGCCCATGACTCATAATCTGTCCTATCAAGCATAGGTGCACGAGTATCGGACCCAGCTGCTTGAATATCATCGGAAGGTGTGCTCACCATTGAGTTAGAAGTATCTTCAGAACCGCTAACGTGCAATTCAAAAACAAACCGCTACCCTTCTAGACAAACCGCTAATAACAAGCCGCTAACACTGAGAACCAGACCTCTATTACAAGTCAAACCGCTAAAGTAAACCGCTGAAACAGATAACTGAGCCGCTAATCTAAACCGCTGAAATATAGAAGTATTAAGCCGATGAAAGCAGAACCGCTAACAGTTAAACAGCTGAGGATTAAACCGCTGAGGATTAAACCGCTGAATGCTAACCCGCTGGAATCTAACCCGCTGATATTTAACCCGCTGAAACTTAAGCCGCTGGACTGCTAACCCGCTGAGACAAAGCCGCCGAACTTTAACTCGCTGATGTTTAACCCGCTGAAACTTAAACCGCTGAATGATTAACCCGCTAAAACTAGAGCCGCTGAACTTTAACCCGCTGATGCTTAACCCGCTGAAACCCGTAAACCTCTACCACAATACGACAAACCGTAAACCTCTAACATAAAACGACAAACCGCTAGTTGACAATTTCTGACAAACCGCTGCCACTAGTTGACAAACTGTCCTTTTCAGTACAATTTGTCCTTTACCAAAAACAGATAAATTACAAACCGCTATTAACCAAGCCGCTGAACCTAAACAGCCAACTTAGGGTAAACCGCTGACAAGAAACTTTCTCCGAATGGTAAACCACTGCGATGAAACTTAGTCCGAAGTACAACCCGCTACCCAGAAACCCGTCTGATCTTACACAAACAAGTCACAAACACTGTTGTAACTTATCAAGAACGATCTAAAACACATTTTTGAACATAAAAGTAAAAGTCTTACACTACTTTGACCACAAAACAAGATCAAACAAGGG
The DNA here is from genome assembly GCA_021014915.2 of Artemisia tridentata subsp. tridentata. NCBI lineage: Eukaryota > Viridiplantae > Streptophyta > Magnoliopsida > Asterales > Asteraceae > Artemisia > Artemisia tridentata. Next base: position 180,859,072 of record CP139506.1, read on the forward strand.
TTTTTTTCTTACTTATTTGTTCGAACCAAAAAAAGCACCCAAAAACCAAACACAAATCTGAATATGCACTACACGAATCTAACCTGGCTCTGATACAAATTGTAGGATATTCAGAAACTAATAAACACAAGATTGGGTGGGTTATATGGATCGAACAAGATGTTAGAGAGAGAAAGAAGTAGGGAGCCTTTAGAGAGATAAACCAAAAGAAAAATGAATTGAAAGCTTGCAAAAGGTCCAACCCTCTCCACATGAGGAGAGGGGTATTTATAGTTACATGCATAGCCTACTTACTTTGTCCCTAGTGGACTGTGGAGCGAGCTGACAGAGGGTAAAGACCCGACTCACTCCACAATATTAATTAACTACTTTACTACTAATATTACTTGTTTTACTACGAGCTATTTAATACATGAGAGTGCTCGGGGTGACCGAGTCTTCAACTGAATATTTACATTCCTAACAAGATGTAATACGGGTTAAGGAAATAAGTAACTGAAATAAGATAAAGGAAACACGAAAAGGAACAGTAATCCAACACGAGCCCAGAACAGAAAATATCATAACCATGTAACCATATAAGTAATCCAGAGGGGATGCCTCTCAAGTAACCAGATAATATGAGGGGTGTCCTCATGTATCAAATGGAGTAGCTAGCTCCCAGAGGTGTGAAAGACGTGTATCGCACACACCATCAGTCACCAGAGATATATATATAACCAGTAAATAATAACAGATAACAGAAACAGATCAAATCTAGGATGCATCCATACGCCCCAGGTGGCCAAATACCTCCTCAACACACCTAATCAAATCAAGTCAGGGACGGGACAGGTCATCACTCTCCTGCCCTAGAGTCATGCCATCGGTGCATCAATGACATGGACATGAACCCCTCATGCCTAGTGGGTGGCTCGCAGTCTCAAACTGTGGGTCAAGGTCAAGTATCAAGTATCAAGTATCAGGTATCAAGTATCAAGTGTCAAGTCAAAATCAGAGTGTCATATCAGAAGGTTCATAGCATAAGGTTCATGTCAAATAATTCAGAAGTAAATATCAGAGGTTCAAAATCAATTGGGTTCATATCAGAGTTTATCAGGTCAAGGTTTATATCAATAATCAAGTCAAGGTTCAGATCAAAAGTTCATTTCAGAAGTTTCTATCAACAGTCCATTTTAAGAAATCCGTTAATAATTGTTTTCATAAAAATGATCCTTCAAAACGGTTTTTCATAAAGATAGTCTTTAAAATAGTTTTCATAAAAGTTATTAGAATTTCATATAAAGTATAAACATTCATTTTAAACAAATAACTTTTCTCAAAACATTTCCAGGTCATAATTTAAAAGGTTTTCACTACATAGATTCATATCAGAGGTCATAACAACGGGGATCAATAGAAAAGGTTCAAAGCAAAGGGAATCATAGCAATGGCATCAAATCAGAAGTTAAACAGATCAGAATATGAAGGGATCGTATCAGAGTTCACAGAACAGGGGAAACATAGCAAGGTTCAAGGGAACAACAAGATATAAAGAAAAGGGTTCATGAGAAACCTGTGAGAAGGTCAGAATATCTGTACCTTATACCGCAAATGAAAACACAACAGAAAATATAAAGGTCGGAAGCAACTCCATCTTCAGAATATACCCTTAAATTTACATGTGGTACGAATACCCCTTCAGATTCCATAATTTACACAATTAGTCCCTTTATTTTACAAAACTATAATTCGAATCACCAATTCTTAATAATTACATATTAAGCCCTTAAATTATTCAAAATTACACATTACACCCTTTATATCATTATTTACACAGAATAACCTTAAGTTTCCAGAATTTACACTTTTAGTCCCTCTATTTAATTTATTTTAAATTTGACAACATAATTACCCATTAAATCCTTTTCTCGCAATATTTACACATAGGACCCTCATATTATAATTTTTATACATTAACAAAGATCTAGATAACATTACAAAAATATCCCATAAGTTTCAAAGTTGGCAAAACATGCCCTTCTAATTTAAAAACCTAATCGGTTTACACTTTTAATTACCAAACCTAAACCCTAATTCTTCCAATCATTGAAAACTCATTACACAATCATTGTACTGCATTAATTACTCAGATTTGACACTATAAAACCCTAACCCTAATCATTCCTAGGGTTTTTACAATTTTTCTTGATTTTTCTTTAAATTCGATAACTAAATTAATTCAAGAATACATGATTTAAGCTTCCACAAATCAAAGGGCTATTTTTCCAGACTTATATGATCATCATAGAACTCAGAAAAATTATGAACACACCTCAGAAAATTCGTATAATCGTATTTGGAATTTAAGTGTGTTTTAGCTCTCTAAAATTCGTACGATTATTCTAGCTTGCATGATTCGTTCTTATCAATTTATATGAGTTATATGTGACCCAAATAACATCAGAAAAATACTAACTTGAATTTAGAACATGTGGATTAGGAGTAGTAATTATGTACCTTGCGGATGAATAAATCGAACAAGAAAAATAACCTACGATCGAATCAAGCCTTCCACGACCCAACACTTATTTTTCTTGGCTAGATTAAACCTTGATGAACACCATAAAAATGCTAGCTCTTGTCCAAAAAATCGAATGGAGGCAAAGGGATTTTTGGTTTGTCGACTATAGGGTTTTGCGAATGAAAAGATGGAAATAATGAAGAACCGAGTAAAATGGGGGAGGGATTGCAATAATTTTGGCCCAAGATTGATAGGAACAAATCAATTTTCTGGTTTTGCAATTTATTTCCTTATAATATTGATGTTTATCTCTTTTAAATGTTTTATAATTACAATTAAATCATTAATATACAATTTTCGGCATACATATTATTTTTGTAGGTGACCATTAAATTTTTTTGTACATTATAAAATGTTAAAATGTAGTAGCAAAATTATCTTACTTCATATGTAGCTCATTATCAAAGGTTTGGAATTAATTTGGTGCTTTATATATGTTTTAATTAAATTTTAATGTTTCAGGGGAAATTTGGTCATTTTGCATGCCTTGAAATTTTGGGTTTTACATACGGCCATGAACATTGGACGACTTGAAAAACAATATTATTAGTGAATATAGATTTATAGAGGATCAAAGTGTTTATTAGTATTTTCTTCTTCAAATCTTGTGTTTATATTCCGCGTAAACATAAGTTTATAGTTAGAGATTCTCTTGTAGTTTGTTTGTGATTACATAAGCATTCTACCGATTCCCTAAGGTTCAAAGATCTATCTAGGGCTGATCCTACAAGTGGTATCAGAGCCTGGTGAGAGTCTCTGTGAAAGAAGAAACCTTTTCAAAACAAATCTCTTAAACCCTCAAACAATGACTTCATCGGAAACAGATGATTCTGTTGTTAACAATGAAAAACGTGAAACACAGAATGTCCAACAACAAATTCTCACAACCAATGTCTCAAACAACAATGCAAAATTTCCCTACCTCAAGAAGGATGAGTATGAGATATGGGCGATGAAGATGGAGTACTGGATCACAAATAGTGATTACAATCTCTGGCATGTCATTCAGAATGGTAACAGCAGGAAGAAAACTAGAAGAGATTCTAAAGGCAACATCATAATTCTTCCTCCTGTTTCTGCTGATGAACATATTGCAGTTCAGAGGGAGACCAAGCCAAGAACTATATTGCTTCAGTCTCTCCCAGAAGACCATATGGGTGATTTTCATCATCTTGATGATGCTAGGGAAATCTGGTTGGCTATTAAAGCTAGATTTGGAGGTAATGATGAATCTAAGAAGATGAGGAAGTCCATGCTGAAGCAGGAGTTCCAAGAATTCAAGATCTCTGAAGAAGAAGGACTGCATAAAGGCTATGATAGGTTCTAGAAGATTTTGAGCCAACTCAATCAGCTGCAGGCGAAGCCAGATAATGAAGATTGCAATACCAAGTTTTTGAGAGCATTGCCTTCCTCCTGGTCACAAGTATCAATCACTCTCAAAACAAAGGGTGGTCTTGATTATTTAAGCTTTGATGACCTGTACAATAAGCTCAGGTCACTTGAGATTGATATCAAGGGAGGTTCAAGCTACAATTCCTCTGCTCCAACTCACTCAGCATTTGTTAGTACTACCAGCACTAACAAGAAACTTACATATGCTGATAGCCCAACATCATCTTCATCAAGCTCTACACCAAGAACACATTCATATTCTGGGAATGTGATTGAAGATGTGCTTCATTCTTTTGTTGCCGAGAGTGAACCACAACAGCAGCTTACATATGAAGACTTTGACCAAATTGATAAGTTGGACTTGGAAGAATTGGATATCAAGTGGCAGATGGCTATGCTTTCCTTAAAGGTCAACAGATTTGAAAAGAAGGCTGGCACGAAGATCCAATTCAACAGGAAGGATGGAGCAAGGTTTGATAAAAGGAAGGTTAGATGTTACAACTGCTTACAACTGGGTCACTTTGCAAGAGAATGCAAAGAAAAGAAGGCAGATGATAAGACCAGATACTCTGCATTCAAGATCAAAGAATTAGACTCAGAGGAGCCTAAAGCCTTGCTGTTTGTTTATTGTATGGTGGACTGGTCACAACATGAGGTAGATGATGCAGAAAGAGGTGCTGCTCAAGTTTATGGACTGCTTGCTGGAACAAAAGATGAGGCAGATGTGGATGAGGAATTTGCTTTGATAGGTATCTCATCTCAGGTACAAACTTGTCCTTTTGGATGTGATGATAAGTATGCTGAACTTAAGAAAGAGTTTGATGATGTCGAGTCTCAATATAAAGAATTATTTGTACAAGTTCAAGCATATAAAAGTACTCTTAAAACTTTAGAAAAACAAAAGGATTGGTACCAAAATAATCAGTTAGCATATGAGGAAAAGATTAGGGTTTTAGAAAGAGATTTGGAAAACACGAATAATTTGTTAAAATATTCTGAAAGTGAAAATGCTAAGGTGAATTCAGAAAAATAGGACTTGCAGGCTAAGTTAGAGAGTGAAGTGGCTAGGTTTGATAAATGGAAAGAATCATCTAAAAACCTACACAAGATAGTTGATAGTTCAATGTCTGTGAAAACTAAACTTGGGTTGGGATATGGGGATTATATAGGGCCAGATGAAGTATATGACCCTAGTATGCCAAGTACATTTGACCCTACCCCTAAGGAGGTAAATTATCAAATTCCTGTTAAGTATGTTAGAGAAGGAGAAATGAGGTCTGTTTCTCCACCAATAACAGGAACATTTAAGCCTACCTCTACCCACACAGTCCTTGACACAGACTTTGATGAATCACATATGACCTATGGCAAAAAGTCCAATGACTTGCCTGAATTTGATTGTAAATCTAATGACTTCGTCTCCTGTTCTAATAGTGACAAGTCCTCAAAACCCAAGACCAATGACTTTGCCTCATGTGATTCAAGTGACAAGTCTTCCACACCCAAGTCTGATGACTTCTCATCAAGAGTAGCTGATGATGAATCCAATTCAAAGACAGCTTCTTTTGAAGACATTTCTTTTCATTGTGTTAAAAACATTTCTGTTTCTAGTTTTGGTAGTGATAAGTTTGTGTGTAATAAGAAAAATCATGTTAAGAACAAATCTTTTAGAAGGAAATCATGCTTTGTTTGTGGTAGTTATTCTCATCTTATTAAAGATTGTGATTTTTATGAGAATAGAATGGGTGTGTGTGCTGGACAACAACAATCTAGACCTTTGTGGAATAATGTTGATAATATACCCCCGTTTATTCCTCAAGCAGCACAAATGAGCTCTGGCAGAGTTCCTTTTCCTGCTGGTAAACTAGTTTCTGCTGGTAAACCAGTTTCTGCTGGTAGACCAGTTCCTGCTGGTAAGCCAGTTCCTGCTAGCAACCCATTTCCAGCAGGAAAACCTGTTCCAGCTGGTAAACCAATTCCTGCTGGTTGGAAAAGAAATGCTGCAAGACCCTTCTTCAGACCTACAAGCTCTTACTTTCAGAATGATTATAGGCCTGTTTATTATGACCCAATGCAAAAAGGGGGGGCGGGGAAAGATGGGAAACTGTTGTTAAGTCCTCAGCAGGTTGTTCTTGGAGACATAATGGCCAATATTTGAGAATGGGGTCCAAGAACAATGGTGGATCTCATCAATCTACATGGTTTAAATCTTTCTGATCCACTAGGTAGGCTCAAGTCAGTAATGGCTTGGGTCTCTTTATGTAACTAATGTTGTTGTATTTTCTATTTGTTGTAGGAAAATCCTCATAGAAGTAAAGACTTAGGTATAGTTGATAGTGGGTGTTCTAGAAGTATGACAGGTAACAAAGAAAGATTGCATGATTTTGTGTCCATTAATGGAGGCATTGTGACTTTTGGAGGAGGGGATGGCAAGATAACAGGGAAAGGAACTATTAGGACTTCCAAGTTGGATTTTGAAAATGTCTATTATGTGAAAGAACTTCAGAACTTTAATTTGTTCTCTGTCTCTCAAATTTGTGACAAGAAGAACAGTGTTCTCTTCACTGAGACTGATTGTCTTGTGCTGTCCAAAGACTTCAAGTTGCCTGATGAGAGTCAGGTAGTACTTAAAGTTCCAAGAAGACACAACCTTTACAGCTTCAACTTGAATGATGTCCAGCCTGAAGGTGATTTAGCTTGCTTGGTGGCAAAAGCATCTCTGGATGAATCTACCAAATGGCATAGGAGGATGGCACATGTGAACTTCAAAACCATCAACAAGCTTGCAAAGAATGGATTGGTAAAATGGCTTCCTCTCAAGACCTTCACAAATGAACATAATTGTGTTGCCTGCAACAAAGGAAAGCAGCACAAAGCTTCATACAAGGCCATCACAACTGTGAGCACCATCACTGAGCCTCTCCAGTTACTACATATGGATCTTTTTGGTCCTACTTCCATCAGAAGTATTGACCATAAGTACTATTGCCTGGTGATTACAAATGACTTTAGCAGGTTTTGTTGGACTTTCTTCTTAGGTACTAAGGATGAAACCTTCCATGTGATTAGGGACTTTCTTGCCTTAATTGAAAACCAGCTAAATAAAAAGGTTAAGACAATAAGGTGTGACAATGGAACAGAGTTTAAAAACTCTAACTTAATTGAACTCTGTGGGAAAAAGGGGATTAAAAGGGACTATAGTAATGCCAGAACCCCACAACAAAATGGGGTTGCTGAAAGAAAGAATAGAACCCTTATAGAAGCAGCTAGATCAATGCTGGCTGACTCTAAGTTGCCTACCATGTTTTGGACTGAAGCAGTTAGCACTGCTTGTTATGTTTTGAATAGGGTATTGATTACTAGTCCTCACAACAAAACACCTTATGAACTTTTGTCTGGGAAGGTTCCTAACATTAGTTACTTTAAACCTTTTGGATGTCATGTGACTATTTTGAACACCAGTGATCACCTCGGTAAATTTGAAGCGAAAGCTGATGAGGGATTTATAGTTGGGTACTCTGCACATAGCAAGGCTTATAGAGTTTATAACTTATCTGCCAAAAAGATAGAAGAGACACTAAACCTGAGATATCTTGAGGATAAACCTAACATTCAGGGTGCAGGTCATGAGTGGTATTTTGACCTGGACTATCTAACTGATACTTTAGGATATACTCATTTCAAAGCTGATAAATCTGCAGGTTCTCAGGAGTCTCCTTCTAACAATGCAAGTTCCCAAGATGATGATTCGGACTCTGAATGTGATGAACAAACCATTGTTGTTCCTTCTTTTCCTTCTAATCACTTTGCAGGTTCTGAAGTTAAAGATACTTCTGGCATGGATGAAGGTGATTCAAGTTTTGCAGAAGATCTTGCAAGGATTCAAAGACAAGAACATGATGCCAAGGAAGGAGCTGAAAAGTTTGGCTTTGAATTCACAAAAGAAAAAGAGGAGCTCTTAAGACAAGCCAAAGTTGAAGCCCGCAGGAATATGGATTCTGCTGGTAGTTCTTTGGTTCCTGCTGGTAGTGTTCCTGTTGCTGCTGTCAATTCTGCTGGTAGCTCGAATGTTCCTGCTGAAGTCTCCATTCCTGCTGCTCCTTTGTCCACTCCTTCTGATCATTCATTGGGCTTTCCTGAACCTCTCACAAGATATCCAAGTCCATCTGATCTTGGTAACTCACTCTCTTCAAGATCTGACCTGGAAGATATTCATCATCATCCAAGTACTGGCATTTTTACCTCCTCCTCATATGATGATGACATTAGTCCTGATGTCAATAATCTAGCATCCACAGTAGAAGTCAATCCTGTTCCTACAAAGAGGATCAATACCATTCATCCTCAATCCTTGATTCTTGGTGATCCTACCTCAGCAGTTCAGACAAGAAATAAGGTAAAACAAACAAAGTTTGGTGAAAGTGCCTTTGTCAGTTATGTTCATAATCAGCAAAGGAACAATCACACAGACTTTCTCCATTGTCTCTTTGCTTGTTTCCTTTCACAAGTTGAACCAAGCAATGTATCACAAGCTCTTGAAGATCCAGCTTGGGTGGAGGCTATGCAAGAAGAAATGCAACAATTTTTTAATCAAAATGTATGGAAGCTTGTGCCTTTACCTGAAGGAAAGAATGTGATTGGGACAAAATGGATTCTAAAGAACAAGAGAGATGCTAGAGGTATTGTGGTGAGGAATAAAGCTAGATTGGTAGCTCAGGGTCACAGGCAAGAGGAGGGTATTGATTATGATGAGGTATTTGCTCCAGTGGCAAGAGTTGAGGCCATTAGGCTATTCTTAGCCTTTGCCTCATATATGGGATTTATGGTCTACCAAATGGATGTAAAAAGTGCTTTTCTCTATGGAGAGATTGAAGAAGAGGTTTATGTGACTCAACCCAAAGGATTTGAGGACCCTCAGAATCCAAAATGGGTCTACAAGGTGGTGAAAGCACTCTATGGACTTCATCAAGCACCAAGGGCTTGGTATGCAAGATTGTCTACTTTTCTGTTGAAGCATGGATACAGAAGAGGTACCATTGACAAGACACTTTTTACTAAGAAGAACTCAAGAGATATTATCCTAGTCCAGGTCTATGTGGATGACATCATCTTTGGTTCTACAAAGGAGGCTTGGTGTAGGGAATTTGAAGAATTAATGAAGGGTGAATTTGAGATGAGTGCTATGGGTGAGCTTACCTTCTTCTTGGGATTACAGGTCAAACAAAAGCCTGATGGGATTTTTATCAGCCAAGAAAAGTATGTGCAAGACATACTTAAGAAGTTTGATTTGGAAAGTGTGAGGACTGAAACAACTCCTTATGAAGCTCCAAAGCCAAAATCCAACAATGAACCTGATGATGCTGTTAATGTTCATCTCTACAGATCAATGATAGGTTCACTTATGTATTTGACAGCTTCTAGACCTGATATAATGTTTGCAGTCAGTGCTTGTTCAAGACATCAAGTTACACCTCTGACTTCCAACCTGAATGCAGTCAAGAAAATCTTCAAGTATCTAAAAGGCCAACCTAAGCTGGGCCTTTGGTATCCTAGAGATTCTCCATTTGTGTTGGAAGCCTATAGTGACAGTGATTATGCTGGTGCTAACTTTGATAGGAAGTCTACTACTGGGGGTTGTCAGTTTCTGGGAAGGAGATTGATCTCTTGGCAATGTAAGAAGCAGACTATTGTGGCCACCTCATCTACTGAAGTAGAGTATGTTGCTACTGCTAATTGTTGTGGTCAGCTACTTTGGATACAAAATCAGTTGTTAGACTATGGGTTCAATTTTATGAACACCAAAATCTTTATTGATAACCAAAGCACAATTTGCATTGTTAAAAACCCAGTTTTTCACCAAAGAACAAAGCACATTGAGATTAGGCACCATTTTATACGAGATGCTAATGAAAAACATCTAATTCAAGTGCTTAAAATCCACACAGATGAAAATGTGGCTGATTTATTAACAAAAGCTTTTGATGGACCTAGATTTAACTATTTGGTGGTTCATATTGGGATGATCAATCCCTGATTGCTGTGATTGAGGGGAGGCATAAGCCTAAGGGGAGGCTTCATGTTGTATATTATGTATCATTGTGTATACTTTGTATCTTGTGTCTACTAACCATTTTGCAGGAGTTAAATTCAAGCACAAATAAAACAAGAATCATCAAAGTTTATTCATTTCAAAAGTATGGTTCTATTACAAAAGCAGGGATTCAAAGACAACAACACACAAACCTAACTCCTACACCTCTACTCCAGCTTCCTTTTCCCTTTATCCTTGCAGTCCGGCATGGTCTTGTGGATTCCTCTGCCACTGATTGAGTTCCACACCTGTGGACTAGGGAGTCCCAACACTTGTTTGCCTGGCTTTGGACGAGGCAAAGGGATCATACTCATTGATGATACAGCCTTTTCAATCTCCCTTGTTAGTACATCTGATAGTACAATGAGATCCTCATCATCATCAGAGGAAGATGAATCATCCACATAAGATGGAGGAGTTGGGAGTTCATCAGACGATACTTTTTCAGCCTTTGCCTTTGCTGTTGGGTTCCTGCTGGTCTGACCAGAGTAGTTTGATGGAAAGTAACTTTTCCATCCTTCACTAACTGCATCAGATGACGAATCAGACGAAATCTCTACAACGGTTGGTTTGGAGGAACTCATTTTGGTTTGATCGTTTTCTTGTGGTTTGAAGTATGTGATGTGTTGTTTTTTCGAGGCCTTTTATTGACTTAATGGAGGCTTAAGGCAATTGAATGTTGGGTTGGTATTTGGAATTAATTCGTTGCAGGAATGGGTTTAATTATGGTGATTTTTGAGGATTTGACCAAATCCGATGCATAATAGTGAATCTTGGTCAAAAGCACTTTGTTCCTGCTGGTTGACCAACTGTTCCTGCTGGTTGACTGGTGGTTGCTGCTGGTCTTGATATAATTGGGTATATATTTTGGGTAACCGTATATGTGGAAAACTAGAAGGGGGGAGGGGTTGAATAGTTTTACGCCTTTTTAATTTTATTATGAAAACTTTGTTTACTTTTAAAAAAAAACTTAGATTCGAATTTATGTGAACTCAACTCTTGAACAATATGAATAAATATAAGTAAATCTAAATAAATAATGCAAGTAAAGTAATAAAATGAAAAGAAAGATAGAGATGGAAAGATCTAACCGCGAGACAAAAGATTTATAGTGGTTCGGCTACAAGGACACCTTCCTTGCCCTACTCCACTCCCCGAGCACCTAACTCGAGAGTTTTCTTCACTATGTCAACAAGCTCCCTTATGGCGGAGAAAACCTTACACAACTTTTGCTTACACCGGTTTAACGACACAAAGCTAGATGTCGGGTTCTAATCGTAGCTAGAACCAATCTCACAACTTCTTCACAACTTATTCACAACGGCTTCATGACTTCTTCACAACTTCTTCACGACTTCTTCACAACTTCTTCACAACTTATTCACAACGGCTTCACGACTTCTTCACAACTTCTTCACGACTTCTTCACAACTTCTTCACACCGGCTTCACAACTACTTCACAACCTAGCACTACTTATGTACTCTTCTACTTCTTTACACCTTCACTACTTACACACCTTAACTTCTTCACAACTTCACTACTTACACACTAATCTAGCCTAAGCAATTATGCTCACACCTATCTAACAAATATACACAACTTATACAAAAATGAATGAATGATTATACAAACAACTTAGGTAGCAAGATGATACTAAGTTGCAATACTTCTCTAGTTGTTGAAGGAGTATTCTTCTTTTGCACTTGAATGGTAGAATCTTGGATCACTTGGAAACCAATGCTTAAGAATATATGATCAAAGGATTTAGAAAGGATTTGGAAGGATAAGAAGAGATTTAGAACATAAAGTTTGGGGGTGCAAAAGGTGAGGAAAAAGTCCAGGGATGAACCAGTATTTATAGGCAAAATCTGACAGCTGGAGGAGCGGGGCGGTCCCCTTAAATAGGTGGCTGGTCCCCTTAAAATTAAGGGGGCCGCCCTACCCGAACGTTGCTCAGATTTGTCTTTTTGTGGGGAAGGTTTTTCTGGAACATTTTTGCCATTTTTGGTTGAAAATTTGAATTCATAAATTTATAATGGATTAAACATTTTTATTAAATACCAAAAATGATTTTCTAAAAGATATAAAATGTTTGTGTCATTTTATAAAAAATCAAGTGATTAAGAAAATGTTCCTTTGATCATATAATGCATTAAGCATTTGTTTATTCATACCTTAAGTGATTAAGTAGTAGAAATGAATATTTACAACTAAATACTTGTTTTATTTAATAAGTTTATGTTTAATGAGTTTACATTTTGTGATTATCAAAACATAGAGATATCAAGAAGTATTAATAATGTTTTTAGGCATTATTTATATCAACAATCTCCCCTTTTTGATGATTACAAAACTTAAACTCATTAAATCCAAAAATTTATTTTTGAACAAGTATTTAGTGAGTTTATATTCACTTCTCCCCCTTTTTGTAGAATCAAAAAAAGGTTATGCCGACAAGTTTTTGATACAAAAATTATCGGAACGAGAACTCCCCCTTGATGTGTGCTCCCCCTCGTTTGAGGGCATCAAATAATCGAGATATGGAATGCTTGCAAAAAAATATTAGAAGTACAAGCATACATAGCAAAATATGGAATATAAAAACAACAATCATGGCAAACAAATATTAAGAACACATAGCAAGACATTCATTAGTATGCTTGAAACATATAACAAGAAAAAGGTCCTAAATTGCCAAAGAGAGCTTTCGGACTTGCTTGCGACACGAAAGCTTGGAAAATAAGCATATAGTTATGCTTAGATGGTTGATGGTAGAGTGTTTGGGATGGAATTGGTTGAGTGAGGGTAAGGATGTTTGATTAATAGAGGTATATTTTTGGAGGTGGAGAGTTTGGAGGTGGAGAGTTTGGAGCGGAATCGGTTGAATGAGGGTTAGAGTGTTGTGCTAGTGGAGGTGTTGGATGAGATCTAGTAAGAAGATACTCAGTACAAGTGGAATGTTTATTTAAGGCAATGATTTATTTTTGGAGAAGGACACAACAAGGACAATAGTTGACATGATTATCAACTTGATTCAAGTTGTGGGGGGTGAGGTAAGCAATTTGAGTAGGGTGAGGATGGAGGATGGAGGTTGGCCCTTGTTGCAAGGTGCATAGCAAGGAGATCACTATGGTCATGGATTTGGTTTATCTCTTCACAGAACTTTTCCTTTTCCGTGGGAATGTGGATTTGGTCATTTGGTGGAAGTGGATAAAATTGGGGTGTGTAGTTGGAATTAAAGTTGGATGTTTGACCAATATGATGAGGGTTTTGAAAGGTTTCAATGAGGTTGGTTTAAGGTTGAGGTGTGTAGTTTGGAACGAAGGTGGAGGTTGAGGTTATTTTGTGATGAAGGAGGGCTAGAAGGGAGTTGATCCAATCTTGCGTTGAGCAAGGTGTAAGGCAAGAAGAGCACAAAGCTCATAGGCTTCTTTAAGTTCTTCAATGAACTTCAAGTGTTTGGAAAAGGTGATGATGGTGGAGTGTGGTTGTTATTTTGGATGGATGTTTGGATATACAACATAGAAGTAACATGTGAGTTGGTACGAGGTGGTGGTGATACTCTTGGTGGTGGAGACATTTGTGAGCTTGGGTAATCATGAGTGGATGAGGATGGGGATATGGAAGAAGGGGATATTCCAAGAGTGGTGAGTGTTTTGGATGGTGCATTGGTAGGTTGAATAGGATGTGAGGTGTTGTGAATGAGATTGGAATCATTGTTTAGGGGTTGATCATGCTCTTCATATGAATCATATGGATGAGATGAAGGTGTATTTTTGGGAGTAAAGATGGATGGCTGGTTATTAAGATGAGGTTTGTGAATGGGTTCATTGGAATGAGCTTGAGGATTGGGAGTATAGTTGGGAACAAATGTGGGTGGAGGTGTTGTTTGTTTAGCCACATCATTTGTTGAGATGGACTTGTTTCGGGGGTTAGGCTTTCTTTTCCAAACGGTTTTTTTCGGTCATCCTTGCTAACCTTGAGGTTTTTGGCTTTGGTTTGATGGGAGATGGCGTGATGAGATGATGGAAGATTATGAGGAATGGGAGTGTTTATAGTGTAGGATTGATGGGATTAAGGAATGGATAATTTGTTGGATGGATTGGAATAAGATATGTTTGTGAATTTTAGGAAGTGTAGGATGAAATGGGCAAAAAAAAAAGAAAAGAAAAGGGAACAACACCTTCGACCATCAGATGGCCGGTCCCCTTAATTAAGGGGCCGGTCCCCTTAAATATTAAGGGGGCCGCCCATCTGTTGGTTCCAGATTACTGGAAATGGGTTTTTGGCAGAAAATTGTAGAAAGGGTTGTGTTTTTGGGTTTAGTTTCAAGCAAGTCCAACTCTTTGAGGCAATTAAGCATGTAATAGATATTTATGCAAAACATGTTAATTAAAGAGATTAAGCAATCAAGTAATTTCATCTAGCATGTAAACATACTCATCAAGCAAGTAATATATATGGACTAGGAAGCAATAAACTACACCAAGTATTTTCTTAATTATATGTAAGTGAGAAGATTAATGAACTATTTGAGGGATCCTAATGTGTTCCTATGTGCAATAAATGGGAACTTAAGATAGCATGGACTTCTAGACTTGTTACAAACAAAATCTTAATAGACAAACCATGGTCCGCTTGATTTGACTTAGTTCACTTATAAATTTCATGTACATAAATATAGATGACAAATATGAGATCACCATGCATGATTTAAAAAAAATATTTTTAGCATTATTCAACAATGTTTGAAAGTGGGTTTTTTTATGTAAATGTTAAAGTTATTTGAATAAAATAGATTGGGTTTTATTTCAAAATGTGTTTATGAAGAATGGGTAAGAAAAAGAATTCCCAATCTTTGACTTTGATCGAAACAGAATTATGGACATAGATTAAGAAGAAAAATGACATAGTAAAACGTGTTAATAGAAAAGTGAAATAGTCATCTAAAAAATCATTTTTCCAAAATGTGAAGTTTCTGTATATTTTTAAAGATACTAGATTTTTGACAACAAAAACCATTAATCCTAGATTTTAAAAAATGGTTGTTAAAGATCTCATGCT
This sequence comes from Artemisia tridentata subsp. tridentata, assembly GCA_021014915.2. Taxonomy (NCBI): domain Eukaryota; kingdom Viridiplantae; phylum Streptophyta; class Magnoliopsida; order Asterales; family Asteraceae; genus Artemisia; species Artemisia tridentata. The sequence goes on from CP139506.1 coordinate 180,874,184, forward strand.
CAAGGGAATTGGTTAAGGCTATTGTCACATGCTACCTGTTTCTACATATCCTATGGTCATAAGGAAGCGATGACGAAATTCTATATGTTTGATGCGAGAGTGTTGAATGGGGTATAACCTAACATCTATAGTTCTTTTGTTGTCGCACGCTTATCTAACTTCATTCCATAGTCTAGGAGAGCTTGTTTCATCCATAGTTTTCTAACGCGAGAAATCTAATCTTACTTCTATGTTAATGATTAATCCACTTAACTCATTTCACTTCATCACCATGAGTTTTCGAATAGTGGACATAGAAGATTTCCATTATAAACGTTATAGCTTAAGAGGACCAAAGGGAAAAGAACAAGTGATTCTAGGTTCTAAGTAGATTCATATAAGCTATTATGTGTATATAGATAACTAGGCATTATGAGCTAAATAGGCATGAAATAACTAGTCATTAATCTAAGCATATATTATAACAATAAGCTTAAAAGGAAAGCGTACCTTTTAGTCTTCAGTAGATTTTCTTCAAACGCTTCAAGGTGTCATATTGACTTATGGAAACCAAACATAGATGAGTTTCCGAATAATTCAATGAGTGACGATTTAGCCACTTGGTCCCCATTGTCCCATTTGTCCAAAATTGTTTGAACCAAACATGGTTTGCATTTGCATGTATGGTGAAAGTATTCCCCAAGGGTTGAAACTTGGTTGAAGTGAATAATTCCACATTGGGTGATTATTATTATTAGGAAAGTTTTGTCTACCTTGATTTCTTCTAGGTTGAGGGGTTTTAGACCGAGGATGAGGATTATTTGGTCTATTTGGAGGTGGAGTTTTAGATCTTAATTTCTGTTTAGAAAATCCGGTTTTGGCTTTTAATGATGGTTTATAAAAACTTTTTACTTCCTCATCACTCGCAATAGGTATTTTTCTATCTTTTATAAGTATATACTTAGGTTTTGACTCTAATGGTTTTTGTTTACTAGATTGACATTCAAACTTTACATTTTTATTTTCACTAGTTGAAACATTATTTGAGTTGAATCCTAGACCGGTTTTATCTCCCGAAGTTCCTTGACCACTTATTATTTTCTTAAGTGAGTTACTACTTTTTTTAAACTTATCAAGTTTGGAAATTTCATCTTTAAGTTTTTCGTTTTCATTTTTGACCTCTAGACATGTTTTACATTCTATAAAAACTTCTTTTCCTTTTTCTAAATGTTGTAGTTTAATTTTTAATTCGAGTACTTCATTTTCTAATCGATTATTAATATGTTTTAGTGATTTATTTTTAGCCATGACTTTTTGACCTAATTTGCATAACCTATTATATTCATTATCTAGGTCTTTTTCGTCTAATGATTGATTTTTGTCACTAAAGTATTCGGTTTCGGAAAGTACCTCATTTGATGTCTTTGCCATAAGACATTTTTCGTCGTTTGCTTTGTCCGCTTCGTCTTTGTCGCTATCACTCCATGCTCCACTAACAAAGGCGCTTTGGTCTTCCACATCTAAAGCACTTTCTTTTCCCGTAGTTATCATTCCTATTTCTTTGAAGCGATCTTCTTTCATCTCGTGGTTGTCTTGTGAATCTTCCTCGTCTCTTTAGAAATTTCTTGAACTCTCTTACGACCATTGCATATTCTTCGTTATCACTCTCGGAGGTTGAGCTATCCTCTTCACTAGATTCCTTCCTAGCTTTCAATGCAATTGACTTGCTTTCCTCTCTTTTTCCTTTGACCATCTCGGAGTCTTTCTTTATTATTGCTTCGTAGACTTTCAAGTTGCCGATCAACTCGTCAAGTTGAAGAGTTGACAAGTTCTTCGATTCTTCAATCGCCGTAACCTTAGCCCGCCATTTTGGATGAAGAGCCCTAAGAAATTTCCTAACAAAATTCTTACTAGAAAAATTCTCATCAAGTGCTTTTAAACTTGTGATGATAGTGTTAAACCTAGCAAAAGCATTATCTATTAATTCCTCTTCTGGAATCATAAATTGTTCATATTGTTGAACAAGAAGATCTATTTTATTATCTTTGACTTGACTATTACCTTGGCGAGTTATTAGTAAGGAGTTCCAAATTTCTTTTGCGGTTTCACACATAAAGATCCTTTCGTATTCTTTACGTAGTAACGCATTATAAATAACCATTTTTACCTCATTATTTTTAGCTAGTTTCTTTTTCAAATCATCATTTTGTTTTTCAAAAGGTACAATTTCATCTCTTTTAGTTAAATGATTATTTTGAATAGGGGAAAAATCACCATAGGTAATAACATGCCAAAGATCAAGATCTTTTGATTTCACATAAGTTTCGAATCTATTTTTCCAATAAAGAAAACCATTACTTTCAAATAGCGGTGGTCTTTGCATAGATTGCCCTTCTAAATATTTTTCCGATTCCATAGATCGATTCAAGTTTTAAAATACAGTTTATTTTAAAAATCTTGTTTGACGTGGCTCTTGATACCAATTGTGGAAAACTAGAAGGGGGGTTGAATAGTTTTACGCCTTTTTAATTTTATTATGAAAACTTTGTTTACTTTAAAAAAAAACTTAGATTCGAATTTATGTGAACTCAACTCTTGAACAATATGAACAAATATAAGTAAATCTAAATAAACAATGCAAGTAAAGTAATGAAATGAAAAGAAAGATAGAGATGGAAAGATCTAACCGCGAGACAAAAGATTTATAGTGGTTCGGCTACAAGGACACCTTCCTTGCCCTACTCTACTCCCCGAGCACCTAACTCGAGAGTTTTCTTCACTATGTCAGCAAGCTCCCTTATGGCGGAGAAAACCTTACACAACTTTTGCTTACACCGGTTTAACGACACAAAGCTAGATGTCGGGTTCTAATCGTAGCTAGAACCAATCTCACAACTTCTACACAACTTCTTCACAACTTATTCACAACGGCTTCACGACTTCTTCACAACTTCTTCACGACTTCTTCACAACTTATTCACAACGGCTTCACGACTTCTTCACAACTTCTTCACGACTTCTTCACAACTTATTCACAACGGCTTCACGACTTCTTCACAACTTCTTCACGACTTCTTCACACCGGCTTCACAACTACTTCACAACCTAGCACTACTTATGTACTCTTCTACTACTTTACACCTTCACTACTTACATACCTTAACTTCTTCACAACTTCACTACTTACACACTAATCTAGCCTAAGCAATTATGCTCACACCTATCTAACAAATATACACAACTTATACAAAAATGAATGAATGATTATACAAACAACTTAGGTAGCAAGATGATACTAAGTTGCAATACTTCTTCTCTAGTTGTTGAAGGAGTATTCTTCTTTTGCACTTGAATGGTAGAAGCTTGGATCACTTGAAAACCAATGCTTAAGAATATATGATCAAAGGATTTAGAAACGATTTGGAAGGATAAGAAGAGATTTAGAACAGAAGGTTTGGGGGTGCAAAAGGTGAGGAAAAAGTCCAGGGATGAACTAGTATTTATAGGCAAAATCTGACAGCTGGAGGAGCGGGGCGGTCCCCTTAAATAGGTGGCCGGTCCCCTTAAAATTAAGGGGGCCGCCTTGTAAAATTAAGGGGGCCGCCCTACCCGAACGTTGCTCAGATTTGTCTTTTTGTGGGGAAGGTTTTTCTGGAATATTTTTGCCATTTTTGGTTGAAAATTTGAATTCATAAATTTATAATGGATTAAACATTTTTATTAAATACCAAAAATGATTTTCTAAAAGATATAAAATGTTTGTGTCATTTTATAAAAAATCAAGTGATTAAGAAAATGTTCCTTTGATCATATAATGCATTAAGCATTTATTTATTCATACCTTAAGTGATTAAGTAGTAGAAATGAATATTTACAACTAAATACTTGTTTTATTTAATAAGTTTATGTTTAATGAGTTTACATTTTGTGATTATCAAAACATAGAGATATCAAGAAGTATTAATAATGTTTTTAGGCATTATTTATATCAACAGTATATGTAACCCAACTTGTCAATCCCTTGCCCAAAAGAATGATTTTCCTCATAAACCTCCTCATTTTCACAATTCATTCGCTGATTCTTCCCAATGGTGGCCCTTCAATTCAAAGGTGATCATAACAAATTTGCATTCTTGGGGAAATCAAAAGGAAGTGAGCTGTTTCATCCTATGGTTGATTTCTTGCACCATTCTAGATTGAGGTACGCCTTGACTCATTGCCCTATCATTGTTTATGACTCTTTAGTCAAGCAATTCTGGGCCACAGCTTCTATAAGGTCTCTTGCGGATTCACCCAAAGAGATTGTAGCCATTATAGATGGAAGGGAATAGTTTGTCACATAGTCCTCTGTAAGGACTAAGCTTCAATTGGATGATGAGGGTGGGGTGTTTGGTTTTACTGAGAAAGACATTCTAGAGGGTATGGCTTCTATTGACTATCCTACTGATGACACTTTTACATTTTGGAGAAATGATTGCGTGGTTTTGTAACCTTACAACAGGTTTTACCTCTCGAGGGATCTCAAGAGGCTTACAACCCCACCAGGCAGTGTACCTGACCGATGTAGTATAGTGTAGTGGTAAGTACGGGGGATTGATCGTTCTCCACAGGGAATAGTGTTCGTTAGGTATGAAAGGCTACTTTAATTAGGTCTAAGGGTTGAGGAAGATTCTTTTTATGTTTTTATAATTTTATGAAAGCAAGTAAAATCTCGGGTTTGAAGGAGTGGGCGGAATTAGTTGCTAGTCAACTAACCCAAATGACTACGAATGCAAATAAAATAAAATAACAAAAATGAAAAGTGGTGAGAAACTTATGTGTAGAGAAATGTGTTTACTTAGATTTCCTTACTCCCTAACTATCTTTTACCGGTTAATTAGTGTGTATTAGTTGCGTGGATGACGGGTGTATTCCTTAATACCATTCGTGGGGTGGCGTACTTACTTCCCCAAACTCTACAAGCTCCTACTTCACTCCTATGTCGAGCCGGCTAGGAAGCTCCTAACATGGGATCACTAGAATTCGCTTGTGCATTAAATACAACCATAAAAACCTTTAGTACGCGTTTGGTTCATGTTTCTTAAGACGTTCAAGCAAGTTACCGAATAGGAAGTTAGCCAGTTTTCTTAAGCCTAACATAGATAAACAATCATCCAATACAACTAACAACACACTAACAACCAATAATCAATAGCTAAGTTTCATTAGATCTAAGCAAACACAAGATAAAATTAGCCTAACATGTTAAACAAAAGACAAGCATAAGATAGAATCAAACAACACATAGACATATTGAATGATTAATTGATAACTTATCTTTCAATGAAACATGGAAGATCTCAAGGCAAAAAGCCCTGAAAAAGTAGCTAAAATCGTCTTAGGGTTTTATCCCAAAATTCCACACACTAAGCTCTCCCTTATGACAAAAGATTAGAAAACTATATATAGATTTTAGGATCTGACGGCGTCACCTTATGCATTGTGACGCCGTCACCTCGCCGCTTTTAGGGTTCCCGGGTGACCTTCTTGACGCCGTCCCTCTTTAGCTCTTCAAAAATCCATTCTGGCTTATCAAGGCTTGACGCCGTCTAACCCTGAACGTGACGCCGTCCCCTTATGATTTAAGACGTGACGCCCTTGATTTAGTTAAAGCGTGACGCCGTCAGAATTCACATGCTAACTCACTGGCCCGTCATGAGTAAATTTCACATCCAACTTTTCTTGCCAAGGCATGACGCCGTCCCATGTTAATTGTGACGCCGTCAAGAGTAACTTTTAGCCGATTCTTGAGACTTTGCCGTTTTCTTCACTTTAATGCTCCAAAAACGTCCAAAATGCCTCCTTTTCCAGATTTCTCCTCAAAAGTACCTAAAATGACAAAAGGAACGATTTAGGGCAATATTTGATCAAATAAATACGATTTAGGGCTTAAATGACCCCTTAAAAGCGGTACACTTTTCGCCTCATCAAATACCCTTACACTTGAGATTTGCTTGTCCTCAAGCAAATGCGCTTTTATTCTAATCAAAATACAAGTTAGGGGTCATTTAATGCAAACATAAAAGTAATTACAACAAATAATCGTTCCACTTCAATCATAATAAGCACGGAGATTACATACTAGCACCTCACAAGTAGTGTTTAGATACTCACATCTCTCAAGTGTCATCAAAATAAATCTCATAAATGAAAAGGTAATAGGCTTGGGAAAGGATCGAAAACCTCCTCCACTAGGCGTAAGCACCTAAGATAAACTATCAAAGAGGGCTTTTAAATGGGTTATAACGTTAGGTGTAGGGAAAAGGAAAACACGGTTTTGTTGGATAAGGGATATTTTACTGGTGGCGAGTTAAAGATCTTGATCAATTACATGTACTATACAATGTTGCTAAGCCAAGACTAGACTCGATCTTAAGCTAGAAACAAAATAACAAAATAACAAAAAATATAAAACAAACATAAAATGAAACGGGATGGTAGTCCGTATGTTTTTTCTATTTTTCATTTTCTCATTTTTTTGTATTTTTCTTGATTTTTTTTTTTTTTTTTTTTTTTTTTTTTTTTTTTTTTTTTTTTCATACACTCTTGCCCTACCATCCAAAATAATACATCATAGGGGCATTGCATCCCCCTTACACTTGAATTTTTACATAACTTTACAAATACTAATCTAATGACTCGAATTAAGATAATTGAAAAACTTGGAGTACTTTTAAAACATTTAGCACATATGGGGGTAATGAATGATATTCTTCCCCATTACTCCATTATACTAGTACTTTACCCATGAGTCCCAATCGTCCCAAAACAATATGTACAAGGATATGACTCGACTTAGCAACCATGTAATCAACTAGATAATTAACTTGGGTTTAAACAAATGTTGTAACAATAATGCACTAAAGATGAGTGCATACAAGGTAGGCTAAGGCGATTTGGGTGTACATTTTAGTGGGGTGTAACAAATTCTTCCTTTAAGTAAAATGCTTAAAGGTCGAAACGAAAAGATAGGCTCTGAGGGGTGTACTAGGGGTATCGTGTACTAAAAATGAGTACAACGCAAAGGGTGTGGGAGAATTACTTGACCAATGTAGCCAATGTAATTATAACAAAAACACAGGTGTAAAACAATGGGTTTATCCTAATGCCTCTTATCATGTAGTAAATCTAACTACACGAATGTAGTCTCACTTGTGGCCTTGGAATGGTCCTAACGCAAGTTCTAGAATCTAAGTGCTACCGGTACACACATCATAGCATAAATGCTTTTCCTACCAATTCTAGGGGCGAACCTCACATATTTGGGGTGGAAAATTTTTTAGTGGTACGGTTTTTTGTGCTAGTCATATAACTCCTATCCGTGAGACGCTCATTAAGATCAAAGTTTCACTCCTATATGTTGTAAAAAATTTTAAATTTGGCACTAAAATTACCCTAATCAAGTATTTCTCTCAGTTTTATTACACATCTACCATCAAACAAACAAAAATCAAGCGCAATTGTATTCTCTAAAATCGTACTTTTACCCTCCCCTTACACTTAAGATGAACATTGTCCCCAATGTTCAAATAACAAGATGTAAAAGCAAAAAGTAAAAGAATGAAATCAAATACTCCCCTGATTCGCTCGTTGGATAGTGAAATCACACGGTTAAATCTTCCTCCAAAGAGAATGTTGAGGCTCCATGACTAATGCATCGCCATAAGCTTGATTCCATGAACATCTCCTTGTCCAAAATAACCTGTTAAACCTGAGAAAACAAACACGAAAACCTGCATAACATCGGCGGGATAAAATCTATATATAAGGATATAATGCTTGTGGAATGATAATTTTGCAGATTCCTGGAGATTATAAGTTGGAGATTTTAATAAAAACTTTTTATGAAAACAAAACTTTCAAAAATTTCTGGAAATTAAATCTGACGCCGTCAGGTTATAACCCCTGACGCCGTCAGAAATGACCTGACAAAAATTTTCATTTTAAGTTTCCGGAAAATTTCTGGAAAAACCTTTACCTTACTTCCTGGAAATCCTGCAAAACATCACTATGACTCGATACAAGCATTTGACTCAAACAAACACTAATATGTATGCTAATTTATTATTATTACGATTCATGTTCATATGTGTTCTAATAAACCGATTCAGATTTCCCTTACACTTATCTTTTGCAAGTGTAATAATAAACCGATTCATGTTCATATGTGCATCCCCGGCAACGGCGCCAAAAACTTGATTGCGTGGTTTTGTAACCTTATAACAGGTTTTACCTCTCGAGGGATCTCAAGAGGCTTACAACCCCACCAGGCAGTGTACCTGACCGATGTAGTATAGTGTAGTGGTAAGTACGGGGATTGATCGTTCTCCACAGGGAATAGTGTTCGTTAGGTGTGAAAGGCTACTCTAATTAGGTCTAAGGGTTGAGGAAGATTCTTTTTATGTTTTTATATTTTATGAAAGCAAGTAAAATCTCGGGTTTGAAGGAGTGGGCGGAATTAGTTGCTAGTCAACTAACCCAAATGACTACGAATGCAAATAAAATAAAATAACAAAAATGAAAAGTGGTGAGAAACTTATGTGTAGAGAAATGTGTTTACTTAGATTTCCTTACTCCCTAACTATCTTTTACCGGTTAATTAGTGTGTATTAGTCGCGTGGATGACGGGTGTATTCCTTAATACCATTCGTGGGGTGGCGTACTTACTTCCCCAAACTCTACAAGCTCCTACTTCACTCCTATGTCGAGCCGGCTAGGAAGCTCCTAACATGGGATCACTAGAATTCGCTTGTGCATTAAATACAACCATAAAAACCTTTAGTACGCATTTGGTTCATGTTTCTTAAGACGTTCAAGCAAGTTACCGAATAGGAAGTTAGCCAGTTTTCTTAAGCCTAACATAGATAAACAATCATCCAATACAACTAACAACACACTAACAACCAATAATCAATAGCTAAGTTTCATTAGATCTAAGCAAACACAAGATAAAATTAGCCTAACATGTTAAACAAAAGACAAGCATAAGATAGAATCAAACAACACATAGACATATTGAATGATTAATTGATAACTTATCTTTCAATGAAACATGGAAGATCTCAAGGCAAAAAGCCCTGAAAAAGTAGCTAAAATCGTCTTAGGGTTTTATCCCAAAATTCCACACACTAAGCTCTCCCTTATGACAAAAGATTAGAAAACTATATATAGATTTTTGGATCTGACGGCGTCACCTTATGCATTGTGACGCCGTCACCTCGCCGCTTTTAGGGTTCCCGGGTGACCTTCTTGACGCCGTCCCTCTTTAGCTCTTCAAAAATCCATTCTGGCTTATCAAGGCTTGACGCCGTCTAACCCTGAACGTGACGCCGTCCCCTTATGATTTAAGCCGTGACGCCCTTGATTTAGTTAAAGCGTGACGCCGTCAGAATTCACATGCTAACTCACTGGCCCGTCATGAGTAAATTTCACATCCAACTTTTCTTGCCAAGGCATGACGCCGTCCCATGTTAATTGTGACGCCGTCAAGAGTAACTTTTAGCCGATTCTTGAGACTTTGCCGTTTTCTTCACTTTAATGCTCCAAAAACGTCCAAAATGCCTCCTTTTCCAGATTTCTCCTCAAAAGTACCTAAAATGACAAAAGGAACGATTTAGGGCAATATTTGATCAAATAAATACGATTTCGGGCTTAAATGACCCCTTAAAAGCGGTACACTTTTCGCCTCATCAAATACCCTTACACTTGAGATTTGCTTGTCCTCAAGCAAATGCGCTTTTATTCTAATCAAAATACAAGTTAGGGGTCATTTAATGCAAACATAAAAGTAATTACAACAAATAATCGTTCCACTTCAATCATAATAAGCACGGAGATTACATACTAGCACCTCACAAGCAGTGTTTAGATACTCACATCTCTCAAGTGTCATCAAAATAAATCTCATAAATGAAAACGGAAAATATCTCTCACTACCTGTCATAGCAAATAGATTACCATAGGCTTGGGAAAGGATCGAAAACCTCCTCCACTAGGCGTAAGCACCAAAGATAAACTATCAAAGAGGGCTTTTAAAATGGGTTATAATGTTAGGTGTAGGGAAAAGGAAAACACGGTTTTGTTGGATACGGGATATTTTACTGGTGGCTAGTTAAAGATCTTGATCAATTACATGTACTATACAATGTTGCTAAGCCAAGACTAGACTCGATCTTAAGCTAAAAACGAAATAACAAAATAACAAAAAATATAAAACAAACATAAAATGAAACGGGATGGTAGTCCGTATGTTTTTTCTATTTTTCATTTTCTCATTTTTTTTGTGTTTTTCTTGATTTTTTTTTTTTTTTTTTTTTTTTTTTTTTTTTTTTTTTTTTTTTTGCATACACTCTTGCCCTACCATCCAAAATAATACATCATAGGGGCATTGCATCCCCCTTACACTTGAATTTTTACATAACTTTACAAATACTAATCTAATGACTCGAATTAAGATAATTGAAAAACTTGGAGTACTTTTAAAACATTTAGCACATATGGGGGTAATGAATGATATTCTTCCCCATTACTCCATTATACTAGTACTTTACCCATGAGTCCCAATCGTCCCAAAACAATATGTACAAGGATATGACTCGACTTAGCAACCATGTAATCAACTAGATAATTAACTTGGGTTTAAACAAATGTTGTCACAATAATGCACTAAAAATGAGTGCATACAAGGTAGGCTAAGGCGATTTGGGTGTACATTTTAGTGGGGTGTAACAAATTCTTCCTTTAAGTAAAATGCTTAAAGGTCGAAACGAAAAGATAGGCTCTGAGGGGTGTACTAGGGGTATCGTGTACTAAAAATGAGTACAACGCAAAGGGTGTGGGAGAATTACTTGACCAATGTAGCCAATGTAATTATAACAAAAACACAGGTGTAAAACAATGGGTTTATCCTAATGCCTCTTATCATGTAGTAAATCTAACTACACGAATGTAGTCTCACTTGTGGCCTTGGAATGGTCCTAACGCAAGTTCTAGAATCTAAGTGCTACCGGTACACACATCATAGCATAAATGCTTTTCCTACCAATTCTAGGGGCGAACCTCACATATTTGGGGTGGAAAATTTTTTAGTGGTACGGTTTTTGTGCTAGTCATATAACTCCTATCCGTGAGACGCTCATTAAGATCAAAGTTTCACTCCTATATGTTGTAAAAAATTTTAAATTTGGCACTAAAATTACCCTAATCAAGTATTTCTCTCAGTTTTATTACACATCTACCATCAAACAAACAAAAATCAAGCGCAATTGTATTCTCTAAAATCGTACTTTTACCCTCCCCTTACACTTAAGATGAACATTGTCCCCAATGTTCAAATAACAAGATGTAAAAGCAAAAAGTAAAAGAATGAAATCAAATACTCCCCTGATTCGCTCGTTGGATAGTGAAATCACACGGTTAAATCTTCCTCCAAAGAGAATGTTGAGGCTCCATGACTAATGCATCGCCATAAGCTTGATTCCATGAACATCTCCTTGTCCAAAATAACCTGTTAAACCTGAGAAAACAAACACGAAAACCTGCATAACATCGGCGGGATAAAATCTATATATAAGGATATAATGCTTGTGGAATGATAATTTTGCAGATTCCTGGAGATTATAAGTTGGAGATTTTAATAAAAACTTTTTATGAAAACAAAACTTTCAAAAATTTCTGGAAATTAAATCTGACGCCGTCAGGTTATAACCCCTGACGCCGTCAGAAATGACCTGACAAAAATTTTCATTTTAAGTTTCCGGAAAATTTCTGGAAAAACCTTTACCTTACTTCCTGGAAATCCTGCAAAACATCACTATGACTCGATACAAGCATTTGACTCAAACAAACACTAATATGTATGCTAATTTATTATTATTACGATTCATGTTCATATGTGTTCTAATAAACCGATTCAGATTTCCCTTACACTTATCTTTTGCAAGTGTAATAATAAACCGATTCATGTTCATATGTGCATCCCCGGCAACGGCGCCAAAAACTTGATTGCGTGGTTTTGTAACCTTATAACAGGTTTTACCTCTCGAGGGATCTCAAGAGGCTTACAACCCCACCAGGCAGTGTACCTGACCGATGTAGTATAGTGTAGTGGTAAGTACGGGGGATTGATCGTTCTCCACAGGGAATAGTGTTCGTTAGGTGTGAAAGGCTACTCTAATTAGGTCTAAGGGTTGAGGAAGATTCTTTTTATGTTTTTATATTTTATGAAAGCAAGTAAAATCTCGGGTTTGAAGGAGTGGGCGGAATTAGTTGCTAGTCAACTAACCCAAATGACTACGAATGCAAATAAAATAAAATAACAAAAATGAAAAGTGGTGAGAAACTTATGTGTAGAGAAATGTGTTTACTTAGATTTCCTTACTCCCTAACTATCTTTTACCGGTTAATTAGTGTGTATTAGTCGCGTGGATGACGGGTGTATTCCTTAATACCATTCGTGGGGTGGCGTACTTACTTCCCCAAACTCTACAAGCTCCTACTTCACTCCTATGTCGAGCCGGCTAGGAAGCTCCTAACATGGGATCACTAGAATTCGCTTGTGCATTAAATACAACCATAAAAACCTTTAGTACGCATTTGGTTCATGTTTCTTAAGACGTTCAAGCAAGTTACCGAATAGGAAGTTAGCCAGTTTTCTTAAGCCTAACATAGATAAACAATCATCCAATACAACTAACAACACACTAACAACCAATAATCAATAGCTAAGTTTCATTAGATCTAAGCAAACACAAGATAAAATTAGCCTAACATGTTAAACAAAAGACAAGCATAAGATAGAATCAAACAACACATAGACATATTGAATGATTAATTGATAACTTATCTTTCAATGAAACATGGAAGATCTCAAGGCAAAAAGCCCTGAAAAAGTAGCTAAAATCGTCTTAGGGTTTTATCCCAAAATTCCACACACTAAGCTCTCCCTTATGACAAAAGATTAGAAAACTATATATAGATTTTTGGATCTGACGGCGTCACCTTATGCATTGTGACGCCGTCACCTCGCCGCTTTTAGGGTTCCCGGGTGACCTTCTTGACGCCGTCCCTCTTTAGCTCTTCAAAAATCCATTCTGGCTTATCAAGGCTTGACGCCGTCTAACCCTGAACGTGACGCCGTCCCCTTATGATTTAAGCCGTGACGCCCTTGATTTAGTTAAAGCGTGACGCCGTCAGAATTCACATGCTAACTCACTGGCCCGTCATGAGTAAATTTCACATCCAACTTTTCTTGCCAAGGCATGACGCCGTCCCATGTTAATTGTGACGCCGTCAAGAGTAACTTTTAGCCGATTCTTGAGACTTTGCCGTTTTCTTCACTTTAATGCTCCAAAAACGTCCAAAATGCCTCCTTTTCCAGATTTCTCCTCAAAAGTACCTAAAATGACAAAAGGAACGATTTAGGGCAATATTTGATCAAATAAATACGATTTCGGGCTTAAATGACCCCTTAAAAGCGGTACACTTTTCGCCTCATCAAATACCCTTACACTTGAGATTTGCTTGTCCTCAAGCAAATGCGCTTTTATTCTAATCAAAATACAAGTTAGGGGTCATTTAATGCAAACATAAAAGTAATTACAACAAATAATCGTTCCACTTCAATCATAATAAGCACGGAGATTACATACTAGCACCTCACAAGCAGTGTTTAGATACTCACATCTCTCAAGTGTCATCAAAATAAATCTCATAAATGAAAACGGAAAATATCTCTCACTACCTGTCATAGCAAATAGATTACCATAGGCTTGGGAAAGGATCGAAAACCTCCTCCACTAGGCGTAAGCACCAAAGATAAACTATCAAAGAGGGCTTTTAAAATGGGTTATAATGTTAGGTGTAGGGAAAAGGAAAACACGGTTTTGTTGGATACGGGATATTTTACTGGTGGCTAGTTAAAGATCTTGATCAATTACATGTACTATACAATGTTGCTAAGCCAAGACTAGACTCGATCTTAAGCTAAAAACGAAATAACAAAATAACAAAAAATATAAAACAAACATAAAATGAAACGGGATGGTAGTCCGTATGTTTTTTCTATTTTTCATTTTCTCATTTTTTTTGTGTTTTCTTTGATTTTTTTTTTTTTTTTTTTTTTTTTTTTTTTTTTTTTTTTTTTTTTTGCATACACTTTTACCCTACCATCCAAAATAATACATCATAGGGGCATTGCATCCCCCTTACACTTGAATTTTTACATAACTTTACAAATACTAATCTAATGACTCGAATTAAGATAATTGAAAAACTTGGAGTACTTTTAAAACATTTAGCACATATGGGGGTAATGAATGATATTCTTCCCCATTACTCCATTATACTAGTACTTTACCCATGAGTCCCAATCGTCCCAAAACAATATGTACAAGGATATGACTCGACTTAGCAACCATGTAATCAACTAGATAATTAACTTGGGTTTAAACAAATGTTGTCACAATAATGCACTAAAAATGAGTGCATACAAGGTAGGCTAAGGCGATTTGGGTGTACATTTTAGTGGGGTGTAACAAATTCTTCCTTTAAGTAAAATGCTTAAAGGTCGAAACGAAAAGATAGGCTCTGAGGGGTGTACTAGGGGTATCGTGTACTAAAAATGAGTACAACGCAAAGGGTGTGGGAGAATTACTTGACCAATGTAGCCAATGTAATTATAACAAAAACACAGGTGTAAAACAATGGGTTTATCCTAATGCCTCTTATCATGTAGTAAATCTAACTACACGAATGTAGTCTCACTTGTGGCCTTGGAATGGTCCTAACGCAAGTTCTAGAATCTAAGTGCTACCGGTACACACATCATAGCATAAATGCTTTTCCTACCAATTCTAGGGGCGAACCTCACATATTTGGGGTGGAAAATTTTTTAGTGGTACGGTTTTTGTGCTAGTCATATAACTCCTATCCATGAGACGCTCATTAAGATCAAAGTTTCACTCCTATATGTTGTAAAAAATTTTAAATTTGGCACTAAAATTACCTTAACAAGTATTCCTCTCAGTTTTATTACACATCTACTATTAAACAAACAAAAATCAAGCGCAATTGTATTCTCTAAAATCGTACTTTTACCCTCCCCTTACACTTAAGATGAACATTGTCCCCAATGTTCAAATAATAAGATGTAAAAGAAAAAAGTAAAAGAATGAAATCAAATACTCCCCTGATTCGCTCGGTGGATAATGAAATTACACGGTTAAATCTTCCTCCAAAGAGAATGTTGAAGCTCCATGACTAATGCATCGCCATAAGCTTGATTCCAAAAACATCTCCTTGTCCAAAATAACCTCTTAAACCTGAGAAAACAAACACGAAAACCTGCATAACATCGGCGGGATAAAATCTATATATAAGGATATAATGCTTGTGGAATGATAATTTTGCAGATTCCTGGAGATTATAAGTTGGAGATTTAATAAAAACTTTTTATGAAAACAAAACTTTCAAAAATTTCTGGAAATTAAATCTGACGCCGTCAGGTTATAACCCCTGACACCGTCAGAAATGACCTGACAAAAATTTTCATTTTAAGTTTCCGGAAAATTTCTGGAAAAACCTTTACCTTACTTCCTGGAAATCCTGCAAAACATCACTATGACTCGATACAAGCATTTGACTCAAACAAACACTAATATGTATGCTAATTTATTATTATTACGATTCATGTTCATATGTGTTCTAATAAACCGATTTAGATTTCCCTTACACTTATCTTTTGCAAAATACCTTTATATGTAGTTAAGACGAAGTTAAAAACAAAATAAAGCATTTTCACAATTTAGTTTTGAACATGAATCAATAATAATAAAAATTAAACATACATACGGAAGCAAATAAAATCAAACAAACAAATAAATAAACACACAAAGCAAATAAAGCATGGGCTGCCTCCCAAGAGCGCTTGTTTTTGTTCGAGTCACGAGCCTGACTCTACCCTTATTTAACGGAAATAGGGGAGGTTTTCCCTACACTTAGGATTAAGTGTGGGTGATAGTAGCGATACACACCAGCTCGGTAGGAGTATGCCACGTGAGGAAAGATTGGTGGATGAATTATATGCTCAAAGGGGTGTGCTCCTTTCATCATAACCTTGCCTAGTTCACTTTGGTCAATGGGTGATTTTGAGTTTCCTCCTAAAAAGGGATCATCTTCTATCAACTTCGAGAGACTCCTAGTTGGGAATCCATCTTGACCTAATAAACCCGGTTTAAACCCATAATGTTTCTTGTGATCAATCATGAATGGGTGATGTAGACATGTAAGGTCATTTTTCACTCCTAAATTGTCTTCCTCACTACAAGGCTTAATGTCTACTACCTTAAACTTAAGACTACCCGGACTATATGTTTTGATGGGTGGATCGGGACCTAATTCAATTCCTAAATTTTCATCCAAGGATGGAAGATTAGGTAACGGTTTTGGTTGAGGCTCCGGCTCATCAAAACTAGGAACTTCCATAGGACTAAAAGAAAGGTTGTGATCACTAAAAGCATTCAAACCTATTTCTTCTAGTTGTGTTTGGTCCAAGGGCTCTACCTCTATTGGGGTTCCTATAGTCTCCTCAACTTCTTCCGGGTAAGTCACGGGCGGTGTGTGTGCCTCAATTGATGGTAGGACTTGTGGGGCACTTGGTGGGCTTATGTTACTTACCTCATCATTCCTTACGTCAAGCTCACCTATATCCTCATCATGCGTTTTAGTAGGATCTAACCCTAACATTTTCCCAAGTATCTCAAGTGCTTCTCCAGGCATCTCAACTTCTATGTCCAAATCATACGGATCATCCTCAATACTCTGACTGCTATATTCAAACTGCCTAAAAGATTCATCATGTGTTTCTTGAGATTCGACGTCATCAATCACAAAACCTAGGTCTTTTTGATCAGTGTGATCATGTTCGGCTAAATCCTCCGTCATATCAAGGTCACCTATGTGTTTGTTTTGTAATATGGCATTACATGACAACCACTTAGGTATCTCAACACTAATGTATTCATCCCCAAACAAACTTGTTTCATGATCCAGGAAATTTATATTCAATTGACTTGTACTAACGTTTGTTGGGTTGTCTACCCTATAATAATATTGGGCACAATCTTCTATGGCATCCCATGCTTCTTCAGCACTTAATTTCCTAAAGTCCCCATTGGCAAAATCCTCAATGCGCATTTGGTCATATTGGCCAACACGATAGTAAAAGGTTCGGGTTAGGGATGCTAAAGCGAAACTATGATGAGGGAATTTTCGGAGTAAATTTCTAAAACGAGTCCATGCATCATATATGGGTTCATCTCGATATTGTTTGAAATTCGAGATGTCAATAGGGTAGAATGGCCTTTGTGGTTGGTGGTATGGTGGATTCGCGTACTCCATAATGGTGAACGGAAGAGTCAATGGAAATTTCTTTTACGAACAAAGACACAAAGAAAAAGATAGACTAAAGAAAATCCTAGAAAAAGAAAATAAAAATCTCACTAGAAAGGAATCTAGCGAGTAGACCTAATAAAATAAAAATTCAAACCTAAACAATAACTATTCCCCGGCAACGGCGCCAAAAACTTGATTGCGTGGTTTTTGTAACCTTACAACAGGTTTTACCTCTCGAGGGATCTCAAGAGGCTTACAACCCCACCAGGCAGTGTACCTGACCGATGTAGTATAGTGTAGTGGTAAGTACGGGGATTGATCGTTCTCCACAGGGAATAGTGTTCGTTAGGTATGAAAGGCTACTTTAATTAGGTCTAAGGGTTGAGGAAGATTCTTTTTATGTTTTTATAATTTTATGAAAGCAAGTAAAATCTCGGGTTTGAAGGAGTGGGCGGAATTAGTTGCTAGTCAACTAACCCAAATGACTACGAATGCAAATAAAATAAAATAACAAAAATGAAAAGTGGTGAGAAACTTATGTGTAGAGAAATGTGTTTACTTAGATTTCCTTACTCCCTAACTATCTTTTACCGGTTAATTAGTGTGTATTAGTTGCGTGGATGACGGGTGTATTCCTTAATACCATTCGTGGGGTGGCGTACTTACTTCCCCAAACTCTACAAGCTCCTACTTCACTCCTATGTCGAGCCGGCTAGGAAGCTCCTAACATGGGATCACTAGAATTCGCTTGTGCATTAAATACAACCATAAAAACCTTTAGTACGCGTTTGGTTCATGTTTCTTAAGACGTTCAAGCAAGTTACCGAATAGGAAGTTAGCCAGTTTTCTTAAGCCTAACATAGATAAACAATCATCCAATACAATTAACAACACACTAACAACCAATAATCAATAGCTAAGTTTCATTAGATCTAAGCAAACACAAGATAAAATTAGCCTAACATGTTAAACAAAAGACAAGCATAAGATAGAATCAAACAACACATAGACATATTGAATGATTAATTGATAACTTATCTTTCAATGAAACATGGAAGATCTCAAGGCAAAAAGCCCTGAAAAAGTAGCTAAAATCGTCTTAGGGTTTTATCCCAAAATTCCACACACTAAGCTCTCCCTCATGACAAAAGATTAGAAAACTATATATAGATTTTAGGATCTGACGGCGTCACCTTATGCATTGTGACGCCGTCACCTCGCCGCTTTTAGGGTTCCCGGGTGACCTTCTTGACGCCGTCCCTCTTTAGCTCTTCAAAAATCCATTCTGGCCTATCAAGGCTTGACGCCGTCGGATCATGAACGTGACGCCGTCCCCTTATGATTTAAGCCGTGACGCCCTTGATTTAGTTAAAGCGTGACGCCGTCAGAATTCACATGCTAACTCACTGGCCCGTCATGAGTAAATTTCACATCCCACTTTTCTTGCCAAGGCATGACGCCGTCAAGAGATGATTCTGACGCCGTCAAAGGTAAATTTCAGCCGATTTTGAGACTTTGTCGTATTCTTCACTTTAATGCTCCAAAAACGTCCAAAATGCCTCCTTTTCCAGATTTCTCCTCAAAAGTACCTAAAATGACAAAAGGAACGATTTAGGGCAATATTTGATCAAATAAATACGATTTCGGGCTTAAATGACCCCTTAAAAGCGGTACACTTTTCGCCTCATCAAGAAAGAAATTTTGTCCTAAATGGAGATTCCTTATTCACACCCTTCTTCAGTGCATCAGTCTCAAGTCAGGAGGTTGGGATCAATTTTCCAGCTCTCTTGCCTCTGGTCTCATCTGCCTCTTTGATGGAAGAGTTTATAACTTTTCCAGGTACATTTTTGAGGAGATGATTAAGAACATAGGAGATACCAAACATAAATTCCTAATGTACCCTAGGTTCTTACAAATAATATTAGGACTTGAGACCAATGACCATTCACCTATAATCATGGGGAGGCTTACTGGTAAACTTTTTGCTACCATGAAGACCAATTTTGCAGGGGAACATAAGCCTCTAAAGCCTGCTATGTTGCCTGGTGGTGCTGATTCTGCTGGTGCAGCTGAAGCTGCTGGTGGTAATATGCCACCTACACCTGATGCTGCTGGTCCTAGTGCACCATTTCCTGCTGGTGTCAATACATCTGATGCTGCTGGTGCAAGTGCATCAGTTGCTGCTGATGCTAACCCATCACCATCCCCTAGGCCTCATGCTCGTGCTGAGCAATCTAATGCATCTGTAGAGCCAGCCAATACTGCTGGTGATCAGGCTGAGCTAGTCCATTCTCCTGTTGACCCAACCAATACTACAGTTGAGCCCAATCTTGAGACACCCTCTTTTACAAGGCTCTTCACTCCTAGTCCTACTAGGCAGTTTTTTGATTTTGATACCCACATTGGTGGAGACTTTTCTGTCTCTCCACCCAGATCCAATGAGGCTCCCAACACCACAGGTAATCCTGCTGGTGGAGCTAAGGATCCTGCTGCTCACACTTCCATGTCAAGTTTACTTCACAGGTATATGCAAAGGGTAGATACATTGGAAACAGAGCTCAAAGACACTAAAGAGACTCTTGGTGGAGCTATACTACAGCTAATTCGCCGAGTCAATCATTTGGAAGCTCAACTTAAGACAAAAAAAGGAAAGGTTGTGCTCTCTGATTCGGAGGATGATGTGGATTTGGATGCACTCCATGTATTGGCTACTGCCTCCATGGCTAGTGACAACACCCAGGAAGATACTATTTCTGAGCCTCTTCCAACTGATCAGTCCCAAGCTTTCAGGAGAAGAAGGGACAGGCAGTCTTCAAGGTTGTCAGCTTTTGAGATGTACCAATCACATGTTGCTACTGGTGGTTCTGGTGTTGCAGCTGATAGTGGAGCTTTTCCTGCTGATAGTGGAGCTGTTCCTGCTGCTAATGAAGTTGTCAAAGAGGTTCCTGCTGGTAGCATGGATGCTGCTACTACAGCTACCCAAGACGTTCCTGCTGCTCAAGCTGTTCCCTCTGCTAGTGCATCTGTTACTCCTAGTTCTATCCCTTCTGGTGGTGTTGATGTTACTCCTGGTGTTCCTTCTGATCCATCTTATCTTGACAAAGGTAAGGTCCCAATGGTGGATGATCTTGAGGGTCTTGTATCTGATCAAGAAAGGGTTGAGCAAGAAAGACTATTCAAGAATCTTGAAGATGATAGGATGGGAGCAGAAATGGCAAAGAAGGTTCAAGCGGAGTTTGCTGCAGACCTTGAAAGGCAAAATGCACCATTTACAACCACTCTACCTCCTCAACGACAAAAAGAGTTGGATACTGCTTCTTTCAACTATTCTGAAGCTGATTGGATGCAAATACAGTCTCAAGTAGCTGCTAATCCCAACCTTTCCAAGGAACTCTTAGGGGTTGATGTGACAGATGATGATTTTGCTTCAAGAATGGTTGCTTTAATGCGGCAGAGAAAGCAAGCTATTGCTGCAAGGTTAGCAAAGGAGGAAAGGGATAAGCCTCCTACACAGGTACAGCAGAGAGCCTATATGCGACAAGTTGTGAAAAATCAGAGTACTGTTCTTAATTCTACTGGGTAGAGCATGGCTCAAGTTAAGAGGTTTTCTGATGAAGAACTCAAGTGGTACTATGAGAAGATCATGAATACGATTTCACCCAAATCTACACCTGCTATAGAATCACTGTCTTCTGCGTCTGCTACAAATGAGGATTCTACTCCACAGGACACCTTTGTTCCTGCTGATGCCACACCTTCTATTTCTGCTGGGGTCAACCCATCTGCTGGTGGTGATCAGGTTCCAACACTTATTTCCACTGATGTTCCACCTTCTCCATCACATGCTGATGTTGCTTCTGGTGCAACCCAAGAGATTCCTCTTCCTTCTTCTACTCCTAGCAAAAGGAAGAAGAGTTTGGGTAAGAAGCGTGCTTCTAAGCCTGTTACAGAATTGGATGACCAGGCATTAATTCGGTTTGATTCAGAAAGTGAACCAGAAGAAGATTCTCCCCATCCTTGTGCTGCTATTGCTGGTTGGGAAGTTCTTTCTTTTCCTCAAGGAGACATCAATGCCTATTACAGAGTTGATGGTGTTACTAAGTATTTTACCTTTCTTCGGGAAATCTTGCATATGGTAGATAGGCAAGACTTGATTCAACTCTATGGTATGGTGGATAAGCATTATGCATCTCATAAGGCTTCTGGGATTGGTCTTATCCTCTGGGGTGATTTGAAGGTGTTAATGGACTCTCTTGAGGGTGGAGATGGTTATTCTGTATGGGCTGATCAGCAATCTTGGCAAGTAAGAAGTTGGAGGTTGTATACCCTTTCCTATGTTCATGTGTTGGAGACCATGACTGGTTAGGTGTTACACATGTTTGTGGATGTGCAATATCCTCTTTCAGTAAAGCTTATGAAACGGATGCTCAAGCATAAGTTGGTGCTTGGGAAGACTGCGGTGGGTAATGATTTGACAACTGCTGAACAATTAGTTAGGTTCCTCAAAAATCAACTTGCTGTTGTTCAGGTTCCTGCTGATTGATGGTATATCTTACATTATGTTGTATCTTGTTATTTCTTTTCATTTCTTTCTTTCTTTCTTACATAGTGTTTAAAAAAAAATATTATATATCTATATTCTAACTTGTATGTTTGAGTAACTCTTTTCAGGTACAGTGTTGGTTTCTTTACCACACAACAAATGGTAATCAACTCTACATGTTTAACAGACAAGAAAGAGTTGACTCACCATGAGGGTACGGCTCTGGTGTGACCATCAAATCCGTTGACAGCTGTAATAGTTTGCTAAAAACTATTGGGTATTCAACTCACCCATGTTTCATTATGGTATGTGCTTAAACACATACCTTTTCTTGACCAAAACCGGACCCAAATAGACCAAAAACTAACCAAAATGCCAAAAGATATTCGTGTTTTTGTGTTTTTGTTTATGCAGGCAACTTATTAAAGAAAAAGGACAAAAACAAAGAAAAATCGGGAAAACACGGGCACGAGACGTGGAAAAGATATTTATAGAGCCGAAGCCGGGAAAGATTCGTCAAAGATAATATTTTTGAAGAATGGCCCTTGGATTATTACTTGTTGGCAAAATTGGTCCTTGATTAACTTTGGAGAAATAGCAGATTTGGTCCCTGAACTTTGCATGATTTACACTTTTGGTCCTTGGTTTAAATTCCATATTATCCTAACCCCTTTCTATACAACCGGATCCAAACAAAATCCCTCAAACCCCCAGCCCACAAAAGCTTAACCCCTTAGCCCACCTAAAGCCCACTACACACTAAAATCTAAAACAAAACCAAAGCCCATCACACCTAAACCCGACCCAATCCCAACTTTAAACTAATACCGGGTTCCAAGTATTTAGTCAAAATCCCCTTTTTGGTCAAAATCCCTAAATTGTGTGTGGTTATCTCCCTCATCCTCACTTAAGCCCGCCACAATCCTCTTCCATTAATCCCTTCTTAATCTCCCCATCACCATCACCTTCGCTACCAGCCAAGACACCCACATGGGGTTGTCTTTGGTCCCCTCCCTCCACCTCAGCGATCCGAGACAACCAAACCATCCAACGATCAAGAATTAAAAATGTGAGGAGCAAGTTCTAATCCAAGGGCTAAGAAAGAAACACAACCGCACAGAGAGGAACACACACACGAAAGAAACACACTCAGAAACTAGGGTTTTATACTTTTTAGTATAAATAGTCGAGTAGCAGTTGTGTAGAAAATAAGTTTATTTTAGCATTTTTTATTAAGGTATTGTAATTTTATTTTTCAGTTGTAATTTACTCTTATTTTAATTTTAATATCAGTTTTTTTTTCTTTTTTTGAAAGTCTAATTAGTATAGCCTATTTTATCCGCTTATGATGTTTTTTTTTTTTTTTTTTTTTTTTTTTTTTTTTTTTTTTTTTTTTTTTTTTTTTTTTTTTGCTTGTCTGCTTCATTTGATGTTTGATCAGTTATTGTTTGTTTGATCAGTTTTTGTTTATTTTTTTTTAGTTTATTTACTGCTATTTGCCTTTTTATTCTGCTTGTATTGCTTATGTGGTGATTGTTGTTAGTTATAGATGTTGGTTTGAGCTTATTGTAGGATCAAATGGCATGACACTAGTGAGTTGCAAGTGAATGAGTTTTGGATAAGCTTATTTGTTGTGTTATAGGCTGTTTTGAGTCCACTTTTAGTACTTTTGAGCATTAAGCTTATTTGCAAGTGAATAGACTGCTAGGTTATTGCTTATTGTGGGGTAAGAAATTTTGATGCTTGTTTGTGCAACTTTTATGATCATTTTTGAGTACTAAGTTGTTTTGGTTGAATACAATTTGGAATTGAAAAGTCTTGGTCTTGTCTGCACAAACCACTAGCAGACTGCAATCTGTTTTATTTATTTTTAGTTCCTAGCCTGCTTTGCTGATTTTTAATTTGATAGTATTAGGTTATTTTCTGTTATTTTGCAATCTGCTTTGCTGCTTTGCTGATTTTTAATATGCTTTGCAATCTGGGTTTTAATGTGTAGTTAGTTTATGGAAATGAATGGTTAGTTAATCAAGTTGAATTTGAGATCTATTTTCTGTTATTTTGGTGTGATTTGATTTGGTGTTTGTGAATGTATAATTTGATTAAGCAGTTTGCACCTTGAAAAAAAAAAAAAAAAAAAAAAAAAAAGAAAAGAAGAGAAGTTAATAGAAAAATGACAGAGCTGGGACTCGAACCCAGGCCTCTTGCATCACAAACAAGCAACCCAACCACTGCACTCTTCACTCTTCTTAGTTAAACCTTACAAAATTAATTTAAAACCCTTTTATTTTTTTCTTTTCCCTTTTTAGCTTATTGTGAACTGTTTGCTTATTTTCGGCTTATTTAAAAAAGCATTTTCACCTTTTTTATTTTTCTTAGCATTCTGGTAGTTTAAAGTATTTTAGAAAAAAATTTCAGAATTTTCTTTTTCCATTTAGTATTTTTAATCAATTATTTTCTTTTAAATAGTTTTTAATTTATAAAAAAATATTAAAAAGTCAAAAAAAATATATATATTTTTTTTTAAAAAAAATTTTCTTTTTATATTTAGGACTTAGGAAAATTATTTTGATACACGTAGGATTAGTTTTTCAAATATTTTACGTTTTTACTCGTTCGTAGTTTAACGTTCGCGTTATTTTAATTTTCGTTTTAGTAGATATTAAAAACCAATCAACCCTCGTTTTTCAAGCATTTTAATACCAAACCGAAAACGATATCCTCAATTTCACTCCTCGTTGGGACCTCGACCCGGGTATTCACTTATCTGGTTTATTACAATTATCACCCATGTTTCATTACTAAGAGTTGAAATGGTTCTCAATTCGCCATGGATCTTACCGTTTGGGGTTCCAAAGAATTGGCTAGCCCACAAGAGTATGGTTTGTGGTAAAGGCAGTGGAAAACCATATTTGGTGCTCAATTCCCCAAGGTTGTCTTCAACCAAAGAATTGGCTAGTCCAAAAGGGTACGGCTGTTGGTAAAGACTAAACAAATCCGTTGATAGTTGATGGTTTACTAAAAATCATATGGTTATCAATGTACCATGGTCTTACACACCAAAACATTGGCTAATCCAGTAGTTAATGGCTATTGGTAAAGAGACATCAAATCCATTAATTTTCAATGATTCACCTCTCACAGGAGTTAACACACCTGGAAGTGATGAGAATAGTATGAAACTTAAAAGGACTTGGTGTACACGTAGTCATGGTTGCTGCAATGATCAGATCAGATGGTGGAAAGCTTATCAAAGTTAAAGTTGCTGCACAAGTCCACGTTTTGAAGAGTTGGTGATACAAATTCAATCCTCATGCTTTCGAAGTCAAAGATCTATCTAGAAACTTGAAGTTAACTGGGTCAAATTCAAGTTTAGGGGAGGATTGTTAGGAATTAATAAAAATAGTCATAGTTCATTACTGCTGTTAGTGCGGTTTTTGTTTCTGCTGGCAGGTATGTAGTTCCTGCTGGCATAGTACTTTTATTGTTTCTGCTGGTAGCCAATAGTGGTTCCTGCTGCTAGTTACTGTTTCTGCGGGTAATAGAAATAGTCAACCCGTATATATAGAAGTTTGTTAGAGTAAGGGATATGCATGAGTTATATTAGGAAGTGATAATGCATATCTTCTTCACACGTTTTCTTGTAATGGGCTGTATTAGGGTTTCTTGGTGTATAAAAGAAACATACGGCCATGAACATTGGACGACTTGAAAAACAATATTATTAGTGAATATAGATCCATAGAGGATCAAAGTGTTTATTAGTATTTTCTTCTTCAAATCTTGTGTTTATATTCCGCGTAAACATAAGTTTATAGTTAGAGATTCTCTTGTAGTTTGTTTGTGATTACATAAGCATTCTACCGATTCCTGATGAACTCAAATAAGTACATTTTATTACTATCATTTATCCTATTAATTTGACTTGTTTTACTACATTATGTATGAGGATTGATACTTAATTGTTTACTTTTGTAATTCTCAGGTAAAAACAAGCATTTGGTGAAACTTAGCTATTTTGGACTAATAATAGAGCAAAACGTGCATAAAGTGAAAGTCTACTGACATGGACAAGATCAAGTCAATTCTGCTCCAGATGCGCCGCATCTCACTCTCAACATGCGCCGCATCTCTATCAAGATATCACCAGATACGATCCAAGATACAAGAGGACATGCGCCGCATCTAATAAAGGGTTACGCCGCATCTTCTGGCGGTGTACGAATATTCCTGAATATTATAATCTTGGACCCCACGCGAAGTTAAGTACATGCGCCGCATCTACTCCTTAGATACGCCGCATCTTCCCTCAGACAGAAACTATAAATACCCCGTAGACCAGACGAATTAAAGAGTTCCAAAACCCTAACACCGAAGACCGAACAGTAGGAACAAAGGACGAATTCAGTCAAGGAGGCAGCACAAGACACACCCAAATCAAAGATACAAGAGCTGTAAGAAGGTGCTGCATATGTTTAATTCATTAAGTAGTTTTGTTTTATTGTGTTAGTAAACTTTAATTCATCAAGATTGGTGGCTTGTGTAATGTGGCAACGGAAAGATTGCACTCCCTTAAAACTGCTTTCTCATTAATTAAAGTTTATATGTTGATGTCTTTGGTTACTACTTATTAGTGCATTGATAACCTCTGTGTTTATTAGTGGCTTGCGGGCATTTGACTGCGGGACATAATGTGGCTCCCACGGTTGTTTCTAAATTGATCACTTAGGAATAACTTTTAGACATAAGTAATCATTAAGGGTTTACTCGCCGATAAGAATAGGACCAACGAGAAAGGATTAACTACATACACTTCATATAAAGCTATCAATAAAACAAGTGACAATCTACTTAATTATAAGGACAGCCCTCTTATTGTCTCGAGTATTTATCTGTGTACGTGTGTGCTACTTGCTGATTCGTGCCTATTGGTTTATTTTATTATATTAATTGCAACAAATCGTGCCAGTCTCTCAGGCTGAAACCCCCTTGCGTTAGGATATTAAAATACTGATTAGAATAACTAGATAATACGTTCCACTCTTAGTGATCGACACTCTACTTACCATTATCTTCATACTGACCGGGTACACTGCTCGTTAAGTGTGTGTGTTATTGATAAGTCGGCTAAATATAAATTTAAAACTTGAGTAGGCATTAAAACTGCTAAACCGCAACGACACATCACGCGCATCAAGTTTTTGGCGCCGCTGCCGGGGAGTGAATTGTTATTATCTGTTATTTTAATTAGTATTTTAAAAGAAAAACCTAATTAAAATACTCGTGGCGTATCTTGATTTGTTTTTCTTTTTATTAGATTAATTGCATCATTGTACTATTTTGCATATTTGTTGTATTGTGTGTTAATTGTTTTCTTTTTATTTTTGTGTGTTTATTTTTGTTTGTGTGTTTAATTTTTGTTTTTATTTTTCGTATTTTTCTGTTCTGCTATCGTTGTACTGTGCTAAATCAAACGATACGGCGCATCTGATCTCTCAGATACGGCGTATTGCGTTTAATTTTTTTTAATACAACGCGTTTAATTAATTCGATACGACGCATCTTTTCCCCAAGATACGGCGTATCTGTTTTTAACAAGAAAATTTTTCTAAGCGATAAAGTAATACGACGCATCTGCTTTTGCAGATACGGCGTATCTGTTTTTGATAAAAATTTTTCTAAACATTCACGCCATACGACGCATCTGATTTAGCAGATACGGCGTATCTATTATTTTAATTAAAAACAGTTTGCGAATTATTAAACAGATACGGCGTATCGATCTCTGTCGATACGGCGCATCTTACTGAATCAAAAATCTTTTATTTTTAAACGTAACGAAAATACGGCGCATTAACTTTTGTTAATACGACGCATTTAATTTTAATTAGATAAGCTGATTTTTGATTGATTAATTCGATACGGCGCATTCTTAAATTCTAAAGCGGCGTATCTATTTTCTGAATAAAGTCTGATTAAATTTTAACGATTATAAGATACGGCGTATCCAACTTTTTGGATACGGCGCATCGTCTGCAGATATCAGTAACTTTAATTTTTCGTATTCCGTTTTCGTTATTAATTATCTGATATATTACTTTCTCGAGCATACCCTACTGATGCTTTTGTGATTGATTTCAGGAAGTGCATGACCAGGAGTTCTACGAAGAACTTGATTCAACCTTTCGAAGATCCTGAACGAGCCCTACATTCGCTTAAAAGGCTTTTCAACACAAGAAGCTTTGATCTTTCAAGTTCACTCGAGCTTGATTACTTTTCTGAAGAAAAAGAGGAAGTTGAAACAGAAACAATGGGCGAAAACACTACTATGGAGGAATACATGAACAATACCCGTGCTGATTACACTTCAGGAGTTGCTAGACCTAAGTTTGATGACAAGTCAAAATTTGAGTTGAAGGGACAATTTCTCAAAGAGCTCAGAGAGAATGCTTTCAGTGGGACGGAACAAGAGGATGCTAATGAGCATGTTGAAAAGGTCCTGGAGATTGCAGATTTGTTTACTACAGAAAGTGTCAATACCGATCAACTCATGCTAAGAATCTTCCCAATCTCACTAAAAGGAGCTGCTAACAAGTGGCTAAGGAATGAACCTGCTAGTTCAATCACCACGTGGGAAGGTTTGAAGAGCAAATTCCTGAAGAGATATTGTCCACCTGCTAAGACTGCTAAGAAGATGGAGGCTATCAATAGTTTCAAGCAAGAGCCTGATGAAACCCTTTATCAAGCTTGGGAACGATTTAAAGATTTATTGATAAAATGTCCTCAACACTATCTAACCCCTATGCAGGAAATAATATTGTTTTATCAGGGATTGGACGTGCCTACAAGACAGATTTTGGATGCTAAGGGAGCTGTACCTCAGATGAGTGCAACTAATGCTAGGAAAGCGATCCAAGAAGCTGCTGATCATTCTCAAAAATGGCACGATGGGACCTCTACTAGATCTAAGAGCAGCACTAATTTTGACGGGATTGCTGCTATTCAAGCTCAATTGGATAAAATTAGTAGAGAAATGAAGAAGCGTGATGAAAGAGAGTATGCTGCCCAAGTTGGATGTGAAAAGTGTGAAGGACCTCACTACACTAAGGATTGTCCGAATAAGAATGAAAGTGAGACGTTTGAAGAAGCTTATTACACCCAATTTGGACAACCATTCCGACCTTCAGGAAGATTTAGGGAAGCTAGTCCGGGATTCTATCAAAAGAACAACTTCAATCCCGCTTATCAAGAGAGGAGGCAGACTTTAGACGATACTTTAAAGCAAATTATGGCCGATGCTGCTAAAAGACATGAAGAGAATACTGCTATGATCAAGGAAATTCGAGCTTCAACGGACACTACTACAAGAAATCAAGGAGCTTCGATCAAAGCATTGGAACAACAAATTGGTCAAATGAGCAAAGTTCTTCAAGAAAGGGGATATGGAAGTTTACCGAGCTCAACTGAAACCAACCCAAGGGATCATGTCAAGGCCATAAGCACCACTGAAGAAGTCACTCCTAATATACCTAGAAGGTCGATGAATGGTAATGATGGTGCAAGACCCGAATTTTTCTTTAACTCTTCAATCAGCTTAAGGAGACTACTAAAAGAGAAGACAAAAATTGAAGAGGAGATCAAGGCAACAATGAAAAAAGAGAGCCCTGCAACCGATTCAAATGCCTTGCCTCATAAAGAAAGAGACCCAGGAAGTTTTACTCTACCTTGTTCTATTAATAATATATCTTTCAATAATGTGTTGGCTGACTTAGGAGCTAGTGTTAGTGTTATGCCTCTTAAGACATTCGCTACCCTAGGACTAGGAAAATTAGCACCAACTAAATTACTTATTGAATTGGCTGATAAAACAGTAAAACGACCTGAAGGGATTGCTAATAATGTGCTAGTTAAGATTGAGCAGTTTATTTTTCCCGTAGACTTTATTATACTAGACATGCCCGAGGATGTTAAGATTCCTTTAATCCTCGGAAGACCTTTCTTGTCTACTGCCCATGCTAAGATTGATGTGTTTAAGAGAAAAATTTCATTAAGGGTAGGGAATAATAAACTAGTCTATAAGTGCCAAGATCCGGTTAAAAGCATAATTAGAAGTGTTTATGTACTAGGATTAAGAGAACGTATGGACCTCGATCTTGAAGCTAGACTTATGGGAGAAACATTGATTCAAAACAACTCGACTAATCCTAATCATGAAGACTTTGAGGAATTCATTGACCTTAATGTACCTACCGAACTTAGACGCGATATTGTTAGTGATTCTGATGACGAGTGGTATGATTGTGTAGTAATTAATAAACGTAGGAGAGTAGTTGAGAAAACGAATTTGAACAATGATGTGTTTATTGAACTACCACCCCACCTTGCTTATTTGTGCCTATATGATAATAAGAATTTCCCGTCTATCATTTTGTCATCTCTGCCCGAAAGGGACAGGACTTTGTTTATACAGATATTAAAGAAGAACGGCGTGGAAATTAAGGACGAGCAAGGAGTGTTCAATATTACTAAATTGGGGATGAAGGAGCGTGATGTTTCCGACTCCTTCAATGATCGATACTAAGGAGCTGAACGTGAGTCTAACTTGAAGACTCTGGAATAAAGACAAGTGCTTACCGGGAGACAACCCGGATTTATCTTTTATTATTCTGTTTTCTGTGTCGAGTCAGTCCAGGCCGCACGAAGATACGGCGCATCTCAGTTCTGAGATGCGACGCATCCTCTGCAATGGTCATATCTTATTTTATTTTTCTGCATTTTTATTTTCGACTTTAAAACTATTTATCAGTTTATTTTAATGCGGCGCATCCCTGGTTAAGGATGCGGCGCATCTTTATTCTGATCCGTATTATTCCAGGCTCGATACGGCGTATCTTCTTCAATAAGATACGGCGCATCGACTGACCTGATGATTTTCAGTTTTAATTCTTAAGTTTTATTTTTCCTAACTACTAATGTATTATGCAAGTTTGAACCTTTCTTATCTTAGGTGTGTTTTAAAGTGTTGGTGGTATTATAGTTTCCTGGATTTCCTGTGAATACATCAAGTATGAAGCTTTAACGTTCTAATCCACAAGAAAGATGATTTTTGCTCTTATACTAATGGAGGATCATACCGAGCAAATCTCAGGGGAGTTTTTCTGTTCTAATTCTTTTATTTTCCAGTTTTTAACCTTTTATACAAACAACGAGGACGTTGTTTAACTTAAGTGGGGGGATTGGAGAATTAGAACACTTAACACTTACTTGTCCTAAACTTTTTCAAAAATTATGCTTAAAATGTGCTTAATATATCAAACTTAAATTTTTTTTTTAGCATGTTTTTGTTTAAGATCTAAGTTACATAACTGCACACATGACGTTATTTTCAAAAATTGTGATTTTTCAAAATTCACAAATCTATGAGTGTGCCGGTGACTTGTAAACTTTAGAACTTGGCTTGTATACTATTCGAGACCACCATAATGAGTATTATTTATATAATTGGAATGACTTGTCTAAATTGGTAAAATTCTAGGATTACACCAAATAGCCCTTATATATTATGTGTTATTAGCTAACTACACTAGTTAGTTAACCCCCGTATAAACCCTTTTGTTACTCTCATTTTTAGAGTAAGATACCCCTAGAAAAACACTCAGAGCCATTCCTTTCGTTTCTTACACCTATGTTTAAAATGTTTCGTTACACCCTTACACCTTAGCCTACCCTGTAGATTAGAATCCGTGGTTGGTTAATTGCTATAGGCAGAGTGTGTTTCCTTACATTACCTGTGTTCGCGTGCGTAATTCATTATCTATGGTTAGGTCGGGAAATTGCACAATGCAAATTGGAGTGAAAGTAAATATTGTATATCTTTGAGTTTATTTTTCGTGTGTTTACTACTTTCACTATTACCATTATTTCTGAAGTATGAAAAGTATGAATAAAAATTATCCGGAAAGAAAGTTGTAGTGATGTGGTGAAATTTTACACATCTATGTTTATGTTTAAAGTTTTAAAAAAAAAAAAAAAAAAAAAAAAAAAAAAAAAAAAAAAAAAAAAAAAAAAGAAAAAGAAAAAGAAAGAAAAGTTGGATGTTTATTTTAACCAACTTATGTAAAGTTATGTAAGTGGTCGATATCACCACTATTTGTTGTATTATATCTATGGATTGAATGGGAATTGGCAGTTATGGGAACGCCAGTTAAGGTTTATTCTTTGATTAAGATTTTGTTGAGTATAATTCGTGTCTACCTAAAGCGTGTGTTTCAAGTGTTAAAGCGTGAGTTATTCGATGATATGAGTCTTATTCATGGGATGGTTGGGATAGTGATTAACCACACTTAGGATTTTAATTTATTTGTTTTGTTTTGTTTATTTTTCATTTTACACCAATTTATATCCCAAATGTTATCCATACCCTATATTATTCATTATCCAACCGAACCTTTGATTTATTGAGATTAGGGATTTGAGCAATCTTAAGTATCGTAGTCGTGGATTCGGCTATGTATTTATGATTTTGTCGCCCTTTTTGATATATTATTATTGGTGAAGTTTGGACCTATCTTTAGCCTATTCGAGTTAAGGATTTGAGCAATTGCAAGTATCGTGTTCGTGGATTCGATCATGTATTTGTGATTTTGTCGCCTTTTCTGGAATTTGAGATCGATAGTGATTAAGAATAATTAACCCTTAAGCCTAAAAACCCTTTTTACCGCTTTAGACTTGTTATTCCTTAGCTTTAGTGGTGGAGATGTGTATACTTGCCAAGCTTATGATAGAATATTCGTCGCGACTGGACAGTTAAACGATTAGATTTGATTTTATCGACTTATTTTATTTTACTTCTAATTCGTTAAGTGTTTAGTTGTGTGATTATGAGTTAAACGAATACATGCTTAAATATAAAAATAAATCCTAACATCTTTTAGGATACATTTTCATAAATGAAATTCTAAGGTTTACTTGGGGACAAGTAAAGTTCAAGTGGGGGGATATTTGATGAACTCAAATAAGTACATTTTATTACTATCATTTATCCTATTAATTTGACTTGTTTTACTACATTATGTATGAGGATTGATACTTAATTGTTTACTTTTGTAATTCTCAGGTAAAAACAAGCATTTGGTGAAACTTAGCTATTTTGGACTAATAATAGAGCAAAACGTGCATAAAGTGAAAGTCTACTGACATGGACAAGATCAAGTCAATTCTGCTCCAGATGCGCCGCATCTCACTCTCAACATGCGCCGCATCTCTATCAAGATATCACCAGATACGATCCAAGATACAAGAGGACATGCGCCGCATCTAATAAAGGGTTACGCCGCATCTTCTGGCGGTGTACGAATATTCCTGAATATTATAATCTTGGACCCCACGCGAAGTTAAGTACATGCGCCGCATCTACTCCTTAGATACGCCGCATCTTCCCTCAGACAGAAACTATAAATACCCCGTAGACCAGACGAATTAAAGAGTTCCAAAACCCTAACACCGAAGACCGAACAGTAGGAACAAAGGACGAATTCAGTCAAGGAGGCAGCACAAGACACACCCAAATCAAAGATACAAGAGCTGTAAGAAGGTGCTGCATATGTTTAATTCATTAAGTAGTTTTGTTTTATTGTGTTAGTAAACTTTAATTCATCAAGATTGGTGGCTTGTGTAATGTGGCAACGGAAAGATTGCACTCCCTTAAAACTGCTTTCTCATTAATTAAAGTTTATATGTTGATGTCTTTGGTTACTACTTATTAGTGCATTGATAACCTCTGTGTTTATTAGTGGCTTGCGGGCATTTGACTGCGGGACATAATGTGGCTCCCACGGTTGTTTCTAAATTGATCACTTAGGAATAACTTTTAGACATAAGTAATCATTAAGGGTTTACTCGCCGATAAGAATAGGACCAACGAGAAAGGATTAACTACATACACTTCATATAAAGCTATCAATAAAACAAGTGACAATCTACTTAATTATAAGGACAGCCCTCTTATTGTCTCGAGTATTTATCTGTGTACGTGTGTGCTACTTGCTGATTCGTGCCTATTGGTTTATTTTATTATATTAATTGCAACAAATCGTGCCAGTCTCTCAGGCTGAAACCCCCTTGCGTTAGGATATTAAAATACTGATTAGAATAACTAGATAATACGTTCCACTCTTAGTGATCGACACTCTACTTACCATTATCTTCATACTGACCGGGTACACTGCTCGTTAAGTGTGTGTGTTATTGATAAGTCGGCTAAATATAAATTTAAAACTTGAGTAGGCATTAAAACTGCTAAACCGCAACGACACATCACGCGCATAAGAATTCTACCAATTCCATAAGGCTCAAAGATCTATCTAGGGCTGATCCTACAACTTGAACTTGAAATCTCAACTTGAACTCTGGGAAGAACTAGAACTCAGCTTCCAATGTGATCCGACAATTTGGTACAATGTTCCATCAATTCCTTTTAGTTTCAAACTGCTCTCATCACTTCCAGGTGTGTGACCTCCTGAGAGAGGTGAATCATAAAGCATAACTGCAGTTTCAAAGCTAGTTTGAACTAGCAGTACAAACTGTTTAGCAAAAATTTTCAAGAGCAGTATAAACTCAATGTGGACTTGAAAACATTTGTGCCCACTTATAGTTTTTAGCAAACTATCAGCTATCCACGGATTTGATGTGTCTTTACCAAGAGCCCTTTGCTTTGGACTAGCCAACTCTTTGCTATGAAGTATGGTGAGTTGATTACCATATAGTTTTTGGTAAACTATCAACCATGAACGGATTTGAGAAGTCTTTACCAGAAACCGTTTTCTCTGGACTAGTTGGTTCTTGATGTGGGTTAGACATGGTGAACCAATTACCATTTGTTGTGTGCAAAGATCACACACTTCAAGTACAAATCACCATACTTTCCAAAGCATAACATAGTCAAAGCACAATCCATCTCAGAATGCGTTCTCAACCTATAAATGTTAGTCCAAAACCAAAGAAAACACAAGACATAGTATTTTCTATTTGACAGTTATCAAAAGTGACTAACACATTTATATAAGCAGTACCAAAATTGTACAATCAGTACAAACTTTACATAGCAGTTTTATCAGACACAACTAACAGTACAAAATCCTTTTATAGCAAAAACACTTAGACATTGAACTTTTATGGGTTAAGCATTCCAATACCTGTAACCAAGTACTGAAACCTCCCCACATCAAAACCTTTAGTTAGTAAGTCAGCAAAGTTGTCATCAGTATGAATTTTGACAATTTGAACTAACTTCTTTTCATGACAATCTCTTATAAAGTGATGTCTAATTTCAATGTGTTTAGTTTTTGAATGTTGAACTAGATTTTTAATTATACACATTGTACTGCTATTGTCTATGAAAATTATTGTGTTCAAGAAATTATACCCATAATCAAGTAACTGATTCTGAATCCAAAGAACCTGAGCACAACAACTAGCAGCAGCCACATATTCAGCTTCAGTAGTAGAAGTGGCCACCATAGTTTGCTTTTTCCACTGCCATGAGATAAGTCTGCATCCCAAAAACTAACAACCACCAGTTGTAGACTTCCTATCCATACTAGCACCAGCATAATCACTGTCTGAATATGCCACCAAATCAAATGGAGAGTCTTTAGGATACCACAGACCTAAGTTTGGTTGACCTTTAAGATACCTAAAGATTCTCTTCACTGCTGTCAAATGAGACACCTTGGGAGTGACTTGAAATGTTGCACAAGCACGTACTGCAAACATAATATCAGGTCTAGATGATGTGAGATACATCAAAGAGCCAATCATAGACCTGTATGTGTGTACATCCACAACTTCACCACTTTGATCTTTCAAAAGCAAATGTGTCTCCTTATCAGCAGGTGTACTTGCAACTTTAGCATCTGTAAATTGGAACTTCCTCAATATTTTAGCTACATATTTATCTTGGGAGATAAATATGCCTTCTGGTTTCTGCTATACTTGTAGTCCCAAAAAGAAAGTAAGCTCACCCATAGAGCTCATCTGGAACTGATCCTTCATTAACTTTTCAAACTCTTTGCATATTTCCTTTTTGGTAGAACCAAAGATGATATCATCCACATATACTTGAACCAGTAAGATATCACCCTTGTTCTTCTTGATAAAAAGAGACTGATCAATTTTGCCTCTATGGAACCCATTCTTCAATAGATAGTTAGCCAAAGTTCCATACCAAGCTCTTGGAGCTTGATGTAAGCCATAAAGAGCTTTTACCACCTTGTATACTTTGTCAGGATGATCAGGATCAATAAAACCTGGAGGTTGAGAAACATAAACCTCCTCATCAAAAGTGCCATATAGAAAAGCACTCTTCACATCCATCTGATAAACCATGAAACCCATAAAGGAAGCATAAGCTAGAAAAAGCCTTATTGCTTTAATTCTTGCAATAGGTGCAAAAACCTCCTCATAATCAATTCCCTCTTCTTGAGTATAGCCTTGAGCCACAAGCCTTGCTGTGTTCTTTATCATTATACCCTTTTCATCTTTCTTGTTTCTGAACACCCACTTAGTACCAATAACCCTCATTCCTTTTGGCAAATCAACTAAGATCCATACCTTCTGAATCTTGAATTTAAGTAGTTCTTCTTGCATTGCTTCAACCCATCTTGAGTCCTCCAATGCCTTGAGCACATTCTTTGGTTCTATTTGTGATAGGAAACACACAAACAGACATTCATTCTTATCTTCATGGTCTTTTTCTTCATATACTTTACTAAGGAAACCATGATGATCTTGATCTTGTGTCTGCCTTCTTGTCTTCACACCAGATTGTACATCTCCAATCACATTAGCAAGTGGATGATACTTGTGAATTGAAGTTTGGGGAGTAGAAGGAACTTCATAGTTGATTGGCATGTTGTGCAAACCAGCTCCAAATATATCAAAAAAATCAACTTGTGGAGCAGAACTATGACTTGAACCAGCAGTAGGACCAATTGGTTCAGCAGTACTAACTCCATTTGGCTCAGCAGTACTAACTCCATTTGTACTGCTTGTGGGAACTTCTGTTTCTTTACCATCTTGTCCACTGTTTTCACCATCATTCTTCTCTGTATCATCATCCTTTGAAGAAGAAATACACAATGGACTATCTTCCAAAATAGGCATCAAGATATGATCTTCATCAGAATCTTCTGAACCTGCATTATCATTAGTATTTGTACCTGTAACAGGCACATAATTCATAGATTCTGAAAGCCTATCAATATCAAAAATCCAATCTGGACCACTAGCTGCAACATTTGGTATATTCTCTTGAAACTCAATGTGCAGATTTTCTTCTACATGTCTGGTGCTCTTAATATACACCCTAAAAGCTTTACTATGCAAAGAATAACCAACAAAGAAACCCTCATCTGATTTCCCATCAAACTTTCCTAATTGGTCATTGGTATTGAGAATTGTGACATGACAACCAAAAGGTCTCATAAAACTTAAGGCAGGGGTTCTACCTCTGAAAAGTTCATAAGCAGTCTTATTATGAGGTTGCACCACTAAAACCCTATTCTGAACATAACAAGCAGTACTAACTGCTTTAGCCCAAAATGAGATAGGTAACTTAGAGTCAGCTAGCATAGTCCTAGCAGCCTCTATTAGTGTCCTATTCTTTCTTTCAGCTACTCCATTTTGCTGTGGGGTTCTAGCTACACTAAATTCTCTTTTAATACCCTTTTCTTTGCAAAACTCATCCATAACTCTGTTTTTAAATTCTGTCCCATTATCACATCTGATTATTTTTACCTTCTTATCAGCTAGGTTTTCTACCTCAATTATAAAGGACTTAAGGATCTCACTAGTTTCATCCTTAGTTCTCAAAAAGAAAACCCATGTAAACCTGGAATAATCATCAGTAATAACCAGACAATACCTTTTACGATTCAAGCTATTAACAGAAGTAGGACCAAATAAGTCCATGTGAAGCATGTATAAAGCTTGAGAATTAGAGTTATGAAACTTGGGCTTACAAGAAGCTCTGTGTTGTTTACCCTTAAGGCAAGAAACACAAGTTTGGTCATTTTAAAAAATTTTACTGGGTAAACCTCTTACCAAACCATATTTAGCAATCTTATTAATGGTTTTGAAATTTACATGACCAAGCCTTCTATGCCACAACATTGACTCATCCAATTTGGCTTTTGCAACAAGGCAAGTAACACCTTCTTTGGGAACAAGCTTATTCATCTCAACACTGTATGTATTACCCTTTCTGGGGATTTTAAGCAATACTTGACTTTCATGGGTAGCTTATAATCAGGAGAAAGAATAAGGCAGTCAGTATCATTAAAAAGAACCTTGTTCTGTTTGTCACAAATTTGTGACACACTAAAAAGGTTGTACTTAAGCTCTGGTACAAAATACACATTTTCAAAGTCAAGATTACCAGTTTTAATAATACCTTTACCAGTAATCCTACCACCAACACCACCTCCAAAGATAACAGTTCCTCCATCCAGAGCTGTAAAATCTGAAAGGTATGACATGTTACCAGTCATGTGCCTTGAACATCCACTATCTGAGTATCCTCTATCTTCTCCATCTTTTGTAGGATGTTCCTGCACATAAAATAAAGGAATTAGTTCCTTTTGGGGACCCAAGCCATCACTGACTTGGATCTGCCTCGTGCATCAATATAATTATATTTATTGAAAGTCATTGATGCACCATTGGGTTTGGTAGGTTTTCATACCCAACGTGCTGAGGCCTTCACAGCATTGCCCCATTGACCCTTAACAACATTCATATGCCTAGAAGTAGGAATTGCTGGCCTAGCAGTAGAAACTGCTGGCTTAGCAGGTTTGACATTAGGCATCCATTTTTGATTATTCAAAGCTGTTTTCTTGTAAAAGGGCCTGTTAACTATTTGTGCATGATTGTAATGATTTGAAAATGGTTTTGCACTTGAAACAGTTTGTTTGTAATTAAAACTCTTGTTTGGTCTAGCAGTAGAAACTGATTTGATGCCAGACTTCAACATAAATGCTCTGGGTGTCATCTTATCATTAGGGTGAGTCAATCTAGTAGGACTGTTTTGATTCACTCTAGCATTTGTATTCCCATACACCCTTGAATTTCCAAAAACCTTCTTTTTCCATGGGTTTAAGTCACAGTATGCAGCCAAATGATCAAAATTACCACACACAAAGCATACTTTATTCTGCATAACAAACTCATCACCAAGCTGTTGAGATTTTAAGTTATTCCAGTTCCTTTGATTTCCCCTAGGAACTGAAGATCTATTTGTAGACCTATACATCTCAGCATATCTAACAGCTTTCCTAACTGGTTTTATATTTTCATTTTTGACCACTTTAGGAACAGTTTTGACTTCTACCTTAACCTCAGACTTATTCTCAGACACAACATCATTGGTCTTAACCTCAGACACAACTTCTTCAACTAAAGATGTATCACTAGCACTTTCAAAAGAATCCTCAGCCTTAACAAATTTAGTAGGACTCTCATTGGTTTTAGGACCATATCCAGGAAATTCAACATCCTTAAATTCCTCTAAGCCTGCATGAGCTAAGTCAATGCCTAGAGGTACAAACATTCCTCTATTTGGGGGTGCAACTGACTTATATCCTAGACCAGACTTAGCTTTATTTACCAGTTGACTCTCTATTAATTTCTGAACTCCTTTTGATGTATATTCAAGAGTGTCAATACTTAACTGTATGTTTTCCTTTTCTTTCTTAAGCTTTTCTAGTTCATACTTAAGCCCACTCATCTTATCATCTCTAAGTTGCAAATCTCTTTTTAAGACAGCTATATCATCTGTAAAGTTTGATTCATTCTGTCTATAAAAGTAAGTTGCTATTCTAAAACAGCTATTCCTCTTTTATGATTTGAAAGACTAAAGTTCACATCATTAAACTCTATTCTAAGATTATCATATTGTTTCTTAAGTGACTCATATTCTTTCAAAGCATGACAAGAATTAGAACACTTTTTAACTTCATGTACCTCTGAGTCTGAGAAGGCCATCAATCCCAAGTTGGCTGGTTCCTCCTCTTCTTCCATGAAGCTCCAGTCAAAGCCAGCTCTATCAACAGCTACCATTGCCTTGGAAGAAGTCTCTTCCACATTCACTGTTCTCCTGTTTCCCTGCTGACTTTTGTACCCTTTACCCTTGTTGTCCTGTTGTCTAGGGCTTCTGCATTCTCTGGCAAAATGTCCCATCTTGTGGCAGTTGTAACACTCCACCTTGGATTTGTCATAGCCAGCAACATCTCCTCCATTGAGAATAAGCTTCTTTCCAGTCCTTTGAAGGTACTTCTTTGCCCTAATGCTTATCAAAGCCATTTGCCACTTCAAGTCCATTGCTTCTAAGTCATCTTCATCAATTTGAAGAAGATCTTCATTGTAGATTTGAGACCCACTGGATTGCTCAGATACAAAAGCATAGATAGTTTCATCACTCAAGCTAGCAGTGCTAATTTTTACACTAGCAGTACTAACTTTAGGGCTAGCAGTACAAACATCTTGATCATCCTTAGGACTGTTATTGCTGGGGGATGACAAGAATGCCATGTTTCCAGACACAGAACTAGTGCTTCCTGTCTTTTTCACATTTTGTTCAACAATCTTATGATTGTTGTACAACTCATTAAGTGTCATCTTCTCCAGTTCAGGTTTGTTGCTCCAAACAACAACATGGGTGTTCCATTCAGCAGATAAGCTATTGAGAAACTTCATGTTTAGGTCTTCTTGTGGAATCACTATCTTCAAACCAGCAAGTTGACTTACAATTCTCTGTAGCCTGTTAAAGACTTGATCAAGAGTTTCAGTGCTTATGGCACTAAAATTCTCATAGCTTTGCTTCAGCAGTGTTCTTTATGCCTTCTTAGTGGCTTCATTACCACCAAACCTTTCTACAATTGCTGCAAAAAGTGTCTTTACAGTCTCATAATGACTGAAGTTTAACACCTAATCATTGGGAATTGCCATGAGTAACAAACTCTTGGCTTTGAGATCATTCTTCTTCTTGATCCTTTCATCATTGGTGACTGGTTCAGTGTTGAGTTTAGTAGTCTTGGAACCATCAGCAAGTGTTTCTTCAGAAGTTGTTGGTTTGAAAGAATCACCATGTAGAATGATATCCCATAGTGCATAA
Source organism: Artemisia tridentata subsp. tridentata (assembly GCA_021014915.2). Taxonomy (NCBI): domain Eukaryota; kingdom Viridiplantae; phylum Streptophyta; class Magnoliopsida; order Asterales; family Asteraceae; genus Artemisia; species Artemisia tridentata. The sequence continues at coordinate 180,915,301 of CP139506.1, forward strand.
TCTTGCACCATGAAGTACTGCTCAATTCTGAGCCTCCAGAGATCATATTCGTTTTGTTTGAGCATTGGGAGTTTGGCAAGGATTGAGGTTTGCGGAGTTTCCATGTCCATCTTCCTGGTTGAAAGAGAAAAAGTACTTCTGGATCTTCTAATTCAAAGTATCAGAACCTGGCTCTGATACCACTTGAGAGGATCTAAACACACGCCTTGTGTTAGAGATACTATGAGTATATGCTAAGTAGCACGCGAAATTTACTACAAAGCACTTAGAAGATTATGTGTATTGTATGTATATGATTGTATGTATGGGACAGTGAAAGTATGAACACAAAGTTTAACCAATCAAATAGCTTCAATATTATTGATAATACGAGTGATCTTTTACTATCACTAGGGTTTAACAACCTTGAAGCTTTCACAAGATATGCATGATTGGGATACTGAAACCCTAACCTAGGATCTCCTTTTATATCACAAGAAGTCCTTTACAAGTAAACTAATATTCGTATCAATCTATAATAATAAGATATACATCACATCTATTCTATATATATCCATACGCATTTCTATCTTCATCACATAATCAGTACTAATCTTCTGTACTAGCAGTACTAACTCAGTTAGTACTGCTGGTGTAATCTTCAGCAGTTGTAACTTTATACCTGGCAGTGCTAACTGTTGGTTTAATTCCCAACATACTACATTGTATGTGTTTCAAGAATTCTCATTTGCATATCTTGAGGAAGAATCTAGTAAAGGTTACTTACCTCAATAGATCTTGTGAGTATTATATTTTAAATGAGACATATTGTATATTTCAACAAGTATGCTTTTCTAAGAGGAAACTTATCACTCTTAAGAATGCTTTGTGAAACAAGTATTTTAGTGTATGACTAATTTTACTTGTTTATGCAATGACACATGTCGTATTAGGTTATTATTCCACTCTAATATCCTATATTTGTTATCAGGATGCAATGTATTCTCTTGTAACATAACCATTCATGTTACAAAGAAAATAAGATGCATAAGATATAAGTTATCTTTTGTCAATCTTTTGATAAGAGAAATACATGTGATATTCTCGAAGATTGATGACGTACATAATAGTTAATAACATATTATGTGTGACACTTTTACTAGACATGTGATTTTGAGTGTTGAGTCGTTCATGAGCAAAGTTTACATATGTTGTTTGTTTGCTCGTGTTTGGTTTTTCGGAAATGACACATTTACTAATTGCATTGCAATGTAAATTACTTGCATATTTCGGATGAAACATCCAAGTTGTCAATCCTATTTAGTTGTGTATTTTATGCATCTTTTAAACATATTAGTTTAATGTTTCGAACACAACTATTGGACAAGAAGACTCAATATGGCATCTTCAACACAAGTGTGAGTTATGATCCGATGCATATTATATTCGTCTTGAGAGGACGTCATTATTTTCATAACAATCGAGTGTGATTGAGTATATAGATTCAAGATAATATATTTCATCATATTTTGATGTTATCTTGAAGCTAGACAAATAATGACTCCAATTTCATGTCCATACTTGAAAACTTGTCAATTAGATTCGATAATGATATCAATCATAATTTGAATAATGAATTGATATGTACTCGAAATCTTTCTTGACCCTCACGATCACTCCTTTTTAAAAAGAAAATAAAAATTTAGGGAATGTGTTCCATTTATCCTAATACTAGTTGTATGTGTGAAGTTAATGACATATTAAGTTACTACTTCGATATTGTCATTTATTTTTATTCGAGAAAAACTATTTATATTAGTAAGGATAATATTCTTAGTTTTTCGTCACCTCATTAGTATAAAAATAATTATCTTAACTATTTTTATACAACATACGTGAAATACTAAATGTTTAAAACATTTTGTATGTGTGTTAGATCAATGCAAGTTTAATACATTTTCTTTTACTTAAATACTAATGTATTAATATGATCTTTTATCTTGTTTAGACAACCCATGGTCAAGCAAGACAAAATGATGTAATGTTTTAGAGATCATGTTACGGATTTTATGAAAGTGTTAAGTATTTTGGGGTGATATACTTTTTACACTTAAACCTTTGAAAAAATAATTGTGTAAGACTGATGCGTGGTTTTGCGACCTTACAACAGGTTTTACCTCTCGAGGGATCTCAAGAGGCTTACAACCCTACCAGGCAGTGTACCTGACCGATGTAGTATAGTGTAGTGGTAAGTACGGGGGATTGATCGTTCTCCACAGGGAATAGTGTTCGTTAGGTGTGAAAGGCTACTCTAATTAGGTCTAAGGGTTGAGGAAGATTCTTTTTATGTTTTTTATATTTTATAAAAGCAAGTAAAATCTCGGGTTTTGAAGGAGTGGGCGGAATTAGTTGCTAGTCAACTAACCCAAATTACTACAAATGCAAATAAAATAAAATAACAAAAATGAAAAGTGGTGAGAAACTTATGTGTAGAGAAATGTGTTTACTTAGATTTCCTTACTCCCTAACTATCTTTTACCGGTTAATTAGTGTGTATTAGTCGCGTGGATGACGGGTGTATTCCTTAATACCATTCGTGGGGTGGCGTACTTACTTCCCCAAACTCTACAAGCTCCTACTTCACTCCTATGTCGAGCCGGCTAGGAAGCTCCTAACATGGGATCACTAGAATTCGCTTGTGCATTAAATACAACCATAAAAACCTTTAGTACGCGTTTGGTTCATGTTTCTTAAGACGTTCAAGCAAGTTACCGAATAGGAAGTTAGCCAGTTTTCTTAAGCCTAACATAGATAAACAATCATCCAATACAACTAACAACACACCAACAACCAATAATCAATAGCTAGGTTTCATTAGATCTAAGCAAACACAAGATAAAATTAGCCTAACATGTTAAACAAAAGACAAGCATAAGATAGAATCAAACAACACATAGACATATTGAATGATTAATGGATAACTTATCTTTCAATGAAACATGGAAGATCTCAAGGCAAAAAGCCCTGAAAAAGTAGCTAAAATCGTCTTAGGGTTTTATCCCAAAATTCCACACACTAAGCTCTCCCCAATGACAAAAAATTAGAAAACTATATATAGACTTTGACATCTGACGGCGTCACCTTATGCATTGTGACGCCGTCACCTCGCCGCTTTTAGGGTTCCCGGATGACCATCTTGACGCCGTCCCTCTTTAGCTCTTCAAAAATCCATTCTGGCTTATCAAGGCTTGACGCCGTCGGATCCTGAACGTGACGCCGTCCCCTTATGATTTAAGCCGTGACGCCCTTGATTTAGTTAAAGCGTGACGCCGTCAGAATTCTCATGCAAACTCACTGGCCCGTCATGAGTAAATTTCACATCCAACTTTTCTTGCCAAGGCATGACGCCGTCCCATGTTAATTGTGACGCCGTCAAGAGTAACTTTTAGCCGATTCTTGAGACTTTGCCGTTTTCTTCACTTTAATGCTCCAAAAACGTCCAAAATGCCTCCTTTTCCAGATTTCTCCTCAAAAGTACCTAAAATGACAAAAGGAACGATTTAGGGCAATATTTGATCAAATAAATACGATTTCGGGCTTAAATGACCCCTTAAAAGCGGTACACTTTTCGCCTCATCAAATACCCTTACACTTGAGATTTGCTTGTCCTCAAGCAAATGCGCTTTTATTCTAATCAAAATACAAGTTAGGGGTCATTTAATGCAAACATAAAAGTAATTACAACAAATATTCGTTCCACTTCAATCATAATAAGCACGGAGATTACATACTAGCACCTCACAAGTAGTGTTTAGATACTCACATCTCTCAAGTGTCATCAAAATAAATCTCATAAATGAAAACGGAAAATATCTCTCACTACCTGTCATAGCAAATAGATTACCATAGGCTTGGGAAAGGATCGAAAACCTCCTCCACTAGGCGTAAGCACATAAGATAAACTATCAAAGAGGGCTTTTAAATGGGTTATAACGTTAGGTGTAGGGAAAAGGAAAACACGGTTTTGTTGGATAAAGGATATTTTACTGGTGGCGAGTTAAAGATCTTGATCAATTACATGTACTATACAACGTTGCTAAGCCAAGACTAGACTCGATCTTAAGCTAATGAAAGAAAATAACAAAACATAAACATAAAATAAACATAAAATGAAACGGGATGGTAGTCCGTATGTTTTTTCTATTTTTCTTTTTTTTTTTTTTTTTTTTTTTTTTTTTTTTCATTTTTTTTTTTTTTTTATTTTTTTTGATTTTTTTTTTTTTTTTTTTTTTTTTTTTTTTTTTTTTTTTTTTTTTGCATACACTTTTACCCTACCATCCAAAATAATACATCATAGGGGCGTTGCATCCCCTTACACTTGAACTTTTACATAACTTTACAAATAACTATTCTAATGACTCGAATTAAGATAATTGAAAAACTTGGAGTACTTTTAAAACATTTAGCACATATGGGGGTAATAAATGATGTTCTTCCCCATTACTCCATTACACTAGTACTTTACCCATGAGTCCCAATCGTCCCAAAACAATATGTACAAGGATATGACTCGACTTAGCAACCATGTAATCAACTAGATAATTAACTTGGGTTTAAACAAATGTTGTAACAATAATGCACTAAAGATGAGTGCATACAAGGTAGGCTAAGGCGATTTGGGTGTACATTTAAGTGGGGTGTAACAAATTCTTCCTTTAAGTAAAATGCTTAAAGGTTGAAACGAAAAGATAGGCTCTGAGGGGTGTACTAGGGGTATCGTGTACTAAAAATGAGTACAACGCAAAGGGTGTGGGAGAATTACTTGACCAATGTAGCCAACGTAATTATAACAAAAACACAGGTGTAAAACAATGGGTTAATCCTAATGCCTCTTATCATGTAGTAAATCTAACTATACGAATGTAGTCTCACTTGTGGCCTCGGAATGGTCCTAACGCAAGTTCTAGAATCTAAGTGCTACCGGTACACACATCATAGCATAAATGCTTTTCCTACCAATTCTAGGGGCGAACCTCACATATTTGGGGGTGGAAAATTTTTTAGTGGTACGGTTTTTGTGCTAGTCATATAACTCCTATCCATGAGACGCTCATTAAGATCAAAGTTTCACTCCTATATGTTGTAAAAAATTTTAAATTTGGCACTAAAATTACCTTAACAGGTATTTATCTCAGTTTTATTACACATCTACTATTAAACAAACAAAAATCAAGCGTAATAGCATTCTCTAATCGTACTTTACCCTCCCCTTACACTTAAGATGAACATTGTCCCCAATGTTCAAATAACAAATGTAAAAGCATAAAGTAAAAGAATGAAATCAAATACTCCCCTGATTCGCTCGGTGGATAATTAAGTACACGGTTAGATCTTCCTCCAAAGAGAATGTTGAAGCTCCATGACTAATGCATCGCCATAAGCTTGATTCAAAACATTTCCTTGTCCAAAATAACCTGTTGAACCTGAGAAAACAAACACGAAAACCTGCATAACATCGGCGGGATAAAATCTATATATAAGGATATAATGCTTGTGGAATGATAATTTTGCAGATTCCTGGAGATTATAAGTTGGAGATTTAATAAAAACTTTTTAAAAACAAAAACTTTCAAAAATTTCTGAAAATTAAATCTGACGCCGTCAGGTTATAAACCCTGACGCCGTCAGAAATGACCTGACAAAAATTTTCATTTTAAGTTTCCGGAAAATTTCTGGAAAAACCTTTACCTTACTTCCTGGAAATCCTGCAAAACATCATTATGACTCGATACAAGCATTTGACTCAAACAAATACGAATATGTATGCTAACTTATTATTATGATTCATGTTCATTTGTGTTCTAATAAACCGATTTAGATTTCCCTTACACTTATCTTTTGCAAAATACCTTTATATGTAGTTAAGACGAAGTTAAAAACAAAATAAAGCATTTTCACAATTTAGTTTTGAACATGAATCAATAATAATAAAAATTAAACATACATACGGAAGCAAATAAATCAAACAAACAAATAAATAAACACAAAAAGCAAATAAAGCTTGGGTTGCCTCCCAAGAAGCGCTTGTTTTTGTTCGAGTCACGAGCCTGACTCTACCCTTATTTAACGGAAATAGGGGAGGTTTTCCCTACACTTAGGATTAAGTGTGGGTGAAAGTAGCGATACACACCCTTAGGGTGGAAATATGCCACGTGAGGAAAGAGTGACGGGTGAATTATATGCTCAAAGGTGCGGGATCCTATCATCATAACCTTACCTAATTCAATTGGGTTAGTGGGCGGATTAAGATTTTCTCCTAGAAAGGGATCATCTTCTATCAACTTCGAGAGACTCCAAGTTAAGAATCCACTTTGACCTAATAAACCCGGTTTAAACCCATAATGTTTCTTGTGATCAATCATAAATGGGTGATGTAAGTATGTAAGGTCATGGTTCACTCCTATGTTAGCTTCCTCTCTACAAGGCCTAGAGTCTACTACCTTAATCTTAACATTACCCGGACTACATGGTTTGATGGGTGGATCGGGACCTAATTCAATTCCTAAGTTCACATCTAAGGATGGAAGATTAGGTAACGGTTTTGGTTTAGGCTCCGGTTCATCAAAACTAGGAACTTCCATAGAACTAAAAGAAAGGTTATGACTATAAGTATTCAAACCTATTTCTTCTAGTTTTGTTTCTTCCAAAGGTTCTACTTCAATTGGGGTTCCTATAGTTCCTTCTACTTCTTCCGGGTAAGTCACGGGCGGTGTGTATGCCTCGAATGATGGTAGGACTTGTGGGGTACTTTGTAGGTTTGTGTTATTTACCTCATCCTTCCTTGTCTCTATATCAATTATATCCACATCATGTGTTTTAGTAGAATCTAACCCAAACATGTTCCTAAGTATCTCAAATCCTTCTCTAGCCATTTCAAGTTCTAAGTCCGATTCATAAGAATCTTCCCCGATAACATGATTACTATGTTCAATTTGCCTAAAGGATTCATCATGTGTTCCTTGAGATTCAAAGTCATTGATCATAAAACCTAGGTCTTTTTGCTCAATATGCTCATGTTCGGCTAAATCCTCCTTAATTGTTTCCTCAAGTTGTGATGTATACGAACCCATTAATTCATTAAACTTATGGTTCACGGTTAGGAGGCTTTCCTCAAAATTTTTCCAAAGGGTCTTATTAAAAGGAGTTGATCCTAACAATGATTGTTTAATAGAAGCCACACATGCACATAATTCATCAAACCTATCAAACTTTATACCCATCTCCTCTTGTATATATCTAAGATCACTTAAAAATTCATTGGAACAACAGGAAGCAAATCTATCCGTGTAAAGTAATTGTTCCTCTATTGTTAATGATCTAAATGGAATTTCATCCGCCATGGTGACAAATGAAAATGGTTTTACAAACAAAGGGCACAAAGAAAAAGATAGACTAAAGAAATCTAATAAAAAGAAAAAAAAAAAAAAAAAAAAAAAAATCTCACTAGAAAGGAATCTAGTGAGTAGACCTAATAAAATAAAAATTCAACCTAAACAATAACTATTCCCCGGGCTGCGGCGCCAAAAACTTGATTGCGTGGGTTTTGCAACCTTACAACAGGTTTTACCTCTCGAGGGATCTCAAGAGGCTTACAACCCCACCAGGCAGTGTACCTGACCGATGTAGTATAGTGTAGTGGTAAGTACGGGGGATTGATCGTTCTCCACAGGGAATAGTGTTCGTTAGGTGTGAAAGGCTACTCTAATTAGGTCTAAGGGTTGAGGAAGATTCTTTTTATGTTTTTTATATTTTATAAAAGCAAGTAAAATCTCGGGTTTTGAAGGAGTGGGCGGAATTAGTTGCTAGTCAACTAACCCAAATTACTACAAATGCAAATAAAATAAAATAACAAAAATGAAAAGTGGTGAGAAACTTATGTGTAGAGAAATGTGTTTACTTAGATTTCCTTACTCCCTAACTATCTTTTACCGGTTAATTAGTGTGTATTAGTCGCGTGGATGACGGGTGTATTCCTTAATACCATTCGTGGGGTGGCGTACTTACTTCCCCAAACTCTACAAGCTCCTACTTCACTCCTATGTCGAGCCGGCTAGGAAGCTCCTAACATGGGATCACTAGAATTCGCTTGTGCATTAAATACAACCATAAAAACCTTTAGTACGCGTTTGGTTCATGTTTCTTAAGACGTTCAAGCAAGTTACCGAATAGGAAGTTAGCCAGTTTTCTTAAGCCTAACATAGATAAACAATCATCCAATACAACTAACAACACACCAACAACCAATAATCAATAGCTAGGTTTCATTAGATCTAAGCAAACACAAGATAAAATTAGCCTAACATGTTAAACAAAAGACAAGCATAAGATAGAATCAAACAACACATAGACATATTGAATGATTAATGGATAACTTATCTTTCAATGAAACATGGAAGATCTCAAGGCAAAAAGCCCTGAAAAAGTAGCTAAAATCGTCTTAGGGTTTTATCCCAAAATTCCACACACTAAGCTCTCCCCAATGACAAAAAATTAGAAAACTATATATAGACTTTGACATCTGACGGCGTCACCTTATGCATTGTGACGCCGTCACCTCGCCGCTTTTAGGGTTCCCGGATGACCATCTTGACGCCGTCCCTCTTTAGCTCTTCAAAAATCCATTCTGGCTTATCAAGGCTTGACGCCGTCGGATCCTGAACGTGACGCCGTCCCCTTATGATTTAAGCCGTGACGCCCTTGATTTAGTTAAAGCGTGACGCCGTCAGAATTCTCATGCAAACTCACTGGCCCGTCATGAGTAAATTTCACATCCAACTTTTCTTGCCAAGGCATGACGCCGTCCCATGTTAATTGTGACGCCGTCAAGAGTAACTTTTAGCCGATTCTTGAGACTTTGCCGTTTTCTTCACTTTAATGCTCCAAAAACGTCCAAAATGCCTCCTTTTCCAGATTTCTCCTCAAAAGTACCTAAAATGACAAAAGGAACGATTTAGGGCAATATTTGATCAAATAAATACGATTTCGGGCTTAAATGACCCCTTAAAAGCGGTACACTTTTCGCCTCATCAAAGACAATATCTTTCGACACACATGATCAACCAACTTATTTTCTATTCCTAAGAAAGTTACTAAACCATTTTAAAAACTTGCAACATATGCAAGAAAAATGGTCTATGTCTATATGCAATGCAAACTAATTACTCAATATAGTGCAAGTGATTTAGCATGAGCCTTATAAACACATAAACCGGAAAGCTATAATAAACAGATAGCAACAAGACATGAAAGACACTTATGCTTATAGATAAAATTAGCTCAACTAAAGATCACAATAAGCATACAAAAATATTAACTAACAATACTAAGACACAAAGAAAAACAAATAGTCATTTAGCATAACTGATCCGTGCTAAATAGATATAAATATTATGCAACGACGGATACGCGTGAATAATTACAAATTACCCCTTTGTGAAAAAGAATACTTGCAAAAACTCACGTTCGTGTGTAGTGTGAAGACAGGTAAGTAATTACCCGAATCGTTTCCCAACGAGGTGTGAATGGGCAAACTGTGAAAAGCTAGGATTAGAGTGACTGATGATATGATATTTTTGATTTTGCTTGTTTAATAATTCTAAATAACAAATGAAAAATAAATATGCACAAGAAAATTAAACGCGAATTATACTAAACAAAAAAATGCGTAACGGGGAATCTAAAATGGGACAAAAATTGAAATTTATGAAATTAAAACCTAAAAATGTAAAATGACTAAAAACTTATTTAAAAACTTAAATTATATTTTTTATACTTTTTATTTAATTATTATTAATTATTTATTTATTTAATGACTTATTAAACTATTTAAATTTATAAAAAATACTAAATGAACAAAGAAAATTCTAAAACTTTTTCTATAAATGTTATTAAGTAAATAGAAGCTAAGGAAATTATAAAAATGAAACTTGCTTAATTAAAATTTAAAAATATAAATTCTATTATATAGAAGCTATCACTATTTTTCTATTTTTGTTTTTCTTAAGGTCTAAAAATATAATTATATTTTTCCTAGATTAAAAATGACAAAAGAAAATTATGAAAATTAGATTTATATTTTTCTGATTATTATTTTATTTATTATGATTTAATTACTAATAGAAACTAATTAAAAAGATTAAAAATATTAAATGACTTAGGAAAAATCTGAAAAATTCAGGATAAGTCTAAATTAATATTTAAAAGATAAGAAAATTAAAATCAAAAGTTATCTAAGCCCAATAAGCAGATTTGGGCAGATAAGCAGTATGCAAATAAGCTAGAAATAAGCTAATAAGCACAAAACTCAACCAAATGATCAGGACAGGCTTAATACACTATAAGAAGCACAAAACAACTGAAAAGTACAAATAAGCACAAGAGATTAAGCTGATAAGAAGATTAGCAGTTGCAAATCTCAAACAGAAAACTCAGAAATATGCCAAATTGCAAGGCAATTTAAGCAGTCCAATAAGCTCCTGAGATGCAGTATAATGGGGGAAAAAGCTTCTCTATACTACTGGGTACTCTAAAACACAAAAAGCCCCATCACAAACACACCAATTGAAGTCCAATTTGACCCTAGATCAGGTACCAGAATTGGGATAAAACCTGATGTTTTTTACTTTTGCAGTAAAACACAAAAGTTGACTTTGGTGAGTTTTGATTGGTTCTAATTAACTGAATAAGTTATAATAAGCTATTTTAAGACTAGAATAAGTAACTTTAACAACTATTTAACTGATTTGAGTGATTATGGATCTAAAATCTTAACAGTGAACAATTAATGAGAGATTAAAGAGAGGTTTGACTTTTTTCTTAAGAACACTGATTTTATATGACTTGACTATGCTAATATGACCTGATGTGAGATGTAACAACAACAAACAACAACTAGCATGCACTTGAATGCTGTTTTATCAGCAAATCCAAACAACCCTTATGTAGCAGTTAAACAAGATTTTCAAAGCAACTATGAAATTTAAACCACAACACTGATTTCAAACACTTTCTAATGATTATAGCATATCAATCAAACATGAAAATCCAATGATAGCAGCAAGAAACACAGAGATGGACAAATTGCTATTTTGACTGAGAAAATAGAACTTTTAGCAACTAGCAATTCCAAAGAACAACCAACCTATTTTAATCAGTATTATCACTTATCAATACCATAGGAACATTAAAGCACAAAGATTCAGACTTTAAACTACTGATACAGTAATATGCCAAAAATTGATCAAAGAGCTTACAAGTGAAATCCAGACCAAGAACATGAAACCAAGAACCAAGAACACTCCTATAGCTTACCACTAAGCTTCTAAACCAAGGGCATTCCATTACTCACCCTGCTCCAGCCATCTTCTTTCATTCTTCTGATTTTTTTATTTTACAACTATTTTTCTAATTTTTTTTTAGTATTTTTGAATTTTATGAGTACAACTGGTTTTTTATAGTTCTAATAGCTTACAAAAGCTATATAATGAGCTTATATGAGCTTATGGGTCCCTAACAACAACTTTCAATAATATTAAGATAAACATGAAATTTTAGGAAAAAAATTGCATAATCTGAATTCAAACATAGAAATTGAAATTGATTATTGAACAAGGTTTAAAATACACTGAAATTACTTAATTCAACACTTGAAAGCTAAATATTGCACTGAAATATGAAAAGTTATCTAATTGGACATACATAAACTAAATTAAAACTAGATATCTTGTTACACTGCCTCCCCTTCCTTCTTTATAGCCTTCTGAGAGTTCCCACATGCTTCTGAACATTTCTCATCAACAATCTTGACCATTGGATGAGTCAAAGTGATCCCATCCGTTTAAACCGATTTTGGCGCCAAAAGTCTTACTAGTGGATTTGAGCAGGTTTTTACTAATTAAAGAAATTTGGAGGATTGTAGAGGTGGAAGGGAGTGGTTTAGACAGCTGGTGATGAGGTGGTGGGTTGAGGTGATAGAGCAGAGAAACTATGGGCTTGGGTGGTATTGGTGTCTGGTTTGGCGGGTTTTTAGGGAAAGGGATGATTTTGACCGGGGTTTGACCCTGGTATTAGGATTGGCCCGGGTTATGTTTTAATTGGGTTGGGTTGGGTTTAATATAGATAGGGTTTGGGGTTGGGTTGTTTTATTTGGTTTTTGGGTTTATAATATAAAAGGGTCCGGTTGGTTTGTATAATAAACACAAGGACCATTCTTGTAATTTCTGAAAATTGGAGGACCAAACTTGTACATCTTCCAAAATAAACCAAGAGTAATTCCTGCCATGTTCCAATAATCCAGGGACCATACATGATATTTCCAACAATAATATTTCCCAGGGACCATTTTTGCAAATTCTGAAAGTGCAGGGACCAAACTTGTAAATTATTGAAACTTTTCACCAAAGGACTAAATATGACAACTTATGATTTCAAAAGGACCTTTGGTGACTTTTCTTGCAAAACAAATGCCTAGGGACTAATTTTGACAAGTTATGAAAGTTGAGGGACTGAAACTGCCAATTTTGCAAACTTTGTTCGTTTTTCAATTGTTTTTAAACATTTTGCATTTAAAACATATAAAACACAATCCCTGGGATATTTTCAGTATTTTGATGCATTTCTGAGTGTTTTTGGATGTTTTGGCAGTTCAGATAAGACAAAAATGATGAGTATTTAGACACTCATCAATCCCCCACACTAAACTATTGCTAGTCCCTAGCAATCTTTTATGAAGTTTTAATGGATTTTTCTCTTTACCAAAAGCCATTACTTCTGGAGTAGCCAATGTTTTAGTATGTGATACTTTGGTACAATGATAACCAAATGATTTTTGATTTGTTCTTTACCAGAAGCCGTTTGCTTCTGGACTAGCCAACTCTTAGATAAATTATCAATATTATCTTTGGTGAGCTGAATACCAATATGGTTTTTCACTGCCTTTACCACAAGCCATAACCTTGCGGGCTAGCCAACTCTTCACTTATAAAGATATGGTGAGTCGAATACCATACAATTTTCGGCAAATTGCAAGCCATAAACGGATTTGATATATCTTTACCAAGAGCCGTTTGCTCTCGGATTAGCCAATCCTTATGTGGGTTAGACATGGCGGACTGATAACCATTTATTGCGTTCTAAGTGAGAAAAAATTTTAAAATTTTGGCTAAAATGGGGGTACTAGATGGTACATTTGATCAAATTCGCTAGAATTCCCCCCCACACTTAGAACTGAATATTGCCCTCAATATTCAAAGAACCGGTTGTTAAACCAACACTTAGAACGTGAAAGGGAAATACTAATAGCCATTATTTTATATACACACATTTTTTTTTGATCTGTACATATTTACAACATGTGGGGCATCTCCCCCACACTTGGGTGAGACATGGGTGAAAACCCATGTTTTACTACTGTTTTTGATAACCGAGTCACTAGCTTGACTCGATCCCCGCATTTATTGGTTCATGGGGAAAGTTTGAAGATCCGGGACAACCATGGGTGGTATGTCCTCTCCAAAGTAGTGTTTTAAACGATGACCATTCACTTTGAAATTAGGCCCGTCAGCTTGAGATAACTCAACGGTACCATATGGATAAACCTTTGTGATAGTGAATGGACCAGACCAACGGGATTTGAGTTTGCCTGAGAAGATCTTTAATCTTGAATTGAAAAGAAGGACTCGATCACCAACGTTAAAAACGCGGTTCTTGATTTTAGAGTCATGAATCTTCTTTGTCTTTTCTTTGTAGATCAAAGAGTTCTCGTAGGCTTGATCACGCAGTTCATTTAATTCATTCATTTGAACTTTACGATGATCACCCGCAGTTTGGAGGTCAAAGTTAGCATGTTTCAAGGCCCAGTAGGCTTTGTGCTCTAATTCGATCGGAAGATGACATGCCTTTCCGTACACAAGTTTGTAAGGTGTACACCCGATGGGTGTTTTGTAAGCTGTACGGAAGGCCCATAATGCATCATCCAATTTATCCGACCAGGATGCACGATTTTCTCCTACTGTCCTTTCCAGAATTCTTTTAATACCCCGATTTGAAACTTCTACTTGTCCACTTGTTTGTGGGTGATACGCAGTAGAAAGACGGTGAGTTACACCATACTTTTGCATGACTTTATCAAATTTGTCATTGCAAAAATGCGTACCACGATCACTGATTATAGCACGTGGAGTTCCAAAACGGGCAAACAGAGCTTTCAGGAATTTTACAACCACTCGGGCATCATTGGTGGGTAAAAGCTTTTGCTTCAACCCATTTTGACAAATAGTCAACAGCCACGAGAATGTATTTATTTCCTCGAGATGATGGAAATGGCCCCATAAAGTCAATGCCCCAGACATCAAAGATTTCACAAACTTGAATAGCATTTTGTGGCATTTCATTTCGTTGTGAAATATTTCCGTGACGCTGACAAGCTTCACAAGTTTTGATGAGATCTTGGGCATCTTTATAGATTGTGGGCCAATAAAACCCGGAATCAAACACCTTTTTGGCGGTGTAGTTTGGACTATGATGGCCCCCAGTGGGTCCAGCATGGCAAGCTTTGAGAATGTCAATAGCTTCCTGTCCGTAAACACACCGTCGGATGACTTGATCCGCACAATTTTGAACAAGTAGGGGTCGTCCCAGAAGTAATGTTTAACATCTTTGAAGAATTTACTCTTCTGCTAGGTCGACATCCCTTTCACTATGAAGTTACCCGCATGGTAATTTGCAAAGTCTGCAAACCACGGGGTAGTAGAATCTCCACGAAAAGCAACCGCATTGAGTGTCTCGAGAGGAAATGTTTCATTTATTTCCTTTTTCTCGAAAACATCTTGGTGTGGGTTCTCTAATCGGGACAGATGATCAGCAGCTAGGTTCTCAGCTCCTTTTTTATCACGTATTGTGATATCAAATTCTTGCAGGAGGAGAACCCAACGGAGTAATCTCGGCTTTGCATCTTGTTTTGCAAAGAGATATTTGAGAGCCGAGTGATCCGTATACACTACACATTTCGTCAAGATTAAATATGGCCGAAACTTCTCAAAGGCATACACCACAGCTAATAATTCTTTTTCTGTAGTGGTGTAATGAGTTTGAGCTTCAGTCATTGTTTTACTTGCGTAGTGGATAGGCTGAAAATGTTTGGCTTTTCGTTGCCCCAGGACTGCACCGATAGCAAAATCGCTTGCATCGCACATGAGCTCAAAGGGAAAATCCCAGTCGGGGGCAACTAGAATGGGTGCTTCAGTAAGCTTTTTCTTTAATGTTTCAAAAGCTTCGATGCACTCGGGTGAGAAGATAAAAGGAGCATCCTTTTCAAGAAGATGAGTCATAGGCCAGGCGATTTTAGAAAAATCTTGTATGAATCTACGATAGAAACCGGCATGACCCAGAAAACTCCTAATACCTTTGACGGTAGTGGGATGAGGTAATTTACCAATGACATCAACTTTAGCTCTGTCAACCTCAATCCCGTTCTTTGATATCTTATGGCCGAGGACAATGCCCTCTTTGACCATAAAGTGACTCTTCTCCCAATTTAGACAAAGATTGGTGTCTTCACACCGTTTCAACATGTTTTCTAAATGGGAGAGACATGTTTCGAATGAATCCCCAATGACCGAGAAGTCATCCATAAAGACCTCCATCGTTTTCCCGATCATGTCGGAAAATATGGACATCATGCACCTTTGGAATGTGCCTGGAGCATTACATAAGCCGAAAGGCATACGTTTATAAGCAAAGGTTCCATAAGGGCATGTAAAGGTGGTCTTTTCTTGATCTTGTGGATCAATGGGGATTTGAAAGTAACCCGAGAAACCGTCAAGGAAACAATAGTACTCGTTTCCCGCTAATCTCTCAAGCATCTGATCCATGAAGGGTAGAGGAAAATGGTCTTTTCGGGTGGCATCATTTAACTTACGATAGTCAATGCAAACACGCCACCCAGTAACCAATCGAGTTGGAATCAACTCATTATCCTCATTTGTGACAACAGTTATGCCACCCTTTTTTGGAACACAGTGAATGGGACTAACCCAAGGACTATCAGAGATGGGATAAATCAATCCTGCATCAAGAAGTTTGAGAACCTCTTGTTTGATAACATCGTGGATTTTGGGATTTACCCTTCGCTGGTGTTGGACTGCTGGTTTAAAGTCATCCTCCATTAATATCTTGTGAGTACAAAATTCAGGGTCGATACCCTTTATGTCGGAGAGTTTCCAAGCAATGGCTTGCTTGTGTGACTTCAAGACCTTTATTAGAGCAGTCTTTTCCTCATCACTTAAGTCTTTAGCAATAATGACGGGTAATTTATCATCACCCTCCAAAAATGCGTACTCAAGATGAGGTGGTAAGTCTTTGAGTTCCACCACAGGAAATCCATCAGTTTTCTCAATTGATTTAATTTCCTCATTATGAAGTTCAACGGGAGGGAGTGGAGGAGAATTGTCCTGATTTAACAATTTCTCAAGAAGAAGAATATCTCCCTCCAGATCAATCTCAGCGTCATCAATTCCTTCCAGAAATGAATCACACTCGAGAAAAGCCTCGATCTCTTCCAAATTGAAATTACTTCCCTCAAACGGAGTGAGAGAAGGGGAAGAGTCGGAAATGATAGGTAGAGAAGATGTGGTGGGATCCCCACTCACAGAATTATGAGAATAACCAAGAAACTCTTGAGAGTACTCCTCTGAAGCAATATCAATGACATCGATTCGGTTAACCGATTCAGAATCGTAATTTGGGGAGTACCTCGAAGTTTGATCCAGGTTAAAAGTAACAGCTTCATTACCCACACGTAATGTGATTTCATGCTCAAAAACATCAATGAGAGCACGACCCGTTTTTAGGAATCCTCTTCCAAGAATGAGAGGAACCCTAGGATCAGCATCGAAATCGACAACCACAAAGTCAGCTGGAAAATGGAACTTTCCTACTTTCACAAATACATCCTCAGCAATGCCGCGTGGATGAGATGTGGAACGATCTGAAAGCTCAAGAGTCATGCAGGTAGTAGTGAGTTCAGGAAGAGAAAGTTTCTCCCATACTGAATAAGGCATCAGGTTGATGCTTGCACCAAGATCGGCCAAGGCATAGCATTCAACCATTCCTGGAAAGACACAAGGTAGTAAAAATCTTCCAGGATCTCCAAGCTTCACGGGAAGCTTTTTCAAGATAACTGCTGAGCAGTTCTCATTTAATGGAGTCTTTGCCATTTCAAACAGTTTTTCCTTGTTGCTTAACAAGTGTTTGATTGTGGATGCAAACTTGGGCATCAGAATGATAGCATCCGCAAAGCTTATGTCAAAATGTAATTCCTGAAAAATTTTGAAAATTTTTTCCATTTGTTGACTAGCTTTTTCGCGGAGCTTTTGCTCATTTAAACGTGATGGGTAAGGAATAGAAGGTTTGGATTTAGGGTTTTCAACAGGGATTTCATGCGATTCAAAAACAACTCCTGGTTTGGGTTTTGGTTTCGGGACAACTTGAGGTAGGACGTTGTCGGTCCCTCCGTTATTAGTAGGAAGTTCCTTGTCCTTAGTCACCTCAGGTTCACTTTCCACTACCTTGGGGGAAGGAGAAGAAAAGGTAGTAGGAATAGTGGGTCCATCATAAGCTTTACCACTGCGTGTGGTGACAGCTTTGAGTTCACCCTTAGGGTTTGGAATGGTATTACCAGGGAGACCTCCCGAGGTAGAAGGTGGATTGATATGGTTCATGAGACTGGTAAGCATATTCTTAACTTCGCTTTGAGAGTGATCAATTTTATTTTAAAGCTCATTCTTAAGCTCAGTTCCTTGCTTGTATATTGAAGATTGAAATTCATTCCTCAATCCAGAGATCTGATTTTGTATTGCCTTCATTTTGGTCTCATTAAACTTGATGTAGTTATCAAGTTCATTTGGGAGAGGTCCTTGGTGATTAGGAGCTGAATACCCTTGATTACCCCTCTGGGGTGGGTATTGATTGTTTGGGGCATGAAATTGATTTTGCATGTTTTGCCATCTTTGTTGATTAGGATTAATCCTATTTGGATTGTTGGGAGGAGGAAATCCGGGTGGTCCAAATTGATTGCTAGCACGGTGGTTTGGGTCCACTTGAGGACGGTATTGATTACCTCCTTGATTGGATGTTCCGGCTATAGCATTAACATCAAACGTATTACCATCGGTGGCAGTACAATTATAGTAAGCGTGAGGACCACCACAAGTAACACAAACTTCTATTTTTTTTACTTCAGCAGTGTGAGAAGTTTGCGGAGCGGACTCTTTCTTTTGTGTGGAGAAAACCAAAGCTTGAATAACCTTCGTGAGTTCAGCAAGCTGAGTATCAGTACTGGACTGACTCACGGGAGATGAAGTGGAAGGACCAACACTAGCCTGGGAATTATATGTCCTATTTCGTGTAGTGCGGACCTTAGACTTATTTTCAATGAGTGCAATGGCTTCCTTAGTGGATTTGCTCAGAAAATTACCTTCAGCTGAGGCATTGAGAGAATCTTGGTCAGATGGGTTTAACCCACTGTAGAAAGTGCCCATCTGCATCAAATCGGTGAAACCGTGATGAGGACATTTGCGGAGCAATTCTTTGAAACGATCCCATGCTTCTCCAAATGGTTCATCAAACCTTTGAGTGAATTTCATGATTTCATTTTTAAGATGCGTGGTTTTAGAAGGAGGAAAGAATTCATTTACAAATTTTTGAACCAAATCTTCCCATGTTCTAATTGATCGAGGGGGTTGTTTGTCAAGCTAAATCCGGGCTGCCCCATCGATAGAAAACGGGAAAAGAAGAAGTTTGATTGATTCCTCCGGGACATTTTTACATTTGATGGTGGATGTGATTTTATTGAACCATCGAACGTGATCTTGAGGATCGTCCCTCTCAAAACCATAGAATTGACGCGATGTTACAAGGTTTATCAACCCAGTTTTAAGCTCAAAATTCTCAGCCACGATGGCTGGAACAATAATGGCATCTCCATAACCCTCGGTGGGAGCTTGGAGAAGCTCATTCATAGGACGGTCTTCTGCCATGATGACAGGGGTTTGGGGATCAGTCCGTATCTCAGGTACGACTGATGGAGCAGAACGTCTCCGACGTCTTCGAGGTATGTTTCCAAGCTCACGAAAAGGGCTTGATGACCTAGAAGAACGAGTGCGCATGCACTTTTAGCAAAATTTTCAATTAAAATCAAGATCGAGAAAAAACACAAATGAACTTAAACCAATAATCAACAAGCGTACGGTAGCTCTCTAAAAGATAAACGCACAAAGTGGCGGAGAAGCAAAGGTGGGCAATTAATGCTCCTTAAAAACCCGCTTCTTTCAGTCCGACAATTTAATGTCAGACTATCCTTAAACCTCCGTTATAGTTTGTTTATCAATCAAAGGTGAGCCGATATTCGCAAGTGATACAAAGGCAAGTTTTAAATCTGATGTTTGGGAACTTATTATGGTCGTACCCCCAGTTAGGTAGTACTCTGTCTTGGTTCTCGATGGTAAATTTTATTTGCTTGTTATTTATTAAAGAAAACGGAAAATGTTTTTGGGTTTTTTAATTTTATATGATAATAATAATAATAATATATATAGAAAAGAAAAGAAAAATATTTTTGTATTTTATATTCGTTTTTGGGAAATAGGAACTTCTTGGAAGAAGGATCTCGAATCACTAATCGCTAAAACTTACACAACTGTCGCAGCACACCTCCCCGGCAGCGGCGCCAAAATTTGATCCGTGCTAAATAGATATAAATATTATGCAACGACGGATACGCGTGAATAATTACAAATTACCCCTTTGTGAAAAAGGATACTTGCAAAAACTCACGTTCGTGTGTAGTGTGAAGACAGGTAAGTAATTACCCGAATCGTTTCCCAACGAGGTATGAATGGGCAAACTGTGAAAAGCTAGGATTAGAGTGACTGATGATATGATATTTTTGATTTTGCTTGTTTAATAATTCTAAATAACAAATGAAAAATAAATATGCACAAGAAAATTAAACGCGAATTATACTAAACAAAAAAATGCGTAACGGGGAATCTAAAATGGGACAAAAATTGAAATTTATGAAATTAAAACCTAAAAATGTAAAATGACTTAAAACTTATTTAAAAACTTAAATTATATTTTTTATACTTTTTATTTAATTATTATTAATTATTTATTTATTTAATGACTTATTAAACTATTTAAATTTATAAAAAGTACTAAATGAACAAAGAAAATTCTAAAACTTTTTCTATAAATATTATTAAGTAAATAGAAGCTAAGAAAATTATAAAAATGAAACTTGCTTAATTAAAATTTAAAAAGATAAATTCTATTAAATAGAAGCTATCACTATTTTTCTATTTTTGTTTTTCTTAAGGTCTAAAAATATAATTATATTTTTCCTAGATTAAAAATGACAAAAGAAAATTATGAAAATTAGATTTATATTTTTCTGATTATTATTTTATTTATTATGATTTAATTACTAATAGAAACTAATTAAAAAGATTAAAAATATTAAATGACTTAGGAAAAATCTGAAAAATTCAGGATAAGTCTAAATTAATATTTAAAAGATAAGAAAATTAAAATCAAAAGTTATCTAAGCCCAATAAGCAGATTTGGGCAGATAAGCAGTATGCAAATAAGCTAGAAATAAGCTAATAAGCACAAAACTCAACCAAATGATCAGGACAGGCTTAATACACTATAAGAAGCACAAAACAACTGAAAAGTACAAATAAGCACAAGAGATTAAGCTGATAAGAAGATTAGCAGTTGCAAATCTCAAACAGAAAACTCAGAAATATGCCAAATTGCAAGACAATTTAAGCAGTCCAATAAGCTCCTGAGATGCAGTATAATGGGGGCAAAAGCTTCTCTATACTACTGGGTACTCTAAAACATAAAAAGCCCCATCACAAACACACCAATTGAAGTCCAATTTGACCCTAGATCAGGTACCAGAACTGGGATAAAACCTGATGTTTTTTACTTTTGCAGTAAAACACAAAAGTTGACTTTGGTGAGTTTTGATTGGTTCTAATTAACTGAATAAGTTATAATAAGCTATTTTAAGACTAGAATAAGTAACTTTAACAACTATTTAACTGATTTGAGTGATTATGGATCTAAAATCTTAACAGTGAACAATTAATGAGAGATTAAAGAGAGGTTTGACTTTTTTTTTTAAGAATACTGATTTTATATGACTTGACTATGCTAACATGACCTGATGTGAGATGTAACAACAACAAACAACAACTAGCATGCACTTGAATGTTGTTTTATCAGCAAATCCAAACAACCCTTATGTAGCAGTTAAAAAGATTTTCAAAGCAACTATGAAATTTAAACCACAAAACTGATTTCAAACACTTTCTAATGATTATAGCAGATCAATCAAGCATGAAAATCCATTAGTAGCAGCAAGAAACACAGAGATGGACAAATTGCTATTTTGACTGTGAAAATGGAACTTTTAGCAACTAGCAATTCCAAAGAACAACCAACCTATTTTAATCAGTATTATCACTTATCAATACCATAGGAACATTAAAGCACAAAGATTCAGACTTTAAACTACTGATACAGTAATATGCCAAAAATTGATCAAAGAGCTTACAAGTGAAATCCAGGCCAAGAACGTGAAACCAAGAACCAAGAACACTCCTATAGCTTACCACTAAGCTTTTAAACCAAGGGCATTCCATTACTCACCCTGCTCCAGCCATCTTCTTTCATTCTTCTGATTTTTTTATTTTACAACTATTTTTCTAATTTTTTTTTTTATATTTTTGAATTTTATGAGTACAACTGGTTTTTTATAGTTCTAATAGCTTACAAAAGCTATATAATGAGCTTATGGGTCCCTAACAACAACTTTCAACAATATTAAGATAAACATGAAATTTTAGGAGAAAAATTGCATAATCTGAATTCAAACATAGAAATTGAAATTGATTATTGAACAAGGTTTAAAATACACTGAAATTACTTAATTCAACACTTGAAAGCTAAATATTGCACTGAAATATGAAAAGTTATCTAATTCGACATACATAAACTAAATTAAAACTAGATATATTGTTACACTGCCTCCCCTTCCTTCTTTATAGCCTTCTGAGAGTTCCCACATGCTTCTGAACATTTCCCATCAACAATCTTGACCATTGGATGAGTCAAAGTGATCCCATCCGTTTAAACCGATTTTGGCGCCAAAAGTCTTACTAGTGGATTTGAGCAGGTTTTTACTAATTAAAGAAATTTGGAGGATTGTAGAGGTGGAAGGGAGTGGTTTAGACAGCTGGTGATGAGGTGGTGGGTTGAGGTGATAGAGCAGAGAAACTATGGGCTTGGGTGGTATTGGTGTCTGGTTTGGCGGGTTTTTAGGGAAAGGGATGATTTTGACCGGGGTTTGACCCTGGTATTAGGATTGGGCCGGGTTATGTTTTAATTGGGTTGGGTTGGGTTGGGTTTAATATAGATAGGGTTTGGGGTTGGGTTGTTTTATTTTGGTTTTTGGTTTGTTAAATAAACACAAGGACCATTCTTGTAATTTCTGAAAATTGGAGGACCAAACTTGTACATCTTCCAAAATAAACCAAGAGTAATTCCTGCCATGTTCCAATAATCCAGGGACCATACATGATATTTCCAACAATAATATTTCCCAGGGACCATTTTTGCAAATTCTGAAAGTGCAGGGACCAAACTTGTAAATTATTGAAACTTTTCACCAAAGGACTAAATATGACAACTTATGATTTCAAAAGGACCTTTGGTGACTTTTCTTGCAAAACAAATGCCTAGGGACTAATTTTGACAAGTTATAAAAGTTGAGGGACTGAAACTGCCAATTTTGCAAACTTTGTTCGTTTTTCAATTGTTTTTAAACATTTTGCATTTAAAACATATAAAACACAATCCCTGGGATATTTTCAGTATTTTGATGCATTTCTGAGTGTTTTTGGATGTTTTGGCAGTTCAGATAAGACAAAAATGATGAGTATTTAGACACTCATCAATAACACACAAAAATACTTATCGTCATTTTGTGTATTAAGTATAACAATGTACAGTTAGCTTGATTTTATTTGAAAATGAATTATTTTCCACCCCATTTCAAAATTTGATCAAGTTCAACACTTAGAAAAATATGAATACATCAATATTTGATGTTCTCTTTGTAATTTGACAAAAATTTGTGCAATTGACATGACCGGAAAAGACTCTCTGTTACGAATTAAAGACTCTCTTAAATTTTACTTTACAATCATTTTCTAAAAGTATTTTTAAATGAGAGTCGACTCAATTACGTTTAAAACGATAGGTGGCACGACTCCTACGGACTTACGGTTGATTTTATACGAATTTTTGAAAATTACCCAATTCTGAAAAACAGACGAAGGTACCGTTAAATTTAGCGGTACTGTCCATATTTAATGGTACCGTACGTTATATTTAACGGTACCATGACTGTTTTTACAGTTTTGAACAAAACCAACCACATTACTTTACGACTCGTTCTATAGACATGACCGGACACTTACAAACTCTATTCTTTTAGTGGTTTAAGAAAACCTTCAAGCTAGTATGACAATGTATACTTAACAACAAAACTTGTAAGTATTAAGCAAGTAAATACTTTTCATATTTTATCACCTTCATTTGTAATTTGATACATGGATCGTACTCAATTTTGAAAACCATTTGTTTTAAAAATTTTGAGCGACGTGGCTCTGGTACCAATTGTGGAAACCGTAGAGGGGGGGGGGGGTGAATACGTTTCCATTTAAAAACTTAAAACATTTTGTATCAAACACCCGATCAAGTGTGACGTAATATGAAAAGTGTCAACAACGATCATATAGCATCTAAAGACGAATAAAGTAAACTACAACACAAGCACAATCAAACCATGACACATACATAATCAACATAACATAAGCAACTAGCCACATAAACATAAACGCAATGCAAGTATAAATATAAAGCGATAAAGAATAAAATGAAAGTAAAGAGATAAGTAAGAAGGCGCAAACAGGACACGATGATTTATAGTGGTTCGGTCACGAAGCTCCTCTTCGCCCTACTCCAATCCCCGAGTACCCAACTCGAGAGTTACTTCACTAATCAACAAGCTTCCTTCAGGTGGAGAAAACCGTACACGTCGCTTATCCTATTTCCGACACTAAGCAAGATGTCTAGTGCTAATCTTAGCTAGCACCAATCTACCACGATCTACCCAATCTACCCTTGATCCACTTGATCAATACACAAGCCCACAAGCTACAAGAGATCTCCAAGATCTCAACAAGATCACAAGGATCTACTCCCACTTGACTCGATCTACCCGATCTACCCTTGATCCACTTGATCAATCACACAAGGCCAATGGCTTCAAGAGATCTCCAAGATCTCGACAAAATCACAATGATCAACCCTCACTTAACTCAATCTACCCTATCTACATTTGATCAACTTGATCAACACACTAGCTCACAAGCTACAAGAGATATTCAATATCTCTATAAGATCACAATGATCTTCCCTCACAAACTCTCAAAAGAAAGATATACTTGATGTATACTATGATACAATCAAGTGTGTAACAAATGTTACAAGTGCTCTACCTACAACTACAACACTTTGTATCTTCTTGGATACCTTGTGTTCTTCTCTTGCACTAGAAGAGGAATGAAGAGGATCTCTTGGTGGGATGAAAGGATCACTCTTAAACAAACTAAGACTCTCTAAATGATCAAAGAAAGTGTTCTAAGTGAAGAGGGATTAGACCAGAGAAAACTGACTGGAAAAATCAAGTTGAAAGTGTAAAGTGGTCCACTATTTATAGGCAAAGAAAAGCTAGCCGTTATAAGGACATGGCACCACTAATTGTCACACGGCACCACTAAATTTAGTGGTACCGTCGGTACTTTAGTGGTACCGTGTACGCTCCCCCGTTTGTCTTTAGTGGGGAAGGTTTATTTGGGAATGGTTGGAGCTGTTTGGGGGGGAAAATGACTGTTGGGATTTTTTAAACTTATTTTTCAAAATAAAACGTTACTTTTTAATTCAAAAATAATTTATAAAATATATTTTTGAAAGAAATGTTTTTGTGGAAAACTAGAAAGGGGGGGGGTTGAATAGTTTTACGTCTTTTTAATTTATTATAATACCTTTGTTTACTTTTAAAAACTTAGATTCAAGTTTGTTATGAAAAATAAAACTTAAACCTTATTATTAGTTATATATGTATTCTTTTAAATTGATTGTAAATGTTTTAGTTTCTTGAATGGATTTTCAAATTGATTTTTATGTGAAGTCGACATCTAAGTAATACTAGCAATTATATAAGCCTATGTGTATGAAAGTAATGACGATGCAAGTAAAGAAATAAATAAGAGATGGAAAGATCTAACCGAGACACGAGAGATTTATAGTGGTTCGGCTACAAGGACACCTTCCTTGCCCTACTCCACTCCCCGAGCACCAAGCTCGAGAGTTTTCTTCACAACTTCAATAAGCTCCCTTATGGCGGAGAAAACCTTACACGACTTTGGCTTACACTGGCTTAACGACACAAAGCTAAATGTCGAGTTCTAATGGTAGCTAGAACCAATCTCACAACTTCACAACACAACTTCTTCACGACTTATTCACAACGGCTTCATGACTTGAACTTTAGAACTTCACGACTAGGACTTCACGACTTCAACACGACCGCTTCACAACTTCTATGCTACGGCTTCACGACTTCAACACAAGGACTTCACGACTAGGACTTCACAACTTTAACACGACCGCTTCACAACTTCTATGCTACGGCTTCACGACTTCAACACTAGGACTTCACGACCTCTACCTTACCGCTTCGCGACTTCTATGCTACGGCTTCACGACTTCAACACTAGTACTTCACGACCTCTGCCTTACGACTTCGCGACTTCTATGCTACGGCTTCACAACTTCTACACTAGGACTTCACGACCTCTATCTTACGGCTTCACGATTTCTATGCTACGGCTTCACAACTTCTACACTATGTCTTTACAACTTCTATACCACAACTACTTATACAACTTCTTTACTACTTACATACAACACTAATCTACTATACACACCTTACACACAAATGAATGAATGATTTACAAACTTTGTTAAACTAACAACTTAAGTAACAAGATGATACTAAGCTGTAATACTTCTAATCTTGATTGATAGAAGTATTCTTCTTTTGCACTTGGATGGATGAAGCTTGGATCACTTGGAAACCAATGCTTAAGAGAATATGATCAAAGGATTTTTGAAAGTATTTACAAGATTTAAAACAGAAAGTTTGGGGTGCAAAAGGTGAGTAAAAATCCAGGGGAAGGCTGGTATTTATAGGCAGAAAAACTGGACAGCTGGAACCTACTGGAGCGGGGCCGGTCCCCTTAAATAGGGGGGCGGTCCCCTTAATTTTAAGGGGGCCGCCCCTCCCTAGCCGTTGCCCAGTTTTGTCTTTTTGTGGGGAAGGTTTTTCTGGAACATTTTTACTGATTTTGGTTGAAAATTTGAATTCATAAATTTATAATGAATTAAACCTTTTTATTTATTACCAAAAATGTTTTTCTAAAAGATATAAAATGTTTTTGACATTTTATAAAAAATCTAGTGTTTAAGAAAATGTTCCTTTGATCATACAATGCATTAAGCATTAGTTCATTCATACCTTAAGTGATTTGAGTTGTAGAAATAGATATTTACAACTAAATACTTGTTTACGTCATAATTTTCCGATTAATGATTTTACATTTTGTGATTATCAAAACATAGAGATATCGAAAAAATATTAATAACGTGTTTAGGCATTATTTATATCAACAAATGTTTTGTCACATTAAAAATGTGAAGTTTAGAGAAAAATATAATCCTTTGATCATTTGTGAAGTAGTAGATTTGTTTGTCCATACCTTGTGTGATTTACGTCGGGATGGAAATCTACGACTTTGTTGAAGCATACTTGAGACGTCGGGAGGTGTTGATGTAAGTATGCATTGATGATTTTTGTTTACAAGTAACTTGCACATTTTACGTTATATATTACAAGTTACATGTTGGTCATTATTAAAACCGAAGAAATCGCTTAGATTAAATATCATAATATTTGCACTAACAGGTTTGGTGGAGGATCATAAGATAGACCACTACGAGTGAATACAACATTTACATGCTCATTTATCGTTTGAGGTGAACAATAAGATCCAGATGATGATGGTTTCGGGTTAGATTGAGTATTGCTTGGCAAAGTACCCGATGGTCTAGCAGCAAATTGATGAGAAAGACGACCAAATCTGGTTTCAAGGTCTTGGATAGAAGCTTGATGGCTCTTTTGACCTTGTTCGACTTTGGTTTTGAGGATGAAGAACTGATTTTCCATAAATTCATTCGTTTGCTTTTGAGCATGCACAAATTCACACATGGTTTTTTTGAATTTGGATTCTTCATTTTTCTTTTCAGGTGTTTGTGATGATGAACGGTTATCATCACGAGACGATGTCGGACGGTTGTCGTCACGAGGTTGGGAACTACGATTATCATCCCTCGGTGGACGATCTTGCCAATCTCTAGAATTTCATAAATTCATTCGTTTGCTTTTGAGCATGCACAAATTCACACATGGTTTTTTCGAATTCAGATTCTTCATTTTTCTTTTCAGGTGTTTGTGATGATGAACGGTTATCATCACGAGACGATGTCGGACGGTTGTCGTCACGAGGTTGGGAACTACGATTATCATCCCTCGGTGGACGATCTTGCAAATCTCTAGAATTTCTACCGTAGTAGTTTCCACGATATCCTCCATAAACATAATTGACTTCGGCTTCGGGACCTCCCATGGGTTTGTCATCACACTCGGATGATGAATGGTTTCCACCACAATAGTTGCATCCATCGCGCATATCTTTGATCTCTTTTTGGATACTTTGGAATTTAGAATCGATTTTGGTGGTGAGATCTTTCATCATGTCCATGATTTTGGAATTTTCATTTGTTCCTTCGGCGAATGCAATGGTTTTTCGTTGAGGTTTGGTTTTGGCATCCTTAGACCAATCGAGCTTTAGAAGTACACGGTCTTCTAGTAAAGTGTAAGCTTCGTTAGGGGTCTTATAAAGGAAAATTCCTCCGGCATCAAGGATACCTTGGGTTGTGTCATCGAGACCATGGTAAAAGATTTGAATGATATTACCACGAGACAAACCATGCCCATGACAACATCGGAGCATGTTTTTCATTCGAAGCCAAGCTTCGACAAGATTTTCTCCATCCTTTTGAGTGAAACTACGAATTTCACCTAAGAGACGATCAAACATGGCTGGTGGAAAGAAACGTCCAACAAATGCTTCTCTCATTTGGTTCCAAGTTGTGATCACTCCGGGGCTTAATTCGTTATACCAAATTTTCGCTTCTCCGGTGAGAGACAATGGAAAGAGTTTGAGGCGGATTGCATTTGCGTCGGTATTTCCATAACGAAACATGTCACAAATTTCAAGAAAATCGGTGATATATTTGTGTGGATCGGATCTAACTCGACCATCAAATTGATTGTCTTTAATCATCGAAAGATGATGACCTTTGATAGTGAAGTTATCTCCAAGATAAACCGGAACAATGGCGGCCGTGGATGTAGGAGCTACAACCCTATTGGTGGCCCACATAGGTCGATCGTCGGCCATTGGAAATGGTAATTCAATAAAAAGATCAACGATTGGATGAACTTCGGAAAGATTATCAAATGGTGGGTTAACGGTTCTTGGTTTTCTTTGATTGGGTGGAACAAATGGGGTTATCTTTTTGCGAAATAAACTTTTGGGGTTAGACAATGGTGTACTTAATTATTCGTTAGAAGAGCGAGTGGTCAAACACGAGAAAAACGAGCCAATCGAAAAAGATTAAAAACTAAAAAGAAAATTAAAAGATTTTTTTTTATTCGGAACAGTAAATGGCGGTTGGGGTGTTAACCGGCGGCTGAAATGAACTGGTTCACAGAAAGGTACGAACCGGACCGGTTCAATATTGGACTGGCGGCTGGACTGGGTCAGAAAGATCTGAGCCGCGCGGTTCGAATCTGAACCGGCAGTTCGGGTTGACAGAAACTGGTGAACCGGTTCGGCTGAATGCTGAACCGGCGGCTGGACTGGTTTCGGGGTCATAGAAACTTTTGAACCGCTTGGTTCGGGTTTGAACCGCGATTTCCTAGGTGAAAATTTCAAAGAACTTTTTAGGAACAAGCTTAGGAACAAGAACAAAGCATAAAAATTATAAACAAAAACTCACAAAAACGTGATCAAATCCCCGGTAAATGCACCAAAAACTTGATGTGTCGTCTAGAGTGCAAGTTTTAAATTTATAAACACGATCTACCAATGATTCAAACGACACACATACGAGCAAGTATACTTGTCCGTGTGTAGCAAGAGGAGATATGGTAAGCCGAGGTCGTTCACAAGGATTTGTTTAGTTTTTATGTAACGTGAGTTGATTATAACAAAGACTTAGTAATGATTCTAAAGCAAGCAAATAATGATGATGATGTAAATTCAATATATTAAAAACTACACTTGCCTAGACTAGTTTGCACAATTCCCTTGATATGATTATGACAATGGTTCAAATCGATTATGATCAATAAATTAGATGGTGCTCTAATTTGATTAGTTGGTGTACTAATCCTCTTGTTTTCAACACTTTCAATCCTCGTCAAGATTTTAAGATGACAAAAACAATATTAAGTTTTGATCATCTTGGCAAGTGCACAAGGCACTTAGCCGCTCATGGCAAACAAAGAAATAACCACATAAAATTTATCACTTGAAAACATGATTAAGAAGTCTTACAAAAGTTGTAATGATGATTACAAGAGTTAGGAACAATTATGAGATGATCAACAATGATTCCTTTGATGATTATAATGATGAATAATGGATGTAAGCTAACTTCTT
This sequence comes from Artemisia tridentata subsp. tridentata, assembly GCA_021014915.2. Classification (NCBI taxonomy): domain Eukaryota; kingdom Viridiplantae; phylum Streptophyta; class Magnoliopsida; order Asterales; family Asteraceae; genus Artemisia; species Artemisia tridentata. The sequence continues at coordinate 180,945,324 of CP139506.1, forward strand.
CCTGCGTTTTCTTCCTTGTAGCCTTCTTGAGAGAGTAAATTGATTATGAGATTAGTGGAAATGTATGTGTTGTATGTATGTATTAGTCCTCTTCTCTCTAACCAAGCATACTTATTAATAAAATGACTCCCCTTGGCCACCAAGCAAGTTTCTTGGGCACTAAGTGTCATTAAAAATCTGGACTTGAAGTAAATGTGGTGTAATGATCATCCATATGAAGGGTTAGTTCATTAAAGATAGTCATTAAGTATGCCAGGAGTTGCAGCAACCCAAGGTTGAAGTCTCAACCTGAGGTTCAGATTCTAGCCCAAGGTTTGGAGTAAGGTTGACATGTCAGTTTTGAACCTTGGGTTGAACTTAAGCCTTAGTTGTATTTCTTGAACCTTTGGTTGAGGAAGCAAGCCATAATTCATAGCAAACTTTGCATGTAACTTCTCATTCATTTCATTAACACTTGATCTTTTCTTGAGCTCGGAAATCTTTGTAACTTGATTCTTTATCTTTGATGATCTTCCCGAGGTCTTTATTATGGGTAGAATCTTTCGTTGTGCATAAGCTCTTGATTTAGTGAGTTTTCCCCATCTTTCTAGCCATTCCCTTGGACTTGATTGTACCTGAACCTTAATATATCTTTTGTACCTTTTTTGCATAATATGTTCACAAACACAACTAAATACAATGCACAAACATAGAAATAACGCGACTAAAACATGTACGAAATGAGCGTTATCAATTAACCAACCCTACCACTGGTTGACTCATAGCCAATAATGTCGCGGTCACTTTTTCATCCTCAAACATTCGTGATAGGGCATCGACCACCTGATTTGATGCCCCGGGTTTATATTCAATGGCAAAATCAAAGCCTATCAATTTCCTTACATACTTATGTTGAAGTGGCGTCTGAATAACCTGTTGCATCAGTTCCTTAAGGCTCTTATGATCCGTACGAACAATAAACCGTTGCCCAACCAAGTACTGGAGCCACTTATAGATAGTCTCAACAATTGCAAACAACTCCTTCTGATATGTGGCTGCGACGCGCATCCGAGGTCCAAATTTCCGACTGAAATAGCAAAGAGGTTGAGTGTTCTGAAGTAATACCGCACCAACCCCAACTGCAGAAGCATCGTCCTCTACCACAAAGGTCTCGTGGAAGTTTGGCAGTCGTAATACTGGTGCGTTAGTCAATTGTTTCTTGAGCTTTTCAAATGCTCCAGCGTCCAACTCCCCCACTTAAATCCATCTTTTTGTAAAAGATTGGTTAATGGTGCAGTAACCGTAGCGTACCTTCAGATAAACCGACGGTAATATCCAGCAAGGCCCAAGAACCCACGTACTTGACGTTGATTTGTAGGTACCGGCCAGTCAAGCACAGCGGCCACTTTCTTCGGGTCCATCTCCACCCATTTACCTGAAATGATGTGACCTAAGTATTCGAGGTCGGCAGCTCCAAATACACATTTTGATTTCTTGACAAAAAACTCTTGCTCCTGTAGACACTGAAAAACACATTGCAAATGTTCCATGTGTGCGGTAAGAGTGGTTCTATAAACTAATATATCATCAAAGAAAACAATCATAAATTTGCACAAGTAAGGTGAAAACAATCGGTTCATTGTTGCTTGAAAAGTGGACGGGGCGTTGGTGAGTCCGAAAGGCATGACCAAAAACTCATAATGGCCATCATGAGTTCGAAAAGCGGTTTTGTAGACATCCTTATCATAAACTCGTATTTGATTGTACCCCGCTCTTAAATCCAGTTTAGTAAAAATGCTAGCCCCCTAACTCGTCGAACATCTCATCTGCCGTAGGTATAGGAAATTTGTCTTTTACCGTGACCGCATTTAAGGCACGATAGTCGACACAGAAACGGTAACTACCATCCTTCTTTTTAACCAACAATACAGGAAAGGAAAAAGGACTATGACTATAACGAATAATACCCTGGCTTAACATCTCATTTACTAACTTTTCCATCTCACCCTTCTGATAATGAGGATAACGATATGGTCGGACATTTACGGGTTTTGTATTGGGAAGTAAATGAATACGATGATCAATTGGTCGATGTGGAGGTAAAGAAGTAGGTACCCGAAAGAGTGAATCAAAGTGTTCCAAAAGCTGATCGAGTTCAGAATGCCCAGTACCTACTGCCATTGTCACCGGTGCGGATTCCTGACCCTTGTCTGACAAGCTATGGAGCTCGTAAATCCCGTAAATGTCATTAGTTTCCAGAAGTTCTTGCATACGGCGAAGACTAATCCTCTTCATGCGCAATGACGCGTCGCCTTGCAATGAATATGTTTTATCAACAAGGTTGAACTCCATGTTTTGATGGGCATAATCATGCGTTACTTTTCCCAATGTATATAGCCACTGGATTACTAAAACTACATCAGGACCTTGCATGGGCAACACATAGAGATCGATCTCGATTGACAATCCTTGTATTTGAAGCAGCACCTTTGAACACACATTCTCACACAACAAGGTTTCACCACTACCAATATAGACTTTAAATGGTTTCGTTGCCTTAAGTGGTAAGAACATATGTTCCACTACACTTGGTTTCACAAAGTTGTGCATGCTTCCATTATCAATGAGCACATGGACCCTACCCTTGCCTATTTGACCCTATAGTTGGAGAGATCGCGGGCTCCCATGTCTCACCAATGAATTAAGAATGGAAATATCTCTACTCTCCACGGCTTCAACCTCCTTGTGTGCATCATCAGGTGGCTCCTCGTCTTCACCCTTTATGAGCAACAGAAACTTACCAGGACATGTATGACCGCGCACCCATTTATTATTACAATTAAAGCACAAGCCCTAGTTAAGCCGTTCTTGACGTTTCACTGGAGAGATCCATTTGTTAGCAAGTGGCGTGGTGGTAGTGTTGGTAGTGGTTGGTTTACTTGGTGTAGGTAAGAGGGGTGGTTTCACAGAACTTATGGCATTAATAGGAAATTGCGATGTTTTAAGACTGCGTGTGTTTGCAACGGCTGTAGTGGGGAATTGATCTGTAAACCGGGCCTCGGTGATACGGGCTAAAGAAAAAGCTTCACCTAAGGTTGTAGGTTTCGACACTAACAACTCCCGCTGTAAATTTGGCTTTAATCTAGAGATGTAAAAGGAGATTAGCAAAGCTTCGGAAACATCAGTAACTCTGTTCATTAGTTTCTCAAATTCACTCTGGTAGTGATCCACCGTAGTTGTTTGCAATAATTTGGATAAAGCGCCTTTGGGGTCCTCATATTTAGACGGCCCAAACCGATTGGGTACACTTTCTAGAAAACCATCCCAACTCGTGACTAACTTGTTGCGTGTCATCCAACGATACCATTCCGCAACATCACCTTCAAGGTTAAACCCAATAATGCGCAATCGGTGTTCTGGTGTCGTCTCGAGTAAGGAAAAATATTCATTAATGGAAAAGATCCAGCTGTCGAGATCAGTCCCATTAAACTTCGGAACATCAAGTCGCATTGAGCGAGGGATACCATGATCGCCTGCCCTGCCCCATGAGGTATCAACGCCAATGCCTTGACTGCTTGTAATTCCTGATTTAATGTAGCAATCTGACTTGTGAACATGTCGGACTGCTCCTTCAAGAGCAATTGTATGGCTTACTCGTTCATTATGAAGAATTGAAAGCACCAATTGATACGACCTAGTTATATCGATAGTAGCACTACTTAATAGCGAGTGCAGGCTCCTGTAGAAAGAGAGAAGAAGAACCAGAGAGTTGTGAACCGAAAAACTTAATAACTTCATTCATATGATGAGCTTAAATACTCAAAACAAGATAAACCTAAACGAAGACAAATACTTATCCTAATATGACTTGAACAATGACTCAACACATATCCTAAACAGATAACACAGACTCAACACATATCCTAAACAAATACTTCGACATATATACTAAACAAAAAGATAATTATGATGGTTATCTCCTAACCCATCACGTATTCATTGTGCCAAACCGGTGCGGTCTTGAGTCTCTTGCCTCGTCCAAGTTCTTGACCTAGGATCGTAACAGTTAATGATTGCGAAGTATTATTAAATTTGGTAAGATCACAACTTTGAGAATATCACTTCGTAATATTGAAGTTCTTTAAGCATATGCGTATGCACAATTTTAAATATAAACGAGGGAGTTTGCCTTCGCGCGTTGCAGTGGAGCTTTTTTGATTTTGATGTATGTGTTTTTTGAATGACAAATTTTATGTATTTATATTTTATACTTTTTTGTTGGATGAGTATTATTATTTATTATTATTATTATTATTATTATTATTATTATTATATATATATATATATATATTATATATATATATATATATATATATATATATATATATATATTATAATATATATATATATATATATATATTTTAGTGTAACGTGATAAGTTAGAAAATTTTATTTTTCGCTGTTTGTTTACTTTTTTTTAATGTATTATTAATATAAATTGTTTGTCTATTAGTATATATACGGTTTTTTATGTAATTTTGTTTTTTATTTGGATGTTATAACATTTTTTTGGATAATGGGCTATGACCTCATGTGATAAGTCCAATATTTGTTGCCTAATCCTCTTTTTACAATTTTTTCTTTATATCTATTATGATAGTTAGTATACATTGTATGTCTATTAGTATATATATGTATTTTTATGTAATATATATATATAATTTTTGGCTATTATAACGTTTTATTTTTGTTTGGATAATGGGCTACGAGCCTATGTGATGAGTCAAATATTTATCGCCAATCAAATATGTAAAAGCAACATGTGCAAAAATACTTTTCATTTAGATACGAAACAGAATAATATAAAAGACATCAATATCCCTGCTACTATTTTTCTCTTCTCTGCTGTGATCCAAACCAACAATCATAATAAGGCATATATGATTTATATAGGAATGAAACTTCATACGTTTTGCACACGAATATCCCCTCGTCTTTTTATTTTCTTCGTTTATTTTTTTTCTTCCTGCCGGTCGAACCGAACTAACCATAGCACGATATCAATTATTTTATAGAGGAAATTACATATATATCCACTAAAACTTGCATATTTGCATATTTCTCCCAAACATGCTTAAACACCATTGTATCTTATGCTCTAAAAACTTTTATTTTGGGGAAATATGCAAATATACTAATTTCATTGGGTATATATGTAGCAATCTGTAAAAATCCCTAGCAATTTGTAATAGTTAATCAAGTATTAATCACCATTTATGTTCAGTTAACCATCTTTATGGGAAATTTTTGAACTTTTGTTTATTACATTATAATAACTCAAACACGTTGATACGTGATTTACCAAATATGGGAACGAGCTCACACGCGGACCACAAAAATCAAATACACTCAATATATAACCAAACGGATCTTATACTGTACTCGGCCCAACTTTTTCTAGCCTGGTACTATTCACCAGCCCAAACCAACTTATAAGTTTTATATATTTCATTTATAGCACTCGATCAACTCGCCCACACTTGGCCTCATTTTCTCTTAAATTCGACACACATAATATGGTACATTTTACATCACTCGACTCCTCTCCCACCAAAGAAACAGTAAGTCGACTCTCACATTTTATTTCAAACAGTTGAATACAAAACAAAGTCCAAAGCATATCACCATCAACACATGTACAATTTTCACTTGAATTATATTCATTTTAACCAAATCAATCTAAACTCGTTTCTACCCAGCTCAATTATTTTTCTATGATCATTTATGAGTTCCTAAGTTTATTTCTCACCTTCTATAACAATATCACACGTTACAATGTTGGTTTGGACCTTTATATTATGTCGACACTCACATATATGTTATACTCGATTCATATGACACTCCTACACTCACAAGGCTTTCTAAAGTCCTAGAACTAGATTTCAAATCTCCTCAAAGTCCTATATTCCCTGCCATGTTATTGTTCGACACAAGTGGTGTCTCAAAAATCCAACATATACACTTATACGTGTATAAATATTCACATATTTCCCTTTGCATTAAGTCCCATTCACACCATAGCATTTTCATGCATTTCTCCTAAATATTTCACTCTCTATTCGAACCTCAGAAGACCAGAAGCTATTTTCCATTTCATTCGAGCCTCATTCGAATCGTACAAGTTCCATTCGAAGCATTTGTTATAGTTCTATCGGGTTATTCGAATTCTATCCAAGTTCTAGTATGTTTTACACGTTTAACTCCCACCTTTTGAGGTGTTGTAAGCCTTTTCAACACATTCCTATTATTTCTTATCGATTTAAACATTTCCATGCATTGTTCATAGATCATTCGAACGTATATATTTTTCTTTATGTATTTTATGAGTTCTAATATTCATTTTCACGTAAACATGGTTGCCTCCTATTGATGGAAGGCTAGAAACCATGGTTACACCATCACATGACATTTACATATTCATTTTTATGCATTTTGAGCACCCTTTTAAATTTATATTGAATCGTATAAAATATAACCCATATACAAGTCATATTTATTTTTGAACACCATGTCTATATCGACTAAGAAATGGCTATATAAAATCAAATACATACACACGACATATAAATTTTATTACACATCTTGATTCTTCACAAGCTCACCTAATAAGTTGATGTTTTAAGTTTTCATTGATAAGCTCTTAAAAGCCCTTTAAAAACCTCAAAGTAAAAGCTACTCGGACCGATTTAAAACTCACTAAATTATTCGGTTGGGCTTTGTAGCCCAATAAGCAGTTTATTAGCTTATGCGATAAGCTGGACAAATAAGCAGTTTGGACATTTTTTTAAGGTCATTATATAAGGCCAATGTTAAGCCCAAAAAGTCCTAAAACCTCTCGGATCTAAAAACGTTAATGGGCTTTATGTTTGGCTCGTTAAAGCCCATTAACTTAAAAATAAGCTATTCGGCCGAATAAGAAGCTGGATTTAACTTAAATAAGCTTTATAAAGTTAAAAAAACTCTTGGATTCTTTTCACACTTTTTTTGTGAATTTTGGACTAAGTTTGCAAAAGTTATAACAAATCGGGTTAAAAGTGTAAGTTTTATATAATTGTATCCCAAAACTGCCAAAACAGTAAAATAAGGGTAGAAAATGTTAAAACAATAAACAGTAAGCTTGAAGTGTCATTTTAGAATTTTTTGGACTAAAAATGCAATAAATATTTAACCAAGGACTAACGGTGCAATACTAACTCCATTAGGGTAGAAAATGTAAAAATTGTAAAAGCTCAAGGACCAACATAAACTTTATATCATTTTCATTTCTATTTCATATTTTACATTTTCAACACCATCACGTGCATTTTTACGATTCGTTCACATATATTTAAACACGTTACGTTATATTTAGAGTTAACTACATTTTTAGTCCTTGTGGTTTAATAGGTGTAACGATTTTGGTCCAATAGTTTAAAAAGTAACGGATCTTTTCCATAATTCGCTGACCCGTAACACTTTTGGTCTATTTTTCGTTGACTGTTAGTTTGACTAGTTAAAAAAACGTGAAGTGACTAAAATACTCTCGAATGATGATGTACAATGACTAAAATGGCCTTTCCTTTATTATTATTATTATTATTATTATTATTATTATTATTATTATTATTATTATTATTATTATTATTATTATTATTATTATTATTATTATTATTATTATTATTATTAATAATACTTTGACATTGCATATATACGGTAATATAAAACGCATGCTTTTTCCTTTATGAATTACCATGGCAATATAAAACTTGAGTCAATACACACCAGATCTGAACCAAATAGGCTACTGCTGGGTGATCAATGAACAAAGTCCTGCTTGAGTTTGGAGGTTGGTTAACAAATCAAAACCCACCAGTATATTAGAAAACCAGTCGCCACCACCACACCTCATTCCATCTTCATTTTCTTCATCTTCTCCCCTATTTTTCATAAGCAGTTAACTAATAAATATATGTATAGATTCACAAACAAAAACTAGTCATCACAAGACCATTTTCCAGTCGACTAACAAATATATGAAGAAACCACCACTAACCTTTATTATCATCACCTAAGACCACAATACAACACCCCATTTTCCAGTCGACTTAGGTGGCGGCGGCCACCATTAGCACACCACCACCAACATCATCATCATCACATCTATACATCCATCAAACCAACCAAACCATTCTCACCTTCAATCACTTTCTCCATATCATCTTCAATCATTTCCTAAAACCCACATCTGATATCACCATCCCATCTATATCATATTTCTAATCATCCTCATCTAAGAAGTTTGGTAAAATTGAACCCCTAAATCTAAATCTAAAACAAAAACCATTAAACAAAAACAAATCTCCAGATTATTAGTTCATCTTCTACCTTCTCGACCACCGAAACCCCACCAGACCACCACCCGCCATAACCGCCTTTGGCGGCACACCCACCCCAATTTGACGTCGGCATCACTAAAGAAAAAAAAAAGAAATTAGATCTACAACCCATCTTGTGGCCTTCATTATCCACCATAAAAAACTTCAATTACTTTCTTTCTTGATCCATTTAGGAAAAACCCATCCAGTGGCCTTTTTGGATTATATTGTAACTGTGGCGGATGACTGGTGACCTGGTGGTAGGTTAGTAGATCGTGATGGTGGATAACTATAGTAACTATGGCGGGTGACTGGTGACAGGCCGGCGGTAGGATGGCCGGAATTTAAGTGAGAGGAATATGGAGAGAAAAGTGATGAGGGAGAAAAGTGATGAGGGAGAAGTGTATATATGTGGCATATGTTGAGTTTTTTTATTAACAATATACACAATGACAAAATTACCCTCATATCTAACAGTCAAACTCGGTCAAACTAACGACGTTATTAAATTTGGACCAAGTGTTACGGGTCGTCGGATTCTGAACAAGATCTGTTACTTTTTAAACTATTGGACTAAAATCATTACACCCGGTAAACCACAAGGACCAAAAATGTAGTTAACTCTTATATTTATATATAATGAACTTTAAGGATTTAACTTAACGTTTCGTTTCATCACTTTCGAGGAAACAATATTATTGGATTTAAAGACATAAAAACAAGATAATATTATTTTTGAACTTTAAGCATTTTAAGCATATCACACTCACATCACCAATCAGATCGTTATCCGTTACTCACTTTCACAATCACTATTCATATTAAGTCAAATTCTCATACTTTACCATTATTCAGGTCGTGTGTTGGAGCCGTACCCGTAACTCACTTGATTTCACATTTCACCTCACCAGTTACACTCAAGGTGAGTCATAGCTCCACTTTTACTCATTTTATCACTTTACACTCCGTGGGGGAGATACATGCTACAAATAGAACACAAGTATTTTTATGTATCTTACACCTGATTGATATTGCCTAAGTTACCACTATTGCCAAAAGCCCCTTATATCATGAACCATTAATCACTTGCGAGTGAACGCGAATATAGTGAATAGATCTATGGGAGGGTGACTGCCTATTCCACTAATGCCTGACGGATAGCCTTAGTTGCTAGTCGGATTAGTCGCAATGCATTATATTTGAATTAAATAGGAAGATGGCAATCTCCTATTATCCCGAGGGCCATAACTCATGCCATTAATTTGGATTGCTCCCCACCGAATCCCGGTACTCTGTTAACGTTTGCGTGTCATGAGACTTAGGGCAATATATATACAACTGCAATATCACCATTTCAAATGATTGTATTTCACATACAATCCTACACTTGTGTTCTAACTGATTATAATTACAAACTCTATGATTTCACTCAACAATTTTGTTGACTTTTAGCATGTTTATCTCAGGTAATTAGCGGAGCAGTCAAGGCACGGAGCGGGCAATAAACTTATAGTTTTTATGGTGTTTAAAATAAATTATGTCATTCAGCTCAAACTACTATCTCCTTTTATGGATTTCACAACTCTGATATTTCAATTTAGTAACTGAATTATTATATGAATGACAAGTACTTTCAAAATGCCTCATTTGAGCCATTTTCTATGATTATGACTATGATCCTCCCCGTAACCCCGATTAGTCTTCCGCTGTTAACTCATAATTTAGGGGGTGTTACAGATTGGCATCAGAGCCATGGTTATAGAAAACCAAATGTTTTCAAACATTGGACTATAACTACACTTTGAAAATGAATGATTTTTACACCATACCACCTTACGCCCTCCGTGCCTGCATATCACCGTGCTCAATACATTACCTATTAAGAGTATTTTACACTAATCTTCGCATCTCACACTTACCCTCAGATACTTGATTATTTCACCTTTATTTTCACACCCCTAATGTTATTGATTACTTACATTTACTATTTACGGGTTATTACAGTACCATGTCTACAGACTCACACATTAGCATCTCATCGGACATGGAGTCCGAGAACACTTTATCATCTATCACCTCACCCATAGTTCCCAGCATTTCAACTGCTATAGTGTCGAACACCCCATCAGACGAAACGAAGCCCTTTAAGGAGGGTGAAGTTGCCGCTACACCACCCATGTCACCTATCGCAATAGGTAACCGAGACTCACCATTATCTGAAGACCCGTATGTGTTAGCTACACGGGCACATATCTCACAACCACACTAGGAGACCCGTCCGTTTTCTCCTATCTACACCCCACCTACTGATGACCAGTACATGCAGAGTCGGCAATGGCTGCCTGCGGAGGATTCAGATACACCTTTAACTACTCCACCACCCCTGCTATCACCGGTATTCTGGGGCACAAAAGTTAGGATCTTAGCACCCTATGAGCCCGAACCATTTATGAAACTATTTCGGACCCATCCCAATGGCCCTATCAAGAAGCATACACCTCGCAAGAGGGCTCCTTTTGTTCGTAATCCAGAGCCCTTCGCTTCAGTATATTTTTTATTAAAGAAGTCATTAGATATCTATTAAATATTTGGTAAATAAAGTTTGTTATATAAAAATTCGTAAATAGCAAGAAATACAGGATAATTTTTGTAACTCATTGCATTTTTGGGGGTAAGTTTTGTAGCATTTGGGGGTAAGTTTTATACATTTTGAAGATATAAACTAAACGAAGAAACGGTGTTTTCTACTTGCAAAACTAAATCAAAAGTCAAAATAACAATTCAGGCCCACTCACAAAACTTAAAACAACGACTAACCTTAAAACGACGTCGTTTCTGGATTGCCCAAAACGAACGACGTTGTTTGGAATGACAATTGATATATTGTATGCATATTTTGGGGGTAAGTTTTGAACATTTTAAAGATATAAACTAAACGAAGAAATGGTGTTGTCTACTTGCAAAACTAAACCAAAAGTCAAAACGACAATTTAGGCCCACCCCTAAAACTTAAAACGACAACAAACCTTAAAACGACGCCGTTTGCAAGTGAACTTAATTGAATGAAAATGTATAACCAACTCTCTAAACATGCAAACTTAGACTAAGTTTGCAAGTGAACTTATAATCTTTAAGAGATTCTTGTAAATTCAATCAGGGAGTAAAGTTCTTCAATAAATACAACAATTATAATATGAAGCGACAAACATTTTACTTTGACCAACATTCCTATTTATACTAGTACGAGGTAGTTACTAGTAGGGTTAGGTGAGTGTCACAAATCTAATGAAAGATGTATAATAAAGTACATATTCCATTTAATCCATTTATATTAGGAAACGCTCATTCCTTGCTTTTGTGAACAGTTCACTACTTTATTACCAACTCGTACATGTTTGACTTTTCACTAAAATACACTTTATCCCGCTCAAACATATTAGTGAAAGTCCCGCCTAAACTTCAAAGGAATGAGAGCTGTGCTCTCTTGGCCTGATTAGAGAGCTGGGAGGGTCATCAGGGTATTGTCCCTTGATGAACCCTTATACTTTAGCTGGAGTTCCTTCTACATCATGGTTGTCCCGCATCAGCTAGTGAGTATGTCTTCAAGTAAACTTGACAATGTCTAAGATTTGAACTCAGTTAAGGTTGCTCGCTGCTCTCTTCTATCAACGAGTCTTCTTGAGTTGCTCACTGATTTCATTATCAGAGAGGCTTCTTTACTTAGTTTAATTTCTATTCAAATCCTAGTCAGAGACCATTGGGCACTGAATTGGCCCAACAAAGCAACAACTGCTTTTGCCAAACATACCTATAGTTGTGTTGGTAACACATATACATTCGAAACCCATTAAAAAAACTTGCTAGTTAGTATTGATAACTGCTTTTGTTTGTGTTTATTTGGTCATTTTTGCATGTAGGTGAGTTACAACTAGTGCATATAGCTCAAACTTTATGCAACCTACCTATAGCGATAGTAGACACTAAAACATGAGAAATTTCTTATTGGAATGTTAAATAACTTAGTTAGTGTTTGGTTCACTGATTTTTATGGGTTTTTGTTCTATTTGAATTTTAAATTCTATGAAAAATGTGTGGTTGAATAAACAATAGGTGCGGTTTAGATTTCCACCCCACAAAAAAATGATGGTTTCTAAATTCATTGGATAGAGGGTGGGTTTCAACCACGGAAGTTATCTTGGTCAAATTAGGATAAAATTACCTTTCAAATAAAAAAACCTAATGCCACTTTTTTCTTCCCTCTTTGCGGCCGCTCTTCTTCCAGACTTTCAAAGTATTTATAATTACCATTTTTGCAATTTCTTTTAAAGGTTATATCTCAAATAAATTTGGTTGTATCAATTTTTTTTGCTTAAATTCCATCAATATTGATCCTTCTAATCAATCGATTTGTTTTGTTCAAATAAATCGAAACATCGTAGATGTTTCTTTGATTTGGAGTTCTTTATCCTACTCATCGTTTGGATACAAAAAGAACAATATTCATCAATAGAAAGTTGTTTATTGGTTCATAGAATGGTGACTTTGTTATATAAATTTATATATGTTTATAAGATAAGGGTAGTGAAGTCATTTACTATTGCTTGCATTATGAATATGTAAACACAAATTTGTCAACCAAACAAAAGAAAAGACTTCAAATTATAGTATTCCAAACCCTTCAGATCAAATACTCCAGAATTTGATAGACATGATTTTAAAATTTACAAACTAAACATCTCCTGGGTGTTAAGTCTTTATTAACAACTAATGTATCAAGTTTTATTTATTTCTAAGTACCAAAATAGCTAGTGGTCAATTTAGATCCAAGTCAAACATATTACATCAATATGTATAAAGGGCGTTTGATTTAATCTATCTTTTCTAGTGATATGCCCTTATTAAATTTTAAAGCAAAAATTACTGTGTTGCCCGTATACACGAGTGCTTGTCTTGCAGCGCCCAAGATTTTCTAATATTTCAAAAATGCCCATGCATCTCGCGTATGTATATACCCGAGGCTTCCCGACATGACGTGGCACATTATCATTGGTCGAAGAAAAAAAACCCAAAAGCATGTTGTGTATATATATACCCAGATCTACCCGACATGGACGAGGCAACTTATCAGTGGTCGAAGAGGAAAAGAAAAAAACCTAAAACACATTTCGTGTATGCTTTTTCCCGTCTCTACCCGACATGCATTGGGAACGAGCATCCTCTGAAAAGCCTACCAAGCCTACCGGAATCTTTAAAGCTTGAAACGACCATTCATGCACAGCCTGGTTTCCGTTCAATGTTAAAACTTGGACGAGTATTCACATACCATATACACACACACTTTACAATATTTGTTACGTATATCTGTTAGAATTTGTTGGTGAGAAAAACGCTTGTAACATTGGTGTTTTAGTGGTGGTGATAAAAAACGGTTGGTGGTGTTGTGGTGTTGTGGTGGTGATAAAAAAGCGGTTGTTGGTGGTGTTGTGGTGGTGATAAAAGCGACGGTAAGGTGACTGTGTGGTGGTGTTGTTTGTGGTGAGAAAAACACCCAGGGATTGTTTGTGTTATTGGTGGTGTTGTGGTGGTGCTAAAAAAATAGTTGGTGCTGAGGTGACTGTGTGGTGGTGTTGTGGTGATTGTTGGTGAGGTGACTGTGTGGTGGTGGTGAGGTGACTGTTGGTGGTGTTGAGGTGGTGAGGTGACTGTGTGGTGGTGGTGAGGTGACTGTTGGTGGTGTTGTAGTGGTGAGGTGACTGTGTGGTGGTGAGGTGACAGGTGGTGGTGGTGGCTGCGGTGGTGATTGAGTTAACGGTTGTCGGCGGTGAATATGGCGGATTATCGGGTATTTCTCAATTTTTTTTGTTCCATTACACGTATTGTTTATTTGTTACATATATGTGTTGTAATATATATTTATATGTTTTTGTTATTTTAGTATTATGCGGCGCAAATTACATGTAGGAGTAGGTTGTCGTTAATTAGTGATATTAGAAATATGATCGCGAACACCCCTAAGGAACAATTATTTATGGAAACATGTTTTGGTTGGTTTTTAGATATACCGAAAATGCAAGAGAGCGGGGTGTTAGTACATTAATTTATATGCCACCAAGTGCCGTGTGAGGAGGGAGAGACAGACATTGTTCCTTTGAGATATCGTGTACGTGATCTTGATCGGGTAAGTGAGGTCGAGATTAAGTTTGGTAGGGAGGAATTCTTTCTAGTTACGAGTTTAAGGTTTGGGACAGATTTTAGGAAGCCTTATGAAGATGGACCTAATCCGTTTAGGATACTAGTGTTCCCTTCGTCACTTGATTAAAAGAAAATACAAGTTGGTATGTTGTTAAAGAAAATAAAAAGTGAAGAGTTTCGTGAGTTGAGTGACATAGATGCCGTTCGCCTTTGTTTATTAGGCGTGTTGATGTTGGTGTTAAAAGGGGTTGAGCTTAGGAATGTAGTTGACGGATTTTTATTTAGGTTAGTAGAGGATTTAGATGCTTGGAATGTGTATCCGTGGGGGTAGTATGTATGGCCAACCTTGTACGATAATCTAAAGGATGTAGCAGTTCAGCGTAGGGCAAAACACTTTGCTGAGGGGAGGGATCCTGATTCAATTCCTAAGTACAGGTTGAATGGATTTATATGGGCCTTCAAGGTATGTCATATATAAAATTTTAAACTTCATGTATATGTATACCATTAACATTTTTTTAAAAATAATTACCTTTTTTGTAGACGTGGATATTGGAAACGTTCCCGCATGGTGCGGCCCCTTCCTTTTTTTCTCATTAATAGTTGTATCCCCGATCAAATGCCTGGCGTTATAGAAACGTGGTATATAGAGAGCGTCTAGACAGGTTTTTGGATGGCCAATTGCGTGTGAGTTTGAGATATGCACTAAATTTTTTACGATATGATTATAATATTTTGTTTGGTTTTTTTTACTGTTGTATATATTGTACACTTTTTTAAAAGGTAAATCAACCTTTGCCGAGGCTTACACCGGATGGATTTGAGCAAGATACCGTGTGGTGGGTTCAAAGTAGAGCGTTTTTTTATGGGAATCCACCCCCCTCCAGTGATACAGCCGTCGGTAAACCGATCTATGCACGATGATATTCCCCCGGCACTTTTACAGAAGATGAATGCATATGACGCGCAGTTGCGGGAACATGAGTTGTAGCTCAAACAAATTGCCGAGGATTTTGGGGTAAATAGTCTACGTAAACTTATTGAGGTTTTGTATAAACATTAATTAATACTTGTTAATCGTTTGATTAAAAAATTTAATGCAGCAATTTCGATTTGGGAAGAAACAACTACATAGAGGATCAAGCTTTTTTGGTGATGAAAATGTTGGTTTTAGTGACTTTAGTGTTATTCAAAACACGCTGGTATATTTACGTGCTTTTATGTTTCTTATATTTAGATTTGTTGGTTACTCACTCTACGTTATAATTTTATATTTAGGGATTACAACGGCCCGGCCATCCATTTGTTGCGCCACCGAACGATTCTTTCTTTGAAGGTGTTCCTGTACCTACACCGGCGGTGACGTCTACATATCCATCCTGGTTTCCCTCCACCGAACATACTGCTACCCGTACGCCAATTGGGTTTGGCGCGTTTGCCACACCTATTTATCACCAGGCAGGTCCATCTCACGCCCCTGACGTTGGTGTTGACATCCGGGTAACCTATTCATTATCTAAAATATTTAACGATTATTATTGTGTACTAGTAATCATATTGATGTTAAAATTTTTATTGTTTATTCTTTTTTAAGGATGTGATCGAGCGACCGAGGAGGGATTGTCGTCCGGATAAATATCAGCAATATCCTTATACCCAACAGGGACTAACCATTATCCTGCCTAAGAAACGTGCCTCTAAGAGTAAACGGAAAAAGAGTACCTCGAACATTTCACCGTTTAATTTTGAAGAAGAAGCGGTTGATGAGGATGCAGAGGAGGATGATGTTACCTATTTTGGTTGTGGTATTACCGAACCTTTAGTAGTTGATAATGTTGACCCTAATAAGGTAACACTAAAAGATATTTTAAATTTATTAACATGAAGTTTCTAATTAACAAAGTTGTAATGATATTGTATTTTATTTTTTGTTTTCAGGTACAGCGTGAGAATTATTTTAGACTTGAGCATTTCCTCATAAACCTATGTCCAATATACCTTGACTACCATCCAAAGGGTTGGGTAGCAGACCTTAACTTCTTTCAAGAACTAGTTCCGGGTTTATACAAGCAGGGTAATGATCCAGGACCAGCCAATAAAATTGGTTGGCTGTCTGACGATGTAAGTTTATTGTTACATTTTTTAAAGGTTTAGATTATTTTAGTTTCAAGAACGTAAAATGATTTAATTTAATCTTTTGAATCAGCAAATGAATTGTTGGATGGAGTTACTAATAAGAAGTAGGCCAGCTCAAGCCCCATGGATTGTTTCGAAATCATGGACATCATCGACTTACCCCACCGAAAATGGTGGTCGTGTACCCATGCTTTCGATAGCTCCTTCGATTAGGGGAACATTGGATGGTAGCACGCGTCCGTACCCGTCATGGGATGATGTAAGCTGGGTAAGTAAATGTTTTTCAACGTATATTAGCTTTGTATAAAATTACTCTCTACTAATTTATTTAATTGTATATATTTAAATAAATTTTCGATGTAGGTGGTGATGCCGATGAATGCAGGAGGGAGTCATTGGGTCACAGTACTTATTGACTTAAGGTTATCTAGTTTGTTGGTTCTCGACTCTATGCATAGCAGTGATCGTTGTGAAGATCTAAGGAAATATGTACTAGAATGGATCGGAGTTCTTAACAATTGTTTAGAAGAGCTAGGACATTACACAAGAACACAACGTCGACACTACAATTTTAAATTCCACTACAACGACCAAAATTATCTGATCCCACAATAAGGAAATTTTCAAGATTGTGGAGTCATCACTTGTTGGCTCATACAAGACTTTGTTACGGGTAGGTTTCCACCAAAATGGAATGCTCATGATGTTTTAGGCTTTTTCAACAATGTTATATATAGCATGGCTAAGATGTTTTACGAATGTTGCTATAAGGATACTAGTATGTGTGGATATATTTAACTAAGATCATAGTTGAAGTTGCTGTTAGGTCCTATTATTAGCTAAACACAAGATCTACTCAACGTATAAACTAATAAACACACGTACAACTACTAAACAATATACTATAGATCGAATACACACTAGATAACGAGAGAATAAGAAGATGAGATGAAGAAGAGAACGGATGATTCATTCATTCATAAGACTAGCAAAACTTCGACTACACAAAGAATAAAACCAACAAACTAAATGACTACCTAAGCCTTCTATTTATAGGTGATTTCTAGGGCAACTTAAGCATGAGAGTTTCTAGAAACATTACACCTTACCACACGGCCCATGGGCTCCTTATGAGCCATGGGCTTTAATACTAACATAGAATCCAAATCTTGCAACCTAATTTACTATATATGACCAAGACTTGAAATATATTTAAATGTGTTCCCAACAATCTCCCCCTAAGACTTGGTCATCTAGGTTGCTCGACGTCATCTTTGCTTCTTCAGCTTTTGACGTCTTTGAAATCTTTGTTCTTTGTTCTTGTTGTGATGTGATATGGTGATGTCTTGATCTGCCTTCCACCGACGCTCTTTAATTACTGTGTCTTTACGTCTTTTCCACCATGCTCATATGTCTTTTGACTTTTGTTCTTCATATCTCAAGTAGTTCTCACTTCATAAGCTTCAATCTTTGACTTGTGAAAGTTTGACATGCTTGATCTTTGACTTTTCTTTAACTTCTTTTAACTTTTGTTATCTCTTAGTTTTGGCGAGAACTTTATCTTCGGGATATGAGCATGATGGAATGGTGGTGCTGGAACTCCTGGTCTCCATGATTTCCTGCAGGTAAACAGTTAGCAATAAATCATCCGGCACTTACAGATTCGGACTTCGAGATCGTCAACAGCATAGTGTGAAGACTTTCTCTAATCCTAGCCAAGGCCGTTCTAAACCAGATGCCCCCGAATGAGTGGCCTTTTACTCATCATTTTATACCCGAAAAACCCCACAAAAATGACCAAAAACACCCAAATGGACCATATATTGTTACAAATATCCTTGGATTGTGTTTTTTGTGTTTCAGGTACAAAAGGATTGAAAACGAGGCAAATATGGACAAAACCGAGCATGGATTGGAAAAGAGCTCAAAAGCCGGGACCCGGGAAGAAATTCACGAGTTTGGTTCGAGATATTGCTCAAAAATCCCAAAGTGCCCTTGGATTATTTTTATTTGCCAATATTGGACCCTTGAAGAACTTTGGTATGTTGGCAAGATTGGTCCTTGATGTTTACAAGTTTACACTCTTGGTCCTTTATCTAAATCCTTTTATCCTAAACTAATACTAAAACAACCGGATCAAACAAAATTAAACCCTCCATAGCCTATCACTAACCGATCCACAGCCCATCTAAACTACATTCCACCAGCCCACCTTAAATTAAACCACCCAAAGCCCACTCACCCTTTAACCCGACCCATCCCACGTTTAAAACTAATACCGGGGTCAATAAGTAAGGGTCAAACCCCTCTTTTGAGTCAATATTTCAATTAAACCCAAAATCCCAACCCTAACTCACTACTTCATCTTCTTCAACCCCTAATCTCCCTCATACCCGCCCGCTAATCTCCCCATCCCACCTCACCACAACAGTCCAAGGTACCCACATGGGTTTGCCTTTGGTCCCCTTCATCCACCTCATCGATCCGAGGCACAAAAGAAAGATCAACGATCAAGGTTTAAAGCAAGGATGATCCAAGGGCCACAAGAAAAGCACAAACGCACGATGAGGAGACACTCTCACACAGAAAACACACTCGGGAACTAGGGTTTTCGTATATTTTAGTATAAATAGGATAGAGCAGTCGAGTGTTTTCTCTAGGTTTATTTTAGCTATTTATTTTAAGGTACTTTGTAATTTTCTTATTTTATTTTCAGTTGTAATTTACTTTTATTTAATAGAAGTCGGTTTTGAATTAAAATTGTTTTTCAGCTTATTCGTATGTTACTGCTTTTTTATGCTTATTTGAATTCTATGATGTAGTTGCTGGTAGTTAGGTTAGTCAGGTTGTTATTAGTTTAATTTTTTTTTTTTTTTGTTCTTGGTCAACTTTGGTCTACTGCTGATGTTACTGCTTCGATTCTGCTTATTTCATTCTTGTTACTGCTTATGCTGATAAGTTAGTTAGTTGTTCTTAGTTTAAGCTTGAGAAATTATTTTTAGTTATGTTGAGAAATTATTTTTAGTTTAAGCGTATTGAGGTTATTTGAGGTTATTTTGATTTCTGCTATTGAGGTTATTGAGGTTATGATGGATGTATGGATTTATGATATGAGTATTGTATGGATGTATGGATTTATGTATGGATGTATGGATTTAGTTTAAGTTTTGTGTTATTATTGTTAGTTAATTTTGGTAGATTGCGTATTATTGTCAATTTTTGGAAGTAGTCAAACGGGTATGATAATATCAGTGTTAAAGAATCAGTATTATTGTCATGATAAAATCAGTCTTTCTATTGTCATGATCTGTGAGATACTGGGTTGCTAAGCTTGTTGCTTTAAGAAAGTCAAAGAAAAAAATTGAATTGCAAAAAAAAAAAAAAAAAAAAAAAAAAAAAAACTGACCTCTGGGGTTCGAACCCAGGTCAGCCCATTCACAACACAAACACTCCACCCACTGCACTCCTTGCTTTTCTTTGTTTAAACATTACAAAATTTACTTTAAAACCTTCTTTATCTTTTACCCTTTTTCTTCATTTTAGCTTATCCGAGCTAGTTTGCTTTTTCCCAGCTTATTGAAATAAGCTGGGACTTTCTTTACATTTTTCCTAGCTTCATTTTTATATAAAGTATTTTAGAAAAAAATTTCAGAATTTTCTTATTCCATTTAGTATTTTCAATCAATTATTTTCTTTTAAATAGTTTTTAATTCATATAAAATTATTTAAAAATAAAAAAAAAAAAAAATTTCTTTTTTCCAAAATTTTTTTTTATATTTAAGTCGTAGGAAAATTATTTTGATATACATAGGATTAGTTTTTCAAAAATTTTACGTTTATGCACGTTTTTAATTTCCGGTTTACGTTATTTAATTTTCATTTTTAGTAGATTTTAGAAACCAAACAAACTCTCGTCTTTTCAAGCACTTTAATTACAAACCGAAAACGATATTCTCAATTTCACACCTCGTTGGGACCTCGACCCGGGTATTCACTTATCCGGTTATTAAATCGATTTTTGCGTAGAACCGTTCCTCGTTGACCTTTTTCTAAAGGGTTGACTTGCGACCCGTTTGACAAGCGAATATCAACCGGATGCCCCCGAAAGAGCTTACACAGACACACCGAAGTGTATCAATGGTTCAGTAAGCCGCTGAAGTATACCGAAGTATCACTCCATGACTGTAGACCGTTTGATACCACCATGAACACTAAGCGTGATGCGTTCGCACGAGGTTTTAAATTTAAAAACAAGAATTACCGATTAACTAGGAACACATTCGAGCAAGTATACCCTAGTCATATGTAGTATAGGGGTTGGTAAGTCAAGGTCGTCCCAAGAGACTTGGTTGCACTCAAGTGTCGTTTGTTTGTTTAAGCAAGTAACAAGTTGATGGTTATGATTGTCACGGATCAAACCAACTAGAAAAGCAATATAAGAACAATCACACAAAGAACATACATGTTTGGACAAATGATCACATGGATATTAGGATGGTTAGTTTGGAAAACATATTATCAAAAGTAATCCTTACGACCTTTAGAACCAATAATAATTTAGTGTTTTATAAATCAAATATGTATAAGCCTCAATCAAATGGTCATGTCATGAGCCTTATGCCTATAAAAAGAAAGAATCCTTTCGAACTTTAGACTTTGATGTTATTAATTCGTGAAGTTCCATTTACTTGAAAAATGATTAGAACACATATTCAAAAGATGCCTTTCGACCCTTAATCCAAATTAAACTTTCACTTGTTATGTTTATTAAGTTTCTCATACAATCGTCACAAAGTACAAGACCAAAACATTCGTCGACTAATGAATTGAAATCAACCACTATTGAGAATCCTTTCGACATGTAGACCCAACAATGATTAATCAAAACAATAAACAATAACAAGTTTCAATTTAACCAAATATGATGTTATCATCATAATCCAAACAAACACTACAAATATCCAAACATCCCTTTATCACAAGTTATCATATGAATCAAACAAGTATTAAGTCATCATTCACAAGACAAAACAAATAAGAATAACCACATCATCAACACAATCAAAGAACCAAACATGCTTAATATTAAAAGAGAAGATACCAAAGTTCATAAGATGAAATACAAAGTCCTAGGATTCACACATGAATCCTCCATTGTTCCACAGCCAATTACCAAGCCAACCCCCCAACACCTCTGGAAAAGGGTGAGGGGTGGTTAAGATAGATAGTTTTAGAGTTTACATGAGAGAGTTATAGATAGATATGAGATTGGTATCCCACAAATGGCCAAAATGGGTGTATATAAGCTTATGAGAGAGCCTTGGCTAAACTTCTCCTCCAAGTGTCATAAAAATGACAGGGAATTGAGTTATTAGGGAGACATGATCAGACTTGTGGCTTAATGATACTTAAATAAACATTAAAAATGACTTGGAGAGGTCAGATTCATCCATCCGATTAGATACGGGGCCATACCGATCGGATGGATGAAAAAGTTAGCTCCATCCGATTGGTTGCGGGCTCCATCCGATCGGATGGAGACAAATGAGTTGTATATCTTTCTCTTAGCTTCCCTTAGCCGCTTGAATGAACTAAATCCGAGTTCGTATGCTCAAGTTATGGCCAAAATGGTGGAGGTGTGTCGGGAACAACGAGTCTTTCATTATTTCATCGTTTTAGCTTCTTTTCTTCATTTCTTTTCTTATTTTCCCTCTTGTGCTTTATTCTTGAGTCTTTGGAGTGACAACTTCATGACTTTATCTTCTCGAATATATTCCAAGAGACTCGCTTTTGTCGGGAATTCTTCGTATATGCATAAATCTTCGTTTATTGATCGTTTCTTCATCTTTTTTCTTGGTTTTCTTTGTCGTGAGCTTCCATGAACCTAAAATAGAAATTATACTTTATTAATTACCATAAGTTCATAAAAGTGATTAATATATATGCATAAAATCCACGATAACGCTCCTAAAAACATGTACAATTTGAGTGTTATCAAAGCGTAACCCACAAGGGATTACCGAAGTGACCTGCTGTCAGGGCTATTTGATATTGACCCTGGCAGAATTTCCATTCAATCACTGAGAATCATAATTTATGAATTCTCTCATGAATGTACTCGGCAGATTACTAAGATCTGCGTAGGACACTCTTATAATTTACAACTGGTGTTCTTTTTGTTGAACAACCAGTGTAGAAATGCTAAGTATTCCTAAGAGATCTTGTTGTATCTCATGGCTCTAGACTCGATAAAGTGCTTATTGGTTTTAGTTTTCGGAGGCATGGAGCAGATTGCCTTCTTTTCAATATCAACGCATCTCGAAGTGAGAGGTCGATAGATAATGAAGGGTTCTCTGTGAGAAATGAAACAAGTGTCTTTTGAGAGACACTTGAGTGGCTAGAAGGTTTAGTGCAGTGCGTCACTGGGTCCATGACGGCTTAATCTTCAATACTAGTGTTACCGTAGTAACAACCAGTAGCATATGTATTGAACCCGGTGTCTGCCCTAAGGTTGATCAAATGGAGGGCTATTTCTTTTCACCCTTTTCTTTACTTTTCTTTTTCATTCTTCAACCCCTTCTTTCTCCTTTCATTTCTTTACTCCTTTTTTTTCATCATACCTAGGACTTTTCTAGTACTAAACTATTGGTATTGTCCTTGGGTAGATCCCTCCGGCTCTGGCGGATCATAGGACGGTTTCCTAACCTTAGTCACCTTATGTCTCCATGACTATCCTATTGTTGCCATAAACCAATTATTTGAAAATCTCTCAAAGTGTTTATGATTGTAAAAACATATTTTGTTAACACTTTGAGAGTTTTGTGATTTTCAGAAATACTCCCCCTTAACATGTGCTCATAAGTATTTATGGTAAATTTGCACATGTTGGGTAGAGTCAGCACTTTTGGAATTGATCGATTTCCAATGAACATGATCGTTGCGAGACACGTTTACATCGCCGGATAAACCGGCTTGAAATTATTACCCGTCCAGGACATGTCTTTTCGATTACTGACTTTTGATATCGTCAATTCGAGGGTTCAATTCTGAGTCGAGCTCATACGAGATTTCAACTTTTTATTACCATATTTTAATCACATCTTTATTCTCCCCCTCAAAAATAGCATATTCATGTTATTTTTGTTAAACTTTTGATTAAAATATGCCTTTTTGAGGTTTACAGGAAGAATTGCAAGAATTTTTGTATTTTAGAACAAAGATTTTTTATATTTCAAGTACTCCCCCTTGACAAGGGAATACTTGTTCTATTGAGCAGAATTTTGAAAACTTAAAAAATTCTAGTTAATTCTACTCCATAGTAAGAAGCTTTCGCTCCTTATATGAGGATTGTGGCACTGAAGCGTACCACAGGGTCCTTTTATTACTAGTACGGGTTGTGCACTGTGATGTGTGCACAAGCCATAATCAACAATCATATAAGCAAGAATTGTTAATCAAAGAATATAACAAACTCTTACATCATCCCGAACTCCTGAATGTAGTGAAGACTGGATCAGGTCTTTGGAAGTTCCTGATTGGGAATGATACTCGTCCTCCAACGTAACTCTCTCACCGTCCTATTTGATCTCTATGAAACAACGTTCTCTCGATCTTCAGCACAAATTGACGGATTTCTCTTAGCTGAGCACCCTTCCATCTTCTTGTCTTTTGCAACTACTGATCTCGAACTCGGATTACCAACCCATCACGAACCTTCTTTAGCATGTGATCGCAGAACTTATGAACATCCTTATACGCCTTGAAGCAGTTAATCGTCAGATCTCTTTTGTAAACGAACCCAAAGGTAGGTTCCTTCTTCATGGTGTATTGGGTTTCATTGTTGATCTAAAGAAGTGATAGCAGTGGTGCGGTAAGATTCAACTTCCTCTGATAGCTCTCGACCCCGAGCTGCAGATCTTCTACACGTTCTTGGATGATCTTTCTTCTAATAAAGTGGAGTATAGAAGCACTGAATGCGTATTGAAGATCAGTTATGAAATGTTGTAGCTTCCCTTGAACCTTGATGAGGTACATATCTTCAAGGTCATTAAGACTCAAATATGGAAAATCTGCTTCAGAGAACATGTAGAGCTGTTGGTCGTGCCTTCTAACTTTGATTTCTGACAAGAAGGTGTAGTCATATTTCTTCTCACCCTCTAGACTGACCACAAAAAGAATCCTAAGGTCACTTTTCACTAGAGTAGGAGATTTCTTGGTGAGTTTACTCATCTACCAAGTCTTCTTCTTCTCGAACCAATGATAAATACCAAGGCGTGCATCTTGGTCATACTGCACTTTCTTTGATATGAAAAGTTGAGTAGCAGTTTCCTCGATGGCAGGTTGTGTGTAACTTGCTACTGGTGTCAAAGTTATTGAGGTTGCATATTTCGGTTGACATTTAATTCCATGCACGAGTAATTCCAGATTGTTGTTAAAGAAGAACTGGTAAGGAATGGTGGGTTGATCGGAGACGCGAATTACTGGCAATGGCTTCGTCCAATCTATGATATATAGTTGATTAGTTCTAGAAGTGCTTCCAACCATTATCACATCTGGATTAGTCCAGCTGAACTCACTAGACATTGCTCTGGCAATCTTTTCAAGATGATACTCGAGCTCAGCTTCACTGGATGATCTTTCCTTGAGCAGATTGAATGCATCGTTATTGATGCGACGAAGTTCCCCTTTGGTCATTTTCTTGATTCGTTGATCACGTTTGAGTCTTTGTGTAAACTCAAACGTGCTATCTTCAATAACTGAATCTTTGTCCATCTGTATTTGAGCACTTACTAGCTGATCAAACCACTCATTTCCCTGTGTAGTGTCTTCATCTAACCAAGAGACAACATTTGATCTTCTGGAAGTCTTTTTGCTAGATGATGTCACCTTGGTCTTGGGAGGTGAATGTGGTGGATCATAGTATTGTTGAAATTCCCTTTCTTTAGTGTGCTCGAACTGATACTCCAATTCTGTGGGACCAAATCCCGAAGCCTTTGGTGGTGGAGTTGCTGTAGTTGTTGACGGACCGACGGGTTCTTTCAGTTGTGAGCCAGATCCTTCGACACCCTTTTGTTTCTTTGCTTGGGTGTTTGGATCTTGGTCTTCGTCCTCTCTCGGACGTTTACCCTTATGAGCCTCAACTTTACACGACTCCTTTGCCATGTTTGCTTTTATAGCATCCATGATGGCTATTTCTTCTTGAGTCGGAGAGGAGAGATTTAACAAAGCGGTGAGATGTTGAAGTTGGATTTCTTCAAGAGTTAGTTCTTTCGGCTGTACTGGCTGGGTTGTGAATACAAGAGGAACCGAAGTGACAATGTTTCTGACTTTGTCTTCGAGGTTGGAATCGATATGCTCTTCTATCTGTTGTGACACAACCTTGGGCAAATACTTTTTAACATACACCTTGGTACCGCCCTTGACTTCTTTAAGCAATCGATCTTTAACATCGTCTTCAAGAAATTCGTCCATACGATCTTTGGTTTCTTGTATCTCTTTGACCATATTTGTTAAGTTTTGGATTGAGTCACTCAGCTGGTTTTCTTTCTTTGCACGCACCAGCTTTGCTGCCTTTTTCAACTTTTTGGAGGCATATGAGATGACTCCAACCCGTTTCTGCCTAGGGATCTTCTCAGTTTTCTTGCTTGTCATGACTGTTTTTCTTTTTGCATCTTTTGTTGTTGCTTCAATAGTTGGTGATGGTGGTGGTGGTGATAAGGGGTGTGTTGATGATTCTGGAGGTGTTTGAGCCTTTGGTGGTAAAGCATGCTGAGACACTGGAAATGTAGGTGTTGAATGTGGAGGAGTGATTGGTGGCGTTTGAATGTATCTGTCCGCTTCCTTTTCGACCATCTTTTGTTCTTCCTCCTTCTTCTTTTGTTCTTCCTCCTTCTTCTGTTCTGCTTCTAGTTCTTTAGCAGCCTTAGTTATCTCTTCCTCATCAGTTAACATCTTATCTTCATCTGTTTCTTCCCAGTCATCAAGGTTTTCTTCATCTGTTAACACCTTTTCACTTTCTTCCGCTTCTTCCATACCGACATCCTTCATCTTCTCTTCTTCCTTCTTTTCCTCGTCATTGCCGGGTTGATTAACCGGATTTGACGGAGGTGGGATGACTTCTTTATTAGACTCAGAATTATCGGGTTGATTAACCGAATCAGGCTGAGGTGGAGTAGTATCTTTAACAACACCAGACCCTCCGGGTTGATTAACCGGATCAGGGTGAGGTGGTGTTACTTCTTTAACTACCCCAGACCCACCGGGTTGATTAACCGGATCAACATAGGTCTGGGATCCCCCAACATCTCTATTCAGTTGTTCAAGTCTTATTTGCTCTACTTCTTTGAACACTCTTTCATACTCTCTGTAGGCTTTTGTTTTCTTAACTTTTTCAGTTAGCAGAGATTCAGTTAGTCTGATCCCTTGCATTCGTGTGCTGCTCTTGGGGATGTAGACTGAGCTGATGGTCTTTTCCATCTTAAGCAGGGGCATTTCACGGTCTTCAAGTCTTGTAGAGATATCATCGTTGTCGTCAATGAGATGGGCGATGAGAAGCTTGGTGAAACGTACAAACGGGATCTTGGTTAAGGGATTTAGAGCTGTCGGTTTTTGAATTTGATAGACTAGATCATCCCAGATAGGTTGAGCAAAGTCAATCTCTTTCTGATTAGCTATCCCCCAGAAGACTTGAAGATGAGCTAAGCGGGGGTTCTCGTGGCCACTATCCCTTCCTGAAACAGATCGGGCCAGAATGTAGTAGATTGTCCTCCAGGGTTGTGGGATGAACTTGGCTTCAACCCTTGAGATCTTGGTTAATGCTTTTCTGGTTGCAAATCATAGCCAATATCTATCAGAAAGTCGAGAACTTCTTCTTCTGTAGGTGTTGGGTAGAATTTGTTTTCAGGTTTAGGAGCTTCTAGAAGTAGCAGGGCCTTGCGAAGGTAGTCTTTATCGACAGTGACTTCCTTGCGGTCCAGCGTGCATGTGAAATATGTCTCTCTTAAGTCTAGCTTTAAAGTCTCCCACATTTGATGGATATATAATTCTGGAACACTGGCTGACTTCTCCAGCATACTCCTGCATGTGTGCTGCTTGAGAACCTCTATAGCAATCTCACATGTTGGTTCTGCACACTTGATCTTGTGAAATTCTACCCTTGCGTTGTTGTTACCAATTTCCGCCTTATAGCCTTGTGGGAAAACTTTAGCCTTTGTGAGCATTGGGAGTGGTTGATGTTGTGGTGCAGCCATTTGAGATATCTGAAACATCATTCAGACACAGATTTGCAGGATACATGAAAGTTAGCATATAGTTAAACTTGTTGTTTCACATGTGATTCTTTTATTGCTTTGTATGATTTTACAAGTTTAAACATGGCAATTTGATTTCATGTTATTGTTCAAAGAGCAATTTCGACAATTTTCAACTTATGTGAATTCCGACAGTTCAATTACGACAGATATCAAATTATGACAGGTTGGCCAATTTCGACAATTTTACCAATTTCGACAGAACTTGACCAATTTCGATAGAATTTGACCAATTTCGATAGAATTTGACAATTTCAATAATTTCTTATACAAGAAATTTCGATAACTACTGTAGACGTACATGATTCTTGGTTCTTTATCGAAATTTGGTTTTCCTGTTCAATTGAGCCAATTCACAAGTTATTTTATGCTCATTAAACCTTGTATATCAAACTAAATCACAACAGCTAACAATTTCGACAAGTCCTGTTCATCTGATTATTAGAATTTATCAAGACTTGTTAAATGTTTGTTTAATTTGTTCCAATAGTTTTACATGATGTTCCTGAGTTCCATGTCCAAGTCTTAACATTTTTTAACCACATAATCAAAAGATAGACATTATACGCGTTCTTCTTAAACCCTAATTATCTAAATCACATCAGTTGTGATTTTGGGTTCAATTCAATGGTTAAAACATGCAATTCGACTCAAATGAACATTATCCCAACAGCTTAATTACACTACAACACACTTATGCATTTTTCCCCAAATCGTCGCATGAACCCTAAATTCAACCATGTCTTAATCGAGTTTCTGGGTTCAATTAAACATATACAACATGTTAAGGAACTTATTCTAACTAAATCCAACCAATCAATTGCATCTTAAACACATAAAATCAAAAATTCGATTAAGCATAAACCCTAGATTTTAAAAAACTCGATTACGCAAATTTGAGCCGTTGGATCGTTAAATCCTTCGAAACCGTTTCTTAAAATCAAACAATAAACACATATTCACGCACAGATTTGCAAATTCTTGTCCAGGTTTGTGTTTGATTATTCGGCCGTTGATTGCGGTGGGTGTATGTATTAAATATGGTGGTTGAAAAAACTGACAGTGGTGTAAATGCAGTGAATGCATTTCACCCTTTTTTTAAAACTTTTTTTTATCTTTTTCAACTTTATCATATTTAGTCCCTAAGCCATGTTATTTTACAATCAAAGTCCTAACTCACAAATTTTAACTTTTAGGCTTAACACGTTTTTGGCACTAACAACTTTAATACTCCCCCTCGACTTATGATTATTTGAAAACATTTTTAAGATCAAGGAGGGTATTACTCAGATGATATAACCACCATTTTGTGAAGCAACAATTTTAAAGAAATTATGCAAGTACAAATTTAATGAAAAAATTTAAAATTTAAATTTCTTTCTCCCCCTCAACACTTGTTCAGAAATAATTGATAATGTGTTGAAATGAACAAAGTGTAGATGAAGATTTGTACTGGCATTTTTTTTTTTTTTTTTATGAATAAAGATTAAATTTAAAATCTT
The DNA here is from genome assembly GCA_021014915.2 of Artemisia tridentata subsp. tridentata. Lineage (NCBI taxonomy): Eukaryota > Viridiplantae > Streptophyta > Magnoliopsida > Asterales > Asteraceae > Artemisia > Artemisia tridentata. Next base: position 180,974,856 of record CP139506.1, read on the forward strand.
TTTGTGTTTTTGTCAAAATATTTTGATGTTTAACTCGGTTAGTTGTTTTTAAGAAAATTTTCCAAGTCGTCTGGAGTCAAACATCTCATACCAATCAGGTGAACTAATTCCACAAATCTTGCATGAGGCAAGGCTTTGGTGAATAAGTCTGCCAGTTGGTATTCTGTACCCACGAAATAAAGTTCAATTGTACCCTGTTCCACGTGCTCTTTGATGAAGTGGTAGCGAAGAGCAATATGCTTGGACTTTGAATGCTGAACTGTGTTGCACGAGATAGCAATGGCACTCTTGGAATCGCATTACATTTGAATCTTGTTGAAGACGTATTCGTAGTCCATCAGCTGTGATCCCATCCAGATGACTTGAGCACAGCATGCTGACATAGCTACGTATTCTGATTCTGTTGATGACAGTGATGTACAATCCTGCTTCTTTGACTGCCAAGATACAAGCTTGTCACCTAAGAATTGCACTCCCCCAGATGTACTTTTCCTTGTGTCTAAGCATCCTGCATGATCAGCGTCTGAAAAGGCAATTACTTCAAAACCAGAATCCTTCGGATACCAGATCCCCAAGTGAATGGTTCCCTTTATGTATCGAAGGATTCTCTTAACCTCAGAGAGGTGTCTTTCAGTTGGTCTAGACTGATAGCAGTAGCAAAGATATGTGGCAAATACTATCTCGGGTCTGGTGGCTGTTAGATACATGAGTAACCCAATCATACTACGGTATTTTGTAGGGTCAATTGGAGTCCCATGTAAATCAGCATCCAGTTTAGGAGATGATGCAGACATTGGTGTATTATAGGTGTCACAGCTTGTCATGCCATGTTTTTTCAAAATCTCTTGAGCATATTTGGACTGGTTTAAGAAAATACCACGGGGTGATTGATGAACTTGCAGTCCTAAGAAGAACTTCAATTCACCTATCATGGACATCTTAAAGTTTTGTTTCATTAATTTAGCAAAAGCATTTGAGTATTTCTTATGGGTTGAACCAAAAATGATGTCATTCACATAAATTTGAACAATCAAGATGTCCTCCCCGTGTTTTTGTATAAACAATGTTGGGTCAATTGATCCTTTTGTGAAATGATTAGCAATTAGGAATGCAAATAGTTTATCGTACCATGCCCTCGGGGCTTGCTTAAGGCCATAGAGGGCTTTCTTGAGCCGGTAGACATAATTCGGATGTTCTGGGTCGACGAAGCCCTCTGGTTGTGTGACGTACGCCTCTTCACGGAGTTGACCATTCATAAATACCGTCTTCACGTCCATTTGATATACAATGATATTCTTGTGAGCTGCATACGCCAGAAACAGTCGAATGGCCTCAAGTGTTGCCACTGGTGCGAAAGATTCCTCAAAGTCGATACCTTCTTCTTGACTGAAACCTTTAGCAACCAACCGAGATTTGTTCCGAATAACCGTGCCATCAGCATCCAATTTGTTCTTCCAGATCCATTTCAGTCTGACAACGTATACTCCATCTGGTCTTTCTACCAATTCCCAAACTTCCAGACGCTTGAATTGATCAAGTTCTTCTTGCATTGACTCAATCCAATTGTCGTAAGTAAGGGCTTCTTTAATGTTTTTTGGTTCTGCTTGATAAACGGTGAGTGCATAAATACAAGTTTCACCTTCTGTGTGGAGTCTTTTTCGTGTAAAGACTGGGTTGTCTGAATTGCCAATAACGTTCACTAGAGGGTGATCCTTAGTCCACTTTTGGGTTGAAGGTTAGTGTTGAAAATTTTGGTGCATATTTGACGGATCCAAATTGCTCGTTGATGACTCAGCAATATCTGGAATTGTGGGAGCCGGGGCAAATGGATTGAAGAAAGCGTTTCCGTCATAATTTGCGGGTGTGGGTACTTCAGAAGATAGGAGGGGATCATCAGCTGCAGTCGCAGTATTAGAAGCTGTTTGTTCTACTGATGATGATATTTCTGTTGGTGGTGCATCTTCAGCAACTGCGGTTGTTGTAGTTACTGTTGTATCAGGTGCTTGAATGTTAACGGGTTGTGCAGCGGAACTGTTGGATACATTGGAGGTACTACTAACGAGAGAGTCATCAAACAGCGGAGCAAACAAATCTTCCAAGTCCGTACGATTGAGAGCGAGAGGTGCAGCTGATAGATCAGGGAAGTTCAGACGGTTAGAATCGGGTCCTAAGCTGTTTTGCTCAAAAGCCAAATCCGTGAGTTCATCAAAATGAGCGTGTATGGTCTCTTGAATTTCTTGGGTTCGACGATTACAGATACGAAATTCTTTCAAATTCTCGCCGTATCCAACAAAAATCCCTATATCTGCTTTGGCTTTCAACTTTCCAAGGTCATCACGATCATTATTTGGGTAACAGAGAGCCCCAAATACATGAAAGTAATTTATGTTCGGTTTTCTTCTGCGAACAAGTTCATATGGGGTTTTGTTGTGCCTTTTGGTGATAATACAGCGGTTTTGGGTGTAGCAGGCGGTGGAGACAGCTTCAGCCCAGAGATAATCCGGTAATTGAGCATTTATCAATATCGTTCTTGCGGCTTCCACTAACGTTCGGTTTCGTCTTTCGACTACTCCATTCTGTTCTGGGCTGCGTACAATAGATGTTTGGTGCTCAATCCCAACTTTCTCAAAATACTCACGAAGAGTGTGGTTCTTAAATTCGATTCCATTATCAGTTCTGACTTTTCGAACGGTGTTACGGAGCTGAACCTGAATTTTCATGAGATAGGTGATAATCATCGCAGGAGCTTTATCTTTAGTACGAAGAAAGTAGACCCAAGTCCATCTTGAAAAGTCATTAACGATTACCAATATATATCACTTCCCATTGATTGTTGAACAGGCATTTGGCCACAAAGGTCCATATGCAAAAGTTAGAGTACGTGATATGTACTGTGCTCGGTTTTTGGAGGAAAATGAGCACGAGTACTCTTCCCTTGTTCACAAGCTGAACACAGGTGATCTTTGGCATACCGGAATCTTGGAAGACCGTCGACCAACTTATGACATGCAAGATCGGGCATTGTTTTGAAATTCAAGTGAGACAAACGTTTATGCCATAGCCATGCTTTTGTATAGTGAGCCTTGGAGAGTAAGCAAATCGGAGAAGAAGCGATCATGTTTGACAAGGAAATGGTGTAAAGACTCGTTCCGCGTTTTCCTGTCATAAGGTCATTTCCTTGTAGGTCTCGAACAAAGTAGGTTTTCTCCCTAAATGCAACTTCCAAGTCACCATCACAAAACTGCCCTACGGAGAAAAGGTTATGTCCAAGGCCTTCAACGTAGTATACACGGCTTATTTCGATGTTTCCGTTGACATAGTCTCCATATCCCATGATAGCGGCAAAGTGGTCATTCCTGAATCTGACAGTTCCTATGAACTTTGCGACAAAGTTTACTAGAAGTTTTAAGTTTCCTGTCATATGTCGGGAACACCCGCTATCAACAATCTAAAGTACAATCTGAATTACCTGCATCACAAGAAGACAATGCAGATGGAGAGACTGTAACGGTGGAACCCGTTGGGTTAGTAGTACAGTTTTTAAGCATCTTTGGTAACCAAGTAAAACTAGGTTTATGTTGTAGCCATCGCTGCCATGTCCAACAAGATTCTACTTTCTTCTTCATAAATGCACTAGGTGTTTGGATTGTTCTAGGTGCAACTGTGGTCTTGTCAACGGTAGGCTTAGAAACTACTTTTAGCGGTTTTCCTAAGATTGACTTAGCAGCGGTAGTGGGCCTAGAGGAAATGCCATTAGTACGTTTCTATTTACGTGAAAAAAGGGTTGTTGCAACACATTTTTGATGATTACGAGACAAAATACTAGTACGACAAAACACACAATAAGCATCAATAATAACATCATTCAGAACATTCATAGTTTTAGCATTCGTTACATCACAATTAGAATTACACTTTGTAAAGTTTGATTCTACTTTAGACATAACATGCGTCTTATTCAGATTCCTAGTGTGATCTTCTACTTATTGAACTTTAGGTAAGCTGCTTTTAGGTTTCCAGATACTAGTCTTCTTTTTACTCTTTTTGGTCTTGGATCTGCTAACCTTAAGAGGGGTGCCTAGTCCTGTAGATGTTGAAGCATTAGAGGTCTGTGGAGATGCTTTCTGAGGTGTCTCATCTACTAAATACATGCCTGATGCAATTACATTCTTTTGTACAAATTTCCCTTTTTCAAGTACTTTGAGTTTCTCTATCAGCTCAATGATGATGTATTTTTGTTGTTGAATTTTGGAATCCAACTATCGGTTTAATCGAACAGTGTCATTTCTGTTTTGAAAAACGTCATCAATGTCCTTTTCATACTAAAAAATTTGATGTTTTAAAACAGCATTCTCTTTTTCAATAGTCTGAATTTTGGAAGCATGACTGTTTTGACAGGACATTGATTCTTTTTGATTTTGTAGTTTTAACTCATATTTAAGACTCTGAGTTTAACACCATTGTAATTTTTGGTTGAGTTGGAAAACTTCTTTTGAAAATATGTTTTCCACATCATCATTGACTTTTCGAAGTCTCTCATTTTCTCGTTTCAAATTATTAATCTCAAGTTGCAACATCTCAGTATCAACAGTATGGTCATCAACAAGCATTTCATTACATGACAAATAAATGGAATTCATAATCACAGATATCACATCAGAACATAGAACATTCTCCAAGAGTCGATCTGCTTCATTTTTCAAAGCTTTGTTTTGACATTTTTGTTTTAAGATCTTGTTTTCTGTTGCTTCAAAAATGTTCATCATGGATGACACCTCTGTTTGAAGTTCTTGTTCCCAATGTGTAGCACAAAGTCGCAGATGTTGAACGTGTGGCAAAAATTGCTTTTGAAAAACTTCTCTCTTTTCTTTCTCATAAGGAGAAAGAAAAGTAGAGACTTTGATCTCTGAGTTTCGTTCAATTGCATCTTCCAAAAATTTTATGTCTTCCATGAATGTATTAAAATATCTAAGGACACGACATTGTTTTGGCATTGGGGCAATAACACCTGGATTTGGTAAAGGGCCATTAACTTGTGCTACTTTGGTCACAGGAACAACTTCAGAAGTTTCATTCATTTCAATTAAAGACCATGTTTGTTCTGATTTATCTTTTTGAGGTACGAAAGTGTCAATAATATGAGGTACTCTTGAGTAGTCATATGGTTTATTAAAATGGACATTACTCATTTTAGATCGACTCTCATCCTCTTGTTCCATTTCCTCTTCACAATTATACACAACAACACGCATGAAAGAATCATCAGGTAAATGCTCTGCACTGTATAACTTTGGATTTTCCTTGAGTGCTTTATGTAAAAAACTTGGTTTGTCACTCCCAATTGCAAAGCCATATCCATAGGGATTTGGTTTGATAGTTAATTTCTGAATGGTGGTTACAGATTCACCAGTTTTATACACAACGCTTTGAAATTCTTTAAGTTTGGATTCCAACGCAACAATTTCCTCAAGGTAAGAATCAACTCGTTTCCTTGAAACTTGTTTTTGTTCAAAAAGATCATCTTTACAGGTTGACAACTCTGTTTTTGTTTTGGAAAGTTCAGAGTGTAGAATGTCAACTTGTTTTTGAAAGTCTAATCTTTCTTGATCTTTTTGAGAAATTAATTCATTTTTGGAAATGGTTAACTCACGTACTTGATGTTCTAAATCTTGTGCTTTTACATATGATTGTTGGAATGCAACCTCAAAGCTTTTCTCCCGTTTTTCTTTATTTTCATAATTTGAAAGTTGAAGTTTGTAGCACTCAAGATCCTTAGTTAACAATGCAACTTTTGCTTTTAGATTTCTATTTATTTCATTGCACTTATCAATTTGGGATTTTTGTGCATCTAATTGTGTTTGGGTGGTCAAGAGCAAGGTCATGAGCTCTGGATCTGGACCATGCAAAAGATCATCTTGTTCAATTTGATCATTGTTATCATCATCAAGAGGATCATCAAATGAAACAACGGGGTTAATTTGACCTTCATCAAATGTAACTACGGTGTTTATTTGTTAGGATTTATAAAAGTGATGGTCATTTACGTTTTATATTTTTGTAATGTGTCGTTGTATTTAATTAAGTAAAAGTAGTCTATGGGCTTGGACCTAAACTAATAGGTTAAATGTAATGTATTAAAGAGTCCATGTAAAAGCCCAACCCAAGTCCAAGCCCATCCACCCATCTCTCAAAAACTATAAATAGCACCTCCCTACACCATTTGGGAGGTTGGTGTTCTGGGTGTTCTTAGTGTGTGCTTGAGGCTTGTAGAGAAGTAGTGTGTTCTTATTGAATGAAATACTTTTTCTCTCTACTCTCTCTCTAGATCTTATATTATATTGTGCTTTAGTGATTATTAGTGTGTGTGATAAGGATTGATCATGGTTCCTACAAGTGGAATCAAGAGCCAAACATTGATCTAGGGTTTATAAGTTTTTTTTCTTCACGTTACTGTTCCATTTGTTTTCAACCACGAGCAAATCATTTGATCGAAAGCATCTCATTTCATCGAACTAAAATAGTCGAACTTGGTCATTAGTCGAGTTAGACTACATGATCGAATAACTCTTCTCTAGTCGAATTACTCTAGTCGATCAATAACTTCATCGAACAACTTTCACCAAACAAATTCTTCATCGAGATTGGTTTATTCATCGAACAAGTTTTCACCGAAAAACTTCTCATTGACCAACTTTCTCACCGAACAATTTCATCGAACAGTTTCATCGAACAAGTTTAACCGGACAATTTTTTCACCGAGAAAAGTTTAATCGAACAACTCATCGAACAAAATTTCACCGAACAAACTTATAGTCGAACAATTGTTTTTCATCGAACAACTTGTGACCGAACAACCAGAAAATTCATCGAGCAACCTTTTGATCGAACAATTATCATCGAACTAGTTCTTCAAATAACTTGGTAATCGAATTATCTTTAGTCGAATAACTTGGTTCATCAAGAAACTTTGTAGTCGAATTTATCTAGTCGAGCTAGACTTCATCGAACCAACATCATCGAACAACTTCATCATCGAACCAAGTTTACTAGTCGAACGAGTCATTTGATCGAACAAGTGGTTAGTCGAACCAAGCACATAGTCGAACCAAAATTTAAGTCAGTCGAGCCTTTAAGATTAGTCGAGCATCTTCAAGTTGATGATATAAGCTGAAACAAGTAGCTTTTGACAAGTGACAAGCGAATTTGTTTTTTGAAGTGTTTTTGAAGTGTTTGCTGTTGGTGTGTAATAACTTCATAAAATTATACACATGTGTTGCATGTGAAATGCTTCTATCCATGTGAAGTAAATTTAATATGTTACTATAAGACGTGTGTGTTTTATGTGGCAAGTTTTGCATGAGACGTGTTTACCTATAAACGTGTTTGCTTTTGAGTGTGCATGAGACGTGTATAATAACTTTTCACGTTGCATATAACGTGTTTTGCTTTTGACGTGTTTGCTTCAATATAATAGTGGGTTCTATTTAGTTGAATTTAACTATTCAATATATAAACTTTGTGTACTTATCAACTTTGGGGACTTATCAATTTTGTGGACTATCTCAAGTTTCTAAATCTCAAGTTTCTCAAGGTTTATTAAGTTTCTCAACGACTCTTCAAGGACAACGACAAAGGACTTAAAACAAACTCAACTCGTGAACCTTAAACCGTAACCAACCCACTCCTAGATCTTTGCATCGATCCAACATCAACCTTATCACATACCGAAATTGAATGGAATCAAGTTCTCAAGCGGTAAAGATGCCTCAAATTGTGCCATACGCTATTTACTCAAAGGAAAATTGTCTAGCACACTTTAAATCAGTTAAGAGTCAATGTGAGGCAATCTCAGAAGCAAGGTTACCACTAGGGAATCCATATCCATTTCGTCGAGTTTTTGCAAAACTCTTCGGATCTGAAATGGATTATTCAACCTTTAGAAGGACACTCCTACATAACTTGTTTCACATAGAGAACCAAATTGAACAAGGAAGTGAATGCAAAGAAGCATATCAAGCGCTCAAGACGCAGTTTCAATGGTTTCTCGACGTAGATTTCAGAATGATCAAAAAATCTCCAGATTATGAATCAACAAGCCGAATATGGAGTGAATGCGTCACTAGATACCTGGAAGTTGAAACGTTCAGAAATCAGTTGCTTATACTAATGAACACATTGGAATTGGTGCTTACTAAAATATCACTTCATCTGAAAGGGATGCTGGAAGAAGAGAAATTGAAAGAACGGGAAAGAATTGAAATGGAGAAGCTGAAACGGGAAAGAGAGCAAATTGAAAGAGAAATGCTATTAAAGGAAACAGAGGGAAATGAGAAAGAGGCAGACAAAGAGGAACACACGGTCAACGCGGGAACTATAACAGATGCTAGCTTGGTTTTCGCAGAAAGAGATACATCTTCAGTACAGCAGATTGGAAGCAGTACTCCAATGTATGATTCGGATGCTGATGGTACACACACGAATGAAGTTGTTTGGGATACTGAGGATGGCCATATCAGACCTTCATCCGACAAAGCAATTTTGGCTATGGTACAATATTCAAACGATAATGATAATGTTGTTGTGTTCGATAATGTGTTTGCTCATGACAAGACACATCCTGCGCATCCTGAGTCCATAAGTGACACATATGTGGTTGAACGGTTTGATAGTAATATCACTCCCACAACTCCAGATATGGATCCTAATGGAGGAGAGCCTGCCCAGGATGGATCTTCTTATGAACAAGATCGTGCTTTCTTTACTTCATTAATCGAAAAATTCAAAAATGAACTTGAAAAGTGCAAAGAGGACAATCGCAAAGCTAAGCAAACCAACGTCTTATTATCCAAAGAGCTTGAGGAATTTAAATAAATAACAAAAAGCAAAAACATTGAAATCTCAAACCTGAAATCTCAAGCTCGAAAATTAAATGAAGATGTTCTCACACCAATCTTAAAATGAAATAAAGAACTTCAAGTTGAGTGTAGCGATGCCCTGTCACGTGAAAAACTTTCCATTCAAAAATTGGATAGAAATATGGGCCCCGCTAACACAAGGATCCAAGAGCTTTTAAAAGAGAACGTTGAATTAAAAATGAGATACTCAATGCTTCAGGAAACTACGTCAAATATTAAGATTGTTAATTCAAAACTTGAGAATGAAAATCAAGAGGTTTTAAAACGTGCAAACAATCTTGAAGAAAAACTTCGAAAAACAGACCAAAGTGCTCAAACTCTTCAAATGATGATTCCTAAAGCTGAGAAAGTTCATAAAGGAAAATCAGGAATTGGTTTTGAAAATACAGATCCGGTGGAACATAAATTTTTGCCGACTGATGCTCTGTTCATGTCTGAAGAAGATGAAAAATTGGCAGAGGAAAAACGCTTAAAAGCCAAAAAAGGAAAAAGCCCACTCTCGTACCAAGGCTTTGTGTATGGTTGTATACAATTGTCAGAAATACCAAAATCACCTTTAAAAAGAAAAGACACAAATGTGAAAAGATTTTTTAAAGAAGTTCAACTTGCTACTTATGATGCTAATTTATGGCAAAATAAAGCAAGGAAACAGTTTTGTAATCTTAAAAATCACATTGAGCACACGTTAAAGGTCATTTGGTCAAAACAACAATACACCAATAGTGACTACAATCGTCTCATGTCATCAGACGCTTGGCTAAAAAGGGAAGTCTGTAAGCTTTTAAAAGATGAGATTGAACCTCTTGTGAAAAATATCAACTTCAGTTTTGAATACTTTGAAAAATTCCTTGTCACTGAAATGAGAGAAGATTTAAAGTACGTCCATTCTCTTGAAGACGAATTTGATGAAAAATGCTTAAATCTTGATATCCAAAAAGAATTTTTCACAAATCAAATTGAGTCACTCAAGTCGGTATCTGTCTGCCATGAGCATGAGAATGTGGATTTTTTGAAATCTGAAAATCTTTGTTTCAAAAGGAAAATCACTGAACTTTCCAAAGAAGCGGCTGAAGTCAAAGAAGAATTGTCAAAAAGAACTGCTCAGTTTGAGAAAGATTTAACAAAACTTGAAGCACAAAGTATTTCTTTCCAACTCAAACTGCAGGAACAAAAAGCATCTTCTGAAAACTCTTTGACAACAGTGCTTAAAGAAAAGGAAAAGATTTTTGAAGAAAATTGTGATGATGCCAAAATCAAGTTTGATTTGGATGAACTTGATACAAAAAACATTGAATTGGAACATGCTGTGGCATCATTACAAAAAGAAAATGAGCATTTGAAACAGACTTACAAAAACCTGTATGATTCAATCAAACGTTCACGGGTTCAGACTCAAAAATCAATCACGAAACAAAAAGAGACTGATGTTTTGAAGTCTCAATTGTCTGAATTCGCTGACAAAAAGTTTGAAAAGGTTTTGCAAAAGATTGAAACAATGAAGAGGAAAAAGGGTGAGTCTCAAATCACAAAAGTTTCCTTTCCAAATCCCCTATTTGAGTCTAATACCACAGATTTTGAAAAGGAAAAGGAAAATGAAAATAATGTGCTTCAAAAGAAAGTAATTGAGCTTGAAACGCTTTTAGCTCAACAAACAAACGATCTTGAGGATGCCAAAACTGATCTTTTCAACAAAACGACCAAATTCGAAAAATATTTTGAAAGACTTGAAAAAGAAAATATTGAGTTCGAACGGAAATTGGCTCGTAAAACGGATGATTCAAAAGCTGAAAAAGATCAATTTTTGAAACAAATTGCCTCTTTGGAATCTAAATTGGCATCTCAAGATCAAGTTCAAAAGGAATACAGTGATTTGAGAACTTCATACAATGCTTTAAGAGTCAAGTTTGAGTCTCTTAACCAATCAAAAGGAAAAGCTCCTATTTCAAATCTTTTAACACCAGAAGTGAGTGTTTCAAAGAAGGTTTACACGGTTGAATCTTCAAAACCATTTTCGAAAAAGGTTTCCCAGTTTACAACCTACTCTTTGCAAAAAGGAAGGAAGTTTTCGAAGAAATCAATTTTTTCTGAAACACTCACTCCTCAAAAGCTTTCAAGGTCAAATACTTCAAATGGAAAGAATCAAGCTTTTCAAACTCCACACTCTCGTTTTACACCAGTAAAGCAAGTGTGGAGACCAAAGCAAAGTCGTTCAAAATCTTTCAAATATTCAATATCAGAAATGCTTTCGCTGCAACATAAGAATGACTCTGCTTTGAAAATTCCAAATTCGGGAAGGTTTCCATTCATCTCAAAAATGAATTTTCGAAATGAAACACCGGGTTTCAAAAATAGATGGAAAACTTCTTCTTCATGTTTTAAAACTCCAAGAGAGACACCGGGTTTCTCAAACAACTTTCACAAGAAAAAGAGTTTTAAATCACCGTTGATTCCACGAGTGCTTTTTCAAAATGAAACACCGGTTTTCAGTCCTCGTTGGAATTCAACTTCTTTGAATCGGATTGACACAGCTTACAAATGGATTTCAAAATATGGTAAACCCGTTGGCGCCGTGCTTAAATGGGTTCCCAAGGTTGTTGTCTAATCCTAAAAACACAATGGCTTTCGTGCATTTCAGTACGAAACCCGCGCTTAACCCAATGGCTTCTGAACACATCAGTTCAGGACCCGTGCTTTCAAGAAAGGAAAGTGCTTAATCAAAAACTTTTCGAGCACTTATCCTAAAAATCTCAATGGCTTGTAAGTATTTCAGCTTACAAACCGCGCTTAACCATTATGGCTTATGCACACATAACAGTGCATAACCCGTTTTTCAAAGAAAGGACCCTGTTGTACGTTTTATTACAACAATCCTAACAAGAAAAGAAGTTTTCATGAAACGTTTATTCAAACTTCTTAATCTTAAGCAAAATTTTATTCAAAATTTATCAAAAGGTTTTTCAAAACTTTTCAAAAATTTTGCTTAAGATTTTCAAATATTTACTCCCCAGTTCGCTCCAAAGTTTAAAAATATCAAAACCTATGCAAGGTTTGAGGGGGAGTAATTCAAAACATCTTTGTTCCAAAAAGTTCATGCAAAACCGTTTCTCCCTAATAGCTTTCTAAAAACAATGATTTTAATCAAACGGTATCAAAAATACCATTGAAATGCTATTTTTTAGGGGGAGAAATGTGATTAAAATGTGATCGTGAGTCGAGCCCTACAAAAAGACTCAAGTTATTACCCTCGAATTGACGAAAAATTTAATGTCAGAAATCGAAAAGACTTGTCCGGGACGGGTAATAATTTCAAGCTGGTTATCCAGTAATGTAAACGTGTCTCGCAAAGGACTTGTCTGAGTAGAATGTACCAATTCGAGAGATGATCATTGAATATGACCGGGACGGGTAATAATTTCAAGCTAGTTTAACTAGTGATGTAAGCGTGTCTCGCAAAGGTCATGTTCATTGAAAGTCGATCAATTCAAAATGTGCGAACTCTACCCAACATGTGCAATTTTAGTTAAAAATGCATGAGCACATGTGAAGGGGGAGTATTTCAAAAATATAAAACTCTCAAAGTGCTAACTAAATGTGTTTATTCATAAACACATTGAGAGATTTTCAAAAGGTTTTATGGCAAATCTAGGATAGTCATGGAGTTATAAGGTGACTAAGGTTAGGAAAAACCGTCCTACGATCCGCCAGAGCCGGAGGGATCTACCCAAGGACAAATCCAATAGATTAGAATTAAAAGTCCTTAGGTATGATTGAAAAAGGAGTAAATGAGAAAGGGAAAGAAGGGGTTGAAGAATTAAAAAGAAAATTTGAATGAAAGGGTGAAAAGAAATAGCCCTCCATGAAAACTTAGGGCAGAAACCGGGTCAATACATCTGCTATCGGTTATCACAAGTTGATACTGATATTGAAGACAAGACGTCATGGACCCAGTGACGCGCTGCACCACCCCTCCTAGCCACTCAGATATCTCTTAAAAGATATTTGTTTCATTTCTCACGGAGAACACTGCATAATCTATCGGCCTCTCATTCCGAGATGTGTTGATATTGAAAAGGTGGCACTATGCTCCATGCCTCCGACGACTAAAAACCAAAACGCACATTATAGAGTCTAGAGCCATGAGATTCATCAAAATATCTCGTTAGGAACACTTCCAAAATGATACATTTGTGTTCGCCAAAAAGAGCACAAGTTGTAAGAGTCTTAATGAGATCCAAGGATCTTGCCATTCATATCATTGATGGTTACGTGCTTTAAATGGTCTACAGTCGGGGGGTGATCTCCAGCGACTCACTGAATCGTGGGTGCACTTCGGTGTGTCCGTGTAAGCCCTCTCGGGGGTATCCGGTTCAGAACGGCCTGGGGAAGGATTAGGGAAAGTCTTCACACTATGCTGTTGACAATCTCAAAGTCCCAACCTGTAAGCGCTGGATGATTATTACTAACGGTTTTATGCAGCTACCCAAAAACATCCATTAACCATCACCACATTCATCAATCATCTTCACCTCAGCATACTCTTACTTATGAAGAACATCTCCAACAAAGCTCAAGTGTAAAAGTTCAAGACAAGAAGATCAAGTTAAAGACAAAGTGAAAAGACAAAGTCAAGAAGCTAATCAAGATGTCGAGAACAAGTTCATATGATGAAAGATTATGGGGAGATTGTTAGCATAAGTATAATGTCCAAGATGTATGAGTATGTTGGAGGTCACGACGCATCATCACATGAAGATGTTGATCAAGGCAAGAACAACCTAAACGCTGAAGATCAGATCTTGATGAAGACACAAGCATGAAGGAATATGAAACAAAGACTGCTATACAACGACACTCAAAGCTCAAAGACATTGAAGATGAAAGACCATCTCACATGGAGCATCATTTGAATGACCATCCCTTAGGGGGAGATTGTTAGGATTTATAAAAGTGATGGTCATTTACGTTTTATATTTTGTAACGTGTCGTTGTATTTAATTAAGTAAAAGTAGTCTATGGGCTTGGACCTAAACTAATAGACTAAATATTGTGTATCAAAGAGTCCATGTAAAAGCCCATCACAAGCCCAAGCCCATCCATATCAAAAAACTATAAATAGAACCTCCCACCCTCATTTGGGAGGTTGGTGTTCTGGGTGTTCTTAGTGTGTGCTTGAGGCTTGTAGAGAAGTAGTGTGTGCTTATTGAATGAAATACTTTTTCTCTCTCTAGATCTTATCTTATATTGTGCTTTAATGATTATTAGTGTGTGTGATAAGGATTGATCATAGGTCCTACAAGTTTTCTTTTTTTTTTTTTTTTTTTTTTTTTTTTGACGTGTATTTGCATGTGACATGGTTGCTTAAAAATATTATTGGCCTACATCCTCAAAACACCACATATCGCTTAAACGATTGTGATCAAGATTCACTATCAAAAGACAATGGCTAAAGTTTACAATGAAATGTGACTACGGGGATGAATCGTTCTTATTTATTTGGGTTTGAAGTAAGGTTTTATGGACGCGTGTACTTATTTCATCTTCTTTCTTTCTACCATCCTGCGAAGATGACTTGTTTGGGCTTATATTAATGATGATGAAGACTTGGATATCTAGCTACTTTTGTGATTCTTTCTCTCTATACTCACAACGTAGTTAGGATACGTCAAGAGGTTTTGTACTAATACTTTGGTTAAGGGTATATTGTACACCGTTCTTAGTCAACAAGGATCGTACAAGATTAAGTCACAAATCTGGGAGATTTTACTTAATTCTCAAGTTCTTCATTTTGGGCTATCTTCTCATGTGGTTACTACAAAAAGCCGTTGTTTTTTATACAGGAGGTTGATAAAGAGTTAGACATCTTAAATGGTATTGTTAGTAGATTGGGTTTATCGACATCTTCTCACAGGCTGATTGGTTTAATGATAAAGTGCTTCCAGTTAATACTTCACGTACACATCATTATGCTGATTCCGATTAATCGTAACCAGCAGGGGAGAGAAATGTGTACATCAAGGACGCACAACAAGTTCACGTGATCGGGCTTAATGATTTATGAAATGATTTGATTTATGTCGGAGATTGGTTGATTCTATGTCTTATCTTCCACTCATCTTATTCTACGCACTTCTACCTTATCCACCTTCACCAATTTCAGCAACAAAATCAAGATGATCAGTGGTTCAACTTGTTACTTTGATGTTATCATTTCATGTGTACGTTATGAGCTGATTTATCATAGGAAAGATAACTGGGATGCATTTTGTGAGAAGAAGATGTTGATACTTGATTTCCCCCGAATGGATAATCTTGAAGAAGGTCGAGTCTACAGTCTGTTCTATATGATCCGCTGCGTGTTAGAAGACTAAAGACGGAATGCATTTAACTATCAAAAGACTTCTTCAGATTCAGGGTAGTAATCAGAAAGGTTGTCAGTTTGGGGGAGAGCACTAATTAGGGGAGAGCACTCAGGGCACCCAGAATTATACCCTAATTAGATTTGCTCACGTTCTTCTGCAAGTAAAGAAATGAAAGCTGAGAAGATTCTGCAAGCTGAACGAAGTGATGAAGTTTGAAGACCATTCTCTGTGCTTATGTGCTTATAGTTTACTTGTAGGGAACATTGTAAGCAATTCCTGTATAACATCACTTTGGGGAGAGATTGTTAGCCTTAAAGTAATGTTATATTAGGGAATTGCATAGTATTTAAGTACAGGGACTTATCTTGCCAATAGGTCAAAGTTTTGTATGTAAACTAGTATAAATACCCCTCCTAGTCATAACTAGGAGGGTGGATGTCTCTTTGTATTCTTGAGGTGTGTGTGTTTTCTCCTCCTTTCTCTCTCTAGAAAACACACACACCTCCCCATTCTTTAACCTAATAATACCATGTTTAATCTTTATTTTGAGCATCCCCGACCTCCTGAACATGTATCTTGATCGTTACATTATTTGTTCATCAACTTGAGAGGATAAAGATGAGTCATTTTGACCAACATTTTCTTCAGCAGATGCAAATGCAGAGGGTGATACAATTTCATGAATGAGACATTCAGATTCAGGTACCTGAGACAAGCCGTTGGTATCATAAACTGGGCATGTTTCACCCATATACATTTCTTGCATGTTAGCCATCAACATTACAGCTGCATTTGCCTCTAGATCTTCCATGTCATCGTCCGAGTATGCATTGGCCATAAAGTTGTGCTCCTTTTCAGTCAAAGTGCCACCAGCTTCATCTTTAAGGGCCAGAAGAAGAGCTTCTTTGTGATAAACACTGCCTCTGGTTATTTGCTTGGGGCAAGCATTGGCTATGTGACCTTTCCCTCCACAATTATAGCATTTGACCATGGTGTTTCCAATCCCAGTATTCCATGTCTCAACAATTTCTTCCCTCCTCTGTGTGTTACCAACGTTGTTCCGATTATTCCTAGCTGAGTTAAACCTCTGTCCACCTGAATTTCCCATATAACTACCTATACCAAATCTCCCAGAAGCTCTGTTTTGAATTTCAACTCTGCCATCATGAACAACTGCCTGATTTCGTGTGTTGGATGAAGACCTAAGACGGTTGTTGGATTTGTTTGAAAATTTGCTGAAAGCTCTAACAATCAAAGCAAATCCTTCGTTTAACGAGTGGAAAGCGTCGTTTTCATCACTATTAACATTGGAGTACATCATAGAATCAATGTTGTCGTATGAAACCAGTTGATTATCAACTTGTTGCGGTGATGCTTCGTATGGAACGAATTGGTTTGAAGTCTCTGAGGGATAAGTAGATTGATGTTGTGGTTGGACAAAACTCTGGTTTGGTTGTGGTACAAAGTGAGACTGAGCAATTAAGGCAAGTGAGTTTGGAGTTGATGATGGTGAGTAACCTCCACGAGATGCTTTGTCTTTGTCAAATTCTGATTGGTGATGCTTCAAATAATCATAAATCAACCCATATGAGGCGTTGCGGAGATTCTTAGCTTGTCGAACAAAAGTTACATACTTTTGCCAATCAAGTCCAAGACAACTTAGAAACTTGGTATTCACTACAATCCTTGGTAGTACGATGTTGTGACGGTCTAAGTCATTGATGATATTGGTAAATAAATGGTAGTAAGACTCTAAGGATTCCCTAGCTTCAATCATAAACATGGTGTATTCCAGATAGAGCTTAGATTCCATGTCCTCTTGGTTTAACTCTGTTCCTTCCATGAGAAGATGTACATGTTCCCACATGTCTTTTGCAGTCTTTTGTGCATCAATACTTCGAAAGATAGGATTTGGAATTCCCTGAAGTATGTAATACATAGCTAGTTCATTTGCTTCTTGCTGAAGGACTTGTTCTGTTGTGAGTTGAGCAACAGGAATAGGAGTAACAGTTGCTTCTCTTGGCTTAATGTGATTTGGATCCGCAGGAATTGTTGTAGTAGGAACTGGATACGGTCCTTCAATGATTACCTTCTTCAAGTACTTTCCATGGGGTTTCTTGAGTTCAATAAACCGGAGAAATCGACTTGACCATTGCACGTAGTTCCCTGGAGTTAGCATTGGAGGTGTATCCAAAGATCCTGCTTCATGTCTTGATTATTGACTGTTGATTGCTTCGTACATTTGGTTAAACCAGTGAGGTTGTTTGGGTGGGAGTTGGTAAGTCTGCATTGGTTGTTGTTGAATGATTTGTTGCTGCGAGACTTGTTGTTGAGGGAAAAACTGATGTTGTTGCACGAAAGCTTGTTGTTGAGGATATTGTGGTTGATGAAATTGTTGTTGCTGATGATATTGTTGTCATTTATACTGCTATTGTTGATTGTAAAAATAGTTGTAATTCGGTGGTTGAGACATTCTTGTGTTCTTGTGGATCTTGTTGACAATTGAGATGTGTGTTATGAGTTATAAAGTTTGGTTTTTGTTAAGTGGTGTTCTTGTTCAATTCCGACAGATTATTGTTCACAGTTGCCAATTGCGATAATGTTCTGAATTCCGATGAGGTTACTGAATTGCGATAAGTTCTTCGAATTCTGATAAAATAGTACAATTCCAATAGAGTTATCTAAATTCCGACAAAGCTGGCTGAATTCTGATAGACTAGAGAATTGCGATAAATCCGAGAATTTCGATAGCGTCAGCAATTGCGATAGAAATTGACGATTTCGATAACCTTTCTAAATTGCGATAGAACTGGCAATTTCGATAGCTTATCTAAATTACAATTCCGATAAATTTCTCAATATCTTATACAAGATATGAGATTTGCCTCAAGGTCGAAGTATTTTCACAAACTTATACAAGCAAGGAAAATACTGAACGCCAATTTCGATAAACCCTTAATCTGCCAAATTCCGATAAACCCTTGCTGACAATTCTGATAAACCCTCAAAAGCAATTTCGATAAACCCTCTTTTCACCAATTCTGATAAAACGCCAGATTTTTCAACTCACTTGTACGACTAAAAGGCGATGTTTTAACAGAATATTTTTGGTTCAAAAAGTTTAATAACACTTAAATATTAAGAAAGTTACAACCTTTAATGTCTAAACCACAATTTGGTGAATTTCGATAATAAGCAACGAATGAAAACTAGTGTAAATCTAATAAAACTCGAACAAGAACTCAACTTTCGACTATAAATCTAATCTCTACTCACTATAATTATATTTTCACTTTACAAGTGCGAAGATAAGTGAAAGAAATGAGACTTTTGTCGCAAATAAACACAAAACTAAACGTAAAAGCAACTAAACCAAACGTATAAACTAAAATAGCGATCGAATCTACTCTAAAACAAACAACCAATTATCTTCTAGCGAATGATACCACTCGTTAGGTCCTATTATTAGCTAAACACAAGATCTACTCAACGTATAAAGTAATAAACACACGTACAACTACTAAACAATATACTATAGATTGAATACACACTAGATAACGAGAGAATAAAAAGATGAGATGAAGAAGAGAATAGATGATTCATTCATTCATTCATAAGACTAGCAAAACTTCGACTACACAATGAATAAAACCAACAAACTAAATAACTACCTAAGCCTTCTATTTATAGGCGATTTCTAGGGCAACTTAAGCATGAGAGTTTCTAGAAACATTACACCTTGCCACACGGCCCATGGGCTCCTTATGAACTGCGGGCTTTAATACTAACATAGAGCCCCAATCGTGCAACCTAATTTACTATATATGACCAAGACTTGAAATATATTTAAATGTGTTCCCAACAGCTGTATATATTTTATGTTTACCTTTTAAAAGCTCGGCCATCGTCCACTCTACCATTCATGTTGTTGTGTATGTTGCTCCAACAAAAATATAATGTATGAACAAAATAGAATGTGTTGGGAATTATTGAAGAACAGACTTAAGTCTGCTGAAGAACTAGTTAAGTCTATTTGTGTTAGTTAAGTCTGCCAGTACAAAGTTAAGTCTGGCAGAACATAGTTAAGTCTGGTAGTCTGTTTAGTTAAGTCTGTTTATGTTTTATAGCAGAATTAGTTAGCTATATATTAGGAAAGGATATAGTCGTATTAGATATCTTATTAGAAGATATGTTTATCCTTTCACACGTTTTGTATCTAGGGTTTTCCTTAGAGTATAAAAGGAACCCTACGGCATTGTAACAAAGTGTTAGACGCACGTGAATTTTAGAAAAGTTCAATAGTAATACGAAGTTAGTTATCTTAATTGTGTTCTTCATACTCATTGCTTGTTAAGATTCCGCATTAACAATCAATACACAGTTAAGAGTTTCTCATATAGATTGATTTGGATTTATTCAAGTTATCTATTGTCTTACAAAGGCTACTTAGATCCATAATTCGTGTGGACCTACAAGTGGTATCAGAGCCTATAGAGGGACTCTGTGTAAGAAGAAATACAAACCACAAACACTCATTCATTCCAAAAATCAACCATAATGTCTCAACATGCCAATGATGAGTACTCAAACCATCTTAGTGAGGATGAAGTTTCGAACCATGATGATGATGCATCAGACACCAGCAGACCTAAACAACAACAACAAAGCATTCCTTCAACAACCACTATCTCAAACATCAAACTCCCAATTCTGAAGAAGGAGGAGTATGATATCTGGGCAATGGAGATGGAGCATTACCTCGAGTACATTGATAATGATGTATGGAAGGTAATTCACAATGGCAATTCAAAGAAAAGGATCTCTGTTGGAAAGGATGGTGTTGTTAGGGTGCTTCCACCAGTTTCTGCCGCAAAGATTCATGCTGTGGAGAAGGAGAGGAAGGCGAAAACCCTTTTGCTGATGGCTCTTCCCAAGGAGCATTTGAGAAGATTTCATGGGATGGATGATGCTAAGGAAATTTGGGAAGCTATCAGAACCAGATTTGGAGGGAATGCAAATTCAAAGAAGATGCAGAAGGCTGTCCTCAAGAAAGAATTTGAAGCATTCACTGTAACAAGTTCTGAAGGGTTAGAGAAAGGATATGACAGATTCCAACATCTCCTCTCACAGTTGGAAGCTCATGGTGCTGCTGTATCTAATGAAGATGCAAATCACAAGTTTCTCAGATCTTTGCCAAAAGAATGGTCAAATGTGGCAATGAACATGAGAATGAAAGATGATGTTGACACCTTGTCAGTTGATGATTTGTACAACAACCTTAGGGTCTTTGAACATGACATCAAAGGTGTTTCAAAGGCATCTTCAAGTGCTGCTAATGTTGCTTTTGTCTCCCAAAGCAAGAATAGTACTAACAAGGTTAATTCTGGTGGCTATACTGCTTCTTCAAGCAATATGAGAGAAAGAGAAGTTCCTGCTGGCTTTGCTGATGAAGTCGTTTATTCTCTCTTTACAAAGAACTCAGAAGAACCAGATCTTCTCAATGATGACCTTGAGCAGATAAATGATGTTGACATTGAGGAGATGGATATAAAGTGGCAGATAACAATGATTGCTCTCAGGGTAAAGAAGTTCTATAAGCAGACTGGAAGGAATATCAGATTTGATAGAAAGACAGCAGTTGGCTTTAATAAGAAGAATGTTGAGTGCTATAGGTGTCACAAAAATGGTCACTTTGCTAGGGAGTGCACAGCAAAGGTGACTACTGATGGAAAAAGGCAGAAAGATTCATTCTCTCAAGAAGCAGATATGGAAGAGAAGAATGAAATGGGTATGATGACTTTGGAAGCTGGTGCTATCAACTGGGGAGAACACACAGGGGAAGAAGAAGAACCAAATCATGCATTCATGGCTATTGGCTCTAGTAATGAGGTATCCTTGTGTTCCAAAACTTGCATTAAATCATATAATAGTCTTAAAACATTGTGTGATGAACAAATGCGACAGATAGGTGACCAGGAAGCTACCATACTTGCTTATACTAATGTTGTTAAAACTTTAGAAGCACAAATTGTCACTTATCAAAAACAACAATCAGCCTTAAATGAAAAGCTTACATTTCAAGCAAATGAAATTTATGAAAAAGATGAAAAACTTAAGAGATATAGGAGAATTGGAATGAAAGCTGTAAAAGATAGGGATGCATTGCAGAAAACACTAGACTCATGGAAAGATTCATCTAAAAATCTGTTTAGATTAGTAGATTCTGGTATGAGTTCAACTTGGAAAATTGGCTTAGGTTATGAAATAAAATCAGATAGTGAGATTCTAAGCTATGAGGAAGAAATGGAAAGAACTGTGTTCGTTAGTACAGAAAGTGACTTAGCTGGTAAACCTACATATAATAGATTCATAAAAACAAATGACTTTAAAGGGGTTCCACCTCCATTAAATGGAGATTACACTCCTCAACAAAAGGAAGAGCTTGATGAGTCTTTGTTTGTCTATGGTAAGAAGGGACCTCAAATGCCTGAAACAAGTAACTCAGATGATAAATCAAGTGAGTATTCTACCTGTCAATCTAATGACAGTGGAGGATCCATTGGAAATGTCTCTGAACAGTCTGAATCAGAACCAGAAAGTGAACCAAAAGAGGTGTCTAGGTCTAAACCAGTTAAGATAAATGAACCAGTTGTGTCTGCACCAAAACTTAAAACAGTTGAACCTAGTTGTGTCTCACACATAAAATCTCCTAGGCAACATGTTAAGAGTCAAGAGTTACCCAAGGTAGATAGAAAGAAAAGAGAATTAGGGAAAAGTCACTCTTTTGTCCCTAAAAGGTGTTTTGTTTGTGGTAGCCTTAGTCATTTAATTAAAGATTGTGATTTTCATGAAAAGAGAATGGCTAGAGAGGCTGAGATTAAGAGACAAAGAAGTGTTAATACTGATAATGTGATGGCTAAACCAGTGTGGAATAATGTAACCAGAGTTAACCATGCAAACCAATTTGTTACTAGACTAGTACAATTTAATTCTAGTAGATCAAATGTTAATTCTGGTAGGTCAAATGTTAATAATGGTAGGCCAAATGATAATACTGGTAGGCAAAATGTTAATTCTGGGCAAAATGTTAATTCTGTTAGGCCCAAACTTAACTCAGGGTATGTTAATGCTGTTAGACCCAGACAACCAGTTGCACATAGAGCACAGGTGAACAAATATAATCAAAGAAACAATTTTGCTAAATCACACTCACCTGTGCAGAGACCCATTGTTCAGAATGCAGCAAAAATGTCAAATTCTAATGCTGTAAAGGGAAATGGGGGGTCTGTTGTTAAGGCCTCAGCATGTTGGTCTTAGGATCCATTTCAGAATGAACTTACCTATAAATCCCAAAGCAACAGTGGATCATGTTCATATAAGACTTACAAATATGCTGATCCACAAGGCAGACCCAAGCCTGCTCAGGCCTGGGTCCTTAAGAGAAACTAATTTCTCTTCTTTATGTGCAGGATCATCCACTCAAGAACATGGGAGATAGAGGCATATTTGATAGTGGGTGCTCTGGGCACATGTCTGGTAACAAGGATCACCTAAAGGATTTTGAAGAATTCAAAGGAGGTTCTGTTACTTTTGGAGGTAGCAAAGGCTACATTACTGGTAAAGGTAGAATAGTAGTGGGCAATTTAGAATTTGATAATGTGTCTTTTGTAAAAGAACTTGGGCAATTTAATCTTTTCTCAATATCACAAATTTGTGATAAGCAACATAAGGTGCTTTTTACTGAAACTGAATGTTTTGTGTTGACTTCTGACTTTAAGATGCCTGATGAAAGTCAGATACTCCTAAAAGTCCCAAGACAACACAATATGTACAGATTTGATATGAAGACACCTGATCCTGCAAAAGGTTTTGCCTGTTTGATTGCAAAAGCCACTATTGATGAATCTAAATTGTGGCACAGAAGGCTTGGTCATATCAACTTTAAGAATCTAAATAAACTTGTGAAGAATAACCTTGTAAGAGGTTTGCCTTCAAAGGTTTTCAAAAATGACCATACATGTGTACCATGTCATAAGGGTAAACAGCATAGGGCTTCATGTAAGGCTAAATTAGAAAGGACCATCACTAAGCCTTTATACACCTTGCATATGGATCTTTTTGGCCCTACTTCTGTGCAAACTATAAATCATGCTAGTTATTGCCTTGTCATTAATGATGATTGCACTAGGTATTGTTGGGTATTCTTTATGTCTAAAAAGGATGAAACCACTGGTTTACTTCAAAGGTTCATTAAGCAGATAGAAAACCAGCTTAATCATAGGGTTAAGATTATTAGATCAGACAATGGCACAAAGTTTAAGAATAGAAGTATGCTTGAATTTTGTGGGAACAAGGGAATAAAACAAGAGTATAGTAGTGCTAGAACTCCACAACAAAATGGAGTTGCTGAAAGAATGAACAGGACCCTAATTGAGGCAGCTAGGACTATGCTAGCACACTCACTTTTACCAACCACTTTTTGGGCTGAAGCAGTCAATACTGCTTGCTACATATTTAATAGGGTAAGAGTGACTAAACCTCAAAACAAAACTCCTTATGAGCTTTTATTTGGCCATAAACCAGTTATTAGTTGCATAAGACCATTTGGGTGCCATGTTACCATTCTAGATACCCTTAGTGTGCTTGGCAAGTTTGAGGGAAAATCTGATGAGGGGTTCTTAGTAGGTTATTCACTGAGTAGTAAAGCCTTTAGGGTATACAACTTAGTGACAAAAAGGGTAGAAGAGACTCTCCATGTTGACTTTCTTGAGGAAAAACCTAATGTGAAAGGAATAGGTTATAGATGGATGTTTGATATTGATTATCTAACTGATTCTATGAATTATATTCCTGTTTCTATTGAGAATCAAGCTAACCCTCATGCAGGTTCCCAAGAAGTAACTAACAATGCAGGTACTCATGTTGATTCTGATGCAAATGTTTCTGAGCAAGCAGAGGAAACTGAGGAACTCATTGTTGTTCCCACACCATTAGTCAAGTCTGATGCAGCTCAAGATGGCATCAAGAAATCTTCTGTAATTTCAAAGAAGAAGGTGTCTGTTACCAAAACTCAAGAACAAGGGAAAGAGGCTTCTCCTACAAATGTTTCAGAAGATGTTCTATCTTTCAGAGATGAGTTGAATGCATTGGCTGACAAGCATCTTGGAAAGAAGGCTACCAGTACTAACTTAGTTAATTCTGGTAGTGATTCAGTTGACAAGAAGGCTACCAGTACTAACTTAGTTAATTCTAGTAGTAATTCAGTTAATTCTGCTGAGTCTGATCCTACTCAAGTTGATGTTTTTGATGATTCTGAGATGCCAGAGCTTGAAATCTTTGATAAGCCAAGTGAAGGGATCTTTGATGAAGCTTCTTATGATGATGAAGGAGTAATTACTGATTTCAACAACTTACCCACAAAAGTGGATGTAAGTCCAACTCCTACACTTAGGATTCACAACATTCATCCAAAGAGTCAAATACTTGGTGATCCTAAGTCAGCTTTTCAAACTAGAAGCAAGGTACATAAACAATCAGAAGCTCATGCACTTTTAAGTTTTGTCAAGAAGTAGCAAAGGAATAATCACAAAGATCAACAACATTGTCTGTTTGCATGCTTCCTTTCTCAAAAGGAACCTACCAAGGTTTCTGAAGCTTTAGAAGATGAGAGTTGGGTGGAAGCAATGCAAGAAGAGCTCTTGTAGTTTAAGTTGCAAAAGGTATGGGTTCTTGTAGATCTACCAAGTGGAGCAAAAGTAATTGGCACAAAGTGGGTCTTCAGGAACAAGAAGGATGAAAGAGGAGTAGTGGTCAGAAATAAGGCTAAATTGGTAGCCCAAGGATACAGACAAGAGGAGGGGATAGATTATGATGAGGTTTTTGCTCCTGTAGCTCGAATTGAAGCTATCAGGTTATTTTTGGCCTTTGCATCCTACATGGGGTTCATAGTCTATCAAATGGATGTCAAAAGTGCTTTTCTGTATGGCACTATAGAAGAAGAAGTGTATGTTCATCAGCCTCCTGGTTTTATTGATCCTGCTCATCCCAAGAAGGTTTACAAAGTAATCAAGGCTTTGTATTGATTACATCAAGCTCCTAGAGCTTGGTATACTACACTCTCCAAATTTCTAGAGGAGCATGGATACAAGAGGGGTGTCATTGACAAGACCTTGTTCATCAAAAGAAACAAGAAGGATATCATTCTAGTACAAGTCTATGTAGATGATATCATTTTTGGTTCCACAAAAAGGTCTTGGTGTGAAGAATTTGAGGCATTGATGAAAGGAAGATTTCAGATGAGTTCAATGGGTGAGCTCATATTTTTTCTTGGACTGCAAGTGAAGCAAAAGGAAGATGGACTTTTCATTTCTCAAGACAAGTATGTTGCTGAGATGCTGAAGAAGTTTGATCTTGCAAATGTGAAGACAGCAGTCACTCCAATGAAGAACAAGGTGCCATTAACCAAAGATGAGGATGCTGATGATGTGGATGTGCACCTATACAGATCCATGATAGGTTCCCTTATGTATCTAACTGCCTCTAGGCCTGATATTATGTATGCAGTTTGTGCTTGTTCTCGTTTTCAGGTTACTCCCAAGACTTCACATCTTCAGGATGTGAAGAGGATCTTTAGGTATCTAAAGGGAAAACCCAATTTGGGCCTTTGGTATCCTAGAGAGTCATCTTTTGACCTGGAAGCCTATTCAGATAGTGACTATGCTGGAGCAAGTCTTGATAGAAAATCCACAACTGGAGGCTGTCAATTTCTTGGAAGAAGATTGATTTCTTGGCAATGCAAGAAGCAGACCATTGTGGCTATATCTACAACTGAAGCTAAGCATGTAGCAGCTGCTAATTGATGTGAACAAGTCTTGTGGATTCAAAATTAAATGATGGATTATGGTTTGAATTTCATGAATGCTATAATTCACATTGATAATGAAAGTACTATCTGTATAGTAAAGAACCCAGTGTATCACTCTAAGACCAAACACATAGAAATAAGGCATCACTTTATAAGGGATTGCTTTGAAAAGAAATTGATTAGGGTGGAAAAGATACACACAGACTTTAATGTAGCTGACCTATTGACCAAAGCTTTTGATGGACCTAGGTTCAATTACTTAGTGGTTAATATTGGAATGGTAAACCCATAGCTACATTTAAGGGGAGGTTACATTTAAGGGGAGGTTAAATGTACAGTTTGTAAAATAGTACAAGTATTAAGTAGAATTAATTCTGGTAGAAGTTAAATCTGGTAGCTTTAGAGTTAATTCTGGTAGTTAGTAAGTATTAGTTCTGCTTGCAATATGTATATTTTCTTGGTTTTAGACTAATTTTTCCAGGAAAAGCATGGATGGATGGTGATTGGAAGCCTTGCTAGTGAATTCTATTCGTGTTTGTCTGATATTTCTGTTAAATCTGGTGGATTGTTGGTTAAGTCTGGTTGACCAAAGTTAATTCTGGTAGTGTTAAAATGTAATTAATTTCTTTTTACCGTTAGGTCTGGTCGTACATTTAATGATTTTCCTATTTAAATAATACCGTTGATATTTTTTTTGGGAAAAAGAAGTATATATGGATGATATTTGATTACTGTTTCATCTTTATCCATTATTTACTTCTAATTTTAAAATCTTTATTATCGGTCAAGATCACTCTGTTTTAGCAACCAGTATAAACCCTAAGTCAACAGTCAACCAGCACTTACCAATCATCCATGGCGCAACTAAAGTATTGTGATAAGCACAACCAAGTGGGTTTCTTGAAGAAACCAAACAAGAGTGAAGGTTTCGAACAGATAGTTGATTTTTTGAAAGGCTCACATCTCAGGTATGCCTTAACACATAATCCAACTATCTATGATTCCCTAGTCAAACAGTTTTGGGGGACTGCTACCTCCGAAACTCTTGCTGATGGGACTCTACATTTAAGGGCAACCATTGATAACCATGAATTTTCTATCTCAGAAGCATCCATTAGAAGTAGTCTTAAACTAGATGATGCTTCTGGGGAAACAATGTTATCAAATAATATGATTTTAGAGGGTATGCAAAATGTAGGATATCCCACTGATGGTACATTCACTTTTTGGAAAAGCCATTTTTCACCTCAGTGGAGATTTTTCCTTCATCATTTACTACATTGTCTGAGTCCCAAGAGTGGAGGATGGGATCAATTTGGAAGCAATATTGCTTCTGCTTTGGTCTGTCTTTCACTTGGAAAGACTTTTAATTTTTCAAAACTAATCTTTGATGGAATGGTAGCAAATGTAAAAAGCAAACATAAGTTTTTAATGTACCCTCATTTTCTACAAATGGTTTTAAATGTTGAAACTGAACAAAAAGTGCCTTACTTGTGTGTCTCCTTTAAAGATAAAATTTTTAGCAACATGAAAAGGGGATTTCAGGGGACACACAAACCCTTATTGCTTGCTATGTTTCCTGCTACTACTAACATTGCAGGAACATCATCTGGAGTTGAGGCACACTCTCAACCACATCATGAAACTGAGGAGCATGCAGAGGTACCTAGATCACCTACACCACAACCACCATCACCTACATCTCCACCACCTTCACCTGAGCAGCAAACCCAAGTTCCAACTCCAACTCAGGCGGAGGAATCAGCTCCAATGATTGTGGAAGCTCTCTTACAGCTGGTTCCTACATTAGTTCAAAGAATATCTGTTTTGGAGAAGGCAAATACAACCATGGGTAAAGCTATTGTGACCTTGGTCAGAAAGGTCAAGAAGATGGAAAGGGTTATGAAGGACAAAGGGGTTACTTTCAGTGATACAGAGGGGGCTGAAGAAGAAAATTCTTCCAAACAGGGGAGGAATTTGGATGAAGAACAAGTTTTTCAGACTCCAGCTCAAGCAAAACCAACTGGAGATACAGAGATAAGTCCTGAAGGAATGGAAGCAGCATAAACCTTAGCCCAGACTCTTAGTCAAATTCAAGAAAAGAAGAAGCAAATGCCAAGAAGGAAACTGGTGATAGATGAAGTTAATTCTGATGAGGATATAGTTAAGTCTGCTAAGAAAGAAGTTGTTAAGTCTGGTGGTGATAAGTCTGGTGTTAAGTCTGTTAGTGAAAAAGATAAGTCTGTTGAATATAAATCTGGTGATCAAGAAGTTAAGTCTGCTGCAACTCAAAGGGAAGGAAAGCAGATACTTGAAGAAACTCCTCAGACTAAGAAATCAAAGAAGCAACAAGCTGAGGAAGAAGCAAGCGTAGCTGAGATTGCAAGGATTCAGGCTGAGGAAGCAGCTGAAAGGGACAAACTTGAAGAGATTAAGAAAAGAGATGAACTTTTTGCAAAGAAGCTGCAAGAAGAATTCAATGATGATCCATATATGTCTCTGATTGAAGATGATGATGAGCTCAAGGCTAAGATGGAAGAACTCAAAGCTGATACAAGTCTGACAGTTGATGAGAGGGCAACAAAACTTGCAGATTTCATGAATGCAAGAATGGAGACAAATACTCTTGGAGGCTTGATGGAGAAAATTAAAAAGACACAAAAGAGAAAGAGTACTACCAAGAAGCTTACAAAGCAACAAAAGATGTCTGATATGAGGATTTATTTGAAGAATATGATGCATTGTACTTTTGAAAAGATGAGAGGAATGTCATATGAAGAGGTTGAGGGGATGTATCTCAGAGCTTATGAAAGGGATCATAACTACAAACCCATTGACTATGAAGATTCAATCAGAAGAAGTTTCAAAAGGCAAAAGATATCTGAGGTTGGAAAGCCATCTGAGGTAGAAAAGTAACTGAGGTTGAAAAGGTTACTGATAGCTCAAAAGGTGAGCATGTGAAAGAAGAGGTTGAATTTAAAAAGCCCATCATAACCTGGACTAGAAGAAAGAGAGCAGCAAGGAAGGGAAAATTAGGTTCTAAAGAGGAGGTACAAGAGGAAGAAGAACCCTCTTCTGAGGAATTTACTATGGGTTCAATTCCAGAAAGTTTAGCTCAGCCTGCCAAGGTTGTAAATTGGCAGATCATCAAAACAGGTAAGAAAGGAGCATATAAGATAACCAGGGAAGATTATACAGAAATTGTCTATGTCAATTTTCCAGGGTTGTTGAATGATCTGAGCAGAGATGATCTTAGGGAGCTATACAAGTTGATGATGATCAAATATGGGGATAACAGACCTGAAGAAGAATTTGAAAGTGTTCTTTGGGGAGATTTAAAGACAATGTTTGATCCACCATCAA
This sequence comes from Artemisia tridentata subsp. tridentata, assembly GCA_021014915.2. Classification (NCBI taxonomy): domain Eukaryota; kingdom Viridiplantae; phylum Streptophyta; class Magnoliopsida; order Asterales; family Asteraceae; genus Artemisia; species Artemisia tridentata. The sequence goes on from CP139506.1 coordinate 181,004,357, forward strand.
GAACAGATAAGGTTTGGAAGCTGCCATTTCAACAGGAAATAGTAAGATGGAGGTATTTTGATAGCTGTCAAGTACATTGTTTGAATTTGCAGAGTGCTTATATATATATATATATATATATATATATATATATATATATATATATATATATATATATATATATATATATATATATGGTGAATATATATATATCTACATTATATATAACAGGAGGCATTACACGTAGATAATGCCACATAAATGCCACCTCAATGCCACATAATCATAAACTATGCCACTTGGCATTACTTTTGTCCATGTTGTCATTTTTAAAAAATTCGGAATTAATGACCATAAAAAATGAAGTCCGTAAGGATCGAACTTGAGTGGTTTGAAACATTAACATATGTCTTAACCATTAGACCAACATGATTTTTGAATTATACTTTGCAACACCAAATCTATAAACCAAATCGGTTATTTAGGCATCCTCTGTTTTGGTATTTTTCATATCCCTAATATACAATTTATTCTATCATTCACACAAACCCTACTCCACCAACATAAACAAATACAAAACAATTAAAAACTCGCCTTAATCATCACTGACTAACTAATCCAGTTTAGCGAGTGAATTATACAAATACCATGGAAATTACGGTATCTCTGTTCTGCATATTGATAAAAAAACGGTTGCTCTGTTTTTGTAAGTTCATAAACTTTGCTCTATTACTCTACTTTGTATCTGATGTTTATCTGATGTTATGATTATCCTATGTTTTATCATCCTGTTTTTGTTTGCTCTAATTGAAAACCATCAATCAATTTATAAGATCGATTCCTCACTTGATTGTATCTTTGAAAATAACGACTGATATTTAGGCTGTGGATTTGTGTTTTTCGTATTTTTTAGTTATATGGATTTTGTTATTACTTTCAGAAGGAGATCATGATGATTATGAGTATATTCACTTTTGATCCTCTCACCGAATTCAGTTTACCGTAGCAAGGAATGTGTCGATGAAAATATTAAAAAAGAAGAAGATAAGAAAACGTTACTGTCACCATTCACACCACACAAAGATCCGACTTTATAATAACTGAAAAATTATCACATGGTTCGGAATCATCTTAAGAGGTAATCTTCTATTAAATTTGTTCGAATTGAAATCGAATTAGGTTAGTTGGTCATCTGTGTCACATGAATGGGTTGAATGGATGTTTTTGGTCATTTGCAATCGTGTGTCGTTGCAACTACGTGCATCATGCTTTGATATCATTTTGAAGTTCTTCATAGTTATTATACTACAAAATATTGCAGGCGGCTTGGAACATGAGAAGCTATAAGGAGGCAGTCAGAATGCTTGAAGAAGTTTCTGTTTCTTCTCAAGGGGAAGAACGAGTTAAGTTGCTAAGAAGATGGTTAGCCTCTCTTAAAGAAATTGAAAGATTGGATTCAAGTTCAGCAGATTATGATGAGAAATACGTGGAGGAACCTCATACAGCAACATATAGAAACGATTCTTCTGGAAAATCAGATGTTGTAAGTAGAAAAAATGGCCCTATAATCTGTTGCTCTCCAATTCTTTCATTTTTCATGTTGCTTGCGTGCTGAGTGTATGGCAAGTAGTATATCTGATTCGTATGTAGGCATTAGTGTCATTAAAATACTACTTATATGTTGCCGTTATTCATCACTTATTTTCCGGGAATATATTTAACCTCTAACTTAAAATTTATCTTATACAGGAATGCTGACGAAGTCGATTAATAATGCATTATCCCAGTGCTAATGTAAGTACAGTTTATGCTTAGTGTTTCCATTTGACAAGTAGTTTAGGTCCAGTTAGTTTGCTTTTCTCAGTTTTTGGTTTTTGGCTTTTCTCAGTTTTTGGTTTTTGGTTATAATTTGGATTAGCCACCCAAAACATCCTCTTGGAACTCTCTTCCAGAAACCTTGCAACTTTGTTCCCAATAAGGTACATATGCTCCTTATTTAACAGCCGGTAGGAATATACTATCATTTGGTTATAATTTGTATTAGATTTGCTCAATTAAAACTGAATTATTATTGTTTAGCGATGCAAATGCTCTTGTGATAAGTTCTGCATGTGAAAACGGGTATTACAAAAACTTCTTTTTGGTGACCACGTCTAACGGCTAAATGGTTGTTATTGTAGTTAGCGGTCGAGGAAAGCAAGAACTTCAGAGATAGAAACATGACACTGGTATTGGTTCCAAACAAAGCTGTAACACAAAAAGAAGCACCAAATAAGAAAGAAATATCAACTGGGACCGAAGTATCAGCTAACGTATCAGCATAACCTGGGCCACGATAATTTGTGATTGTAATATTGAGGAAGGAAACTGCTAACTGCTAAGCTCAGGTTTTATTCCTCGAAATTTAGTAGATTTGGTTATTTAAAATATTTAGTAGATTTGGTTAAAATAGTTTAGTTTTCATCAGCTAGGTGTTGGGATTGCTAATGGTTCACTTTGGTTCCTTATAATTGTTTTTCAGTTTCTGAGTTTATGATGGGCAAACAGGTGAAAATAAGAAGATAAGAAAAAATAGCCACGAAGAAGAAGATAAGAAAACGTTACTGTCACCATTCAAACCACACAAAGATCTGACTTTATAATAACTGAAAAATTATCACATGGTTCGGAATCATCTTAAGAGGTAATCTTCTATTAAATTTGTTCGAATTGAAATCGAATTAGGTTAGTTGGTCATCTGTGTCACATGAACGAGTTGAATGGATGTTTTTGCTCATTTGCAATCGCGTGTCGTTGCAACTACGTGCATCATGCTTTGATATCATTTTGAAGTTCTTCATAGTTATTATACTACAAAATATTGCAGGCGGCTTGGAACATGAGAAGCTATAAGGAGGCAGTCAGAATGCTTGAAGAAGTTTCTGTTTCTTCTCAAGGGGAAGAACGAGTTAAGTTGCTAAGAAGATGGTTAGCCTCTCTTAAAGAAATTGAAAGATTGGATTCAGGTTCAACAGATTATGATGAGAAATACGTGGAGGAACCTCATACAGCAACATATAGAAACGATTCTTCTGGAAAATCAGATGTTGTAAGTAGAAAAAATGGCCCTATAATCTGTTGCTCTCCAATTCTTTCATTTTTCATGTTGCTCGCGTGCCGAGTGTATGCCAAGTAGTACGAAGGTTTGCTGCAATCCGTGATTTTTTTTTATTATTTTATTGTTAAACATTAGGCAGATACTTCAACTAACATGGGTTAACTATATCATTCTTTTCTTTCAGTTTCATGCTCATATCCAGGCTTCAGCAACCACCAGCGTTACATTACGCTGATATGTTCAAGTACGTTTAAGCATTAATATGTGCTTACATAGGGCTTGCTTTAGTTTGTTTCTTTCTAACGTTTTGTATCATTGGTTCCATGTTCAATTGTTGCAGAGTTGTTAGCATGATAGTTGGGTTAATATTGCAAAGTATTTTGGTGGAAGATGTTCTGGTATTTATTGAGTTCCAAGGATGTGAATGATGTTCTCCCCATTTTTATTAATTCTCTTTCATCAAAGGTTCATGAATTCATCAAGTTGGTTATGAAAGTTAGGAGAACAGAGAAAGGTGATTAAAGTTTAAGACCAGAGGAGCAAGAAAGGCTTTCCATCAAGGTATTCTACTGTCATTAAGTAACTAAATGTCACCATCACTCTCCTGTTGAGTTGGCACTTTTCACTTCTCTGCTTACAACTCGGCGGACATGACGATGGCTATATTTTGTTTCTTACTGGTCACATGAGTAAAGTAAAAAGGAAATGAAGAACAAAGGCCAAGGGATCACTCTAATAGGATGAAAGCAAACTCAAACTTCATGATGTTTATTTTCATGTTTGTTAATCTATATGTTAATTTACAGATTATGGAGTGGATAAGTATGATATAGGAACCGGATTTGGGCATTTTGCAATTGCTACTGCTGATGTGTGTCTTACAATTATATATTACTTGATGTGATGTCAAATATAAATCGAAATTTTTTGTGCTATTTTGGGTGCGCTTTCGGTAGGTCTACAAACTTGCTGAGAACATCAAGACCAAAGGTGGAACCATTACAAGGGAGGCAGGTCCAGTTAAAGGTGGGACGAGTGTGATTGCTTTTGCTAAAGATCCTGATGGTTACCTTTTTGAACTCATTCAAAGGCCTGGTACCCCTGAACCTCTCTTTCAAGTTATGCTTCGTGTTGGTGATCTTGATCGCTCCATTAAGTTCTATGAAAAGGTATAGTTTTCATGTGTAATTTCCTGATAAGTTTTATGTAACTTATTACTTATGCTTGTAAAGTTAATATCTTGATCCAATTCTGTGCAGGCATTGGGGATGAAGAACATCAAGGTAAATTACAGACTTTCACTGAGACTTTCACATATCTTTGGTATCAAGTAAGTTGCTATTACGATTTCTTCACAATGAGTGGTCACTTCACAATACATTCGTATGTTATCTGTTAATTTGATTTATTAAAGCTTTTAGGCTCTTAGACCCGTATTAAGTTATTAAAGATGCAATTTTTTTCGATGATCTTAGATATGTAGCCCATTAATAATTTAATATATAGCATTATAGTACATACATCAACTCCTGAACTAAGTCTATTACTGTATCCAATATCATGTTTTTTCATATATAAATTTACACACCGGTTTATATAATACAGGAACGTAGGAAATTATTATAGTGGGCATGTGCAGCAGCAGCAAAAACACAAGATCGTGATGTAAGTCTATTATTAACCTACACATTCATCAAAAAATAAAGGACTTGGTTACATTTGTTGTTATCTTTGCTTACATTGGCAACACCTTTGGTGTTCTTTACATGTTTTCTTATTACACATCTGGTGTTTTGGATATGCAGAAGTTCCAGGTATAAGGAGCCGGTGTAAGGTTGATCAATGGTATCATTCTTAATGATGTTGAAATCAAGGTATGTGCTCTCCAATATTTAATACAATGGAATACAAATTTGCAATGAGTTACATCATATGTCGTATGCAGTCTTTCAAGTAAATTTTGAGTGACATATCAATTTGAAGATCTTACACATTATACATTTATTTACATTTTTATTGGTAACCTAGGTCGACATTGAGAGCTGAATAATTTGAAACTAATATCATCACCATTCAACATGTCTACTCTTAATGCGCAACTCTTTGTTGGTTTAACCCATAATACTTTTCTAAAATTGCTTTTTCCTGTTAGAACTGGTACTCGAATGCAATAGGAAGTATTTGAAACGGTATAGAAACATACATTACCTTAACCTAAACTTATGAACCAAATTTCCATTGGTGTGCAGTTGGATAATTAATTAGTTTTTATCAATATAATCAGAGCAAGTTATGTTTACAGGTCGAGAAGATGAAGGAAATTGCAAAGCAAACGTCTAAAGAGGAAGGTGATATTCTCAGAGTTTACACTAGCCATGTATCTATGCGAGGTTCAATTTTCAAGAATGTTGATTTGGCTACCTTTATAAGAAGATAGTATGAGGGATGCAGGGAAGATTCATAAGTTTTATAATTTTCTGGTCGGGGCTTAAATTTTTTTATTTGCTTGAAGCTAAAGCAACTGAAAGAGTTTGTCATCGAGAGAAAATGGTGACATGAAAATTCAACTTTTACTGTTTGTAGGTATGAAATAGATTTGTGATACAGATGGGACTTGCATCTGAAGCCTTTAATTTTGTATTATCAGGTGGATAGACAAAATTGAAAGAAATTGGTCTGAGATGATTGCAGTAGAGGCCAAAGAGATTATTTACTTGCAACCGAAAATGAAAATTTTATGGTTTGTAACCATACTTTACTTTCTGTTTTGCTTTTGCTAATTGCTATTTCTGACTTGCTTTCACTTTCATATAAAGAAATTGCCAATCACAAGATGAAGGTCATCAAGCTTGAAGAAATGATGCTATACTTATTCTACCACTTGACTATCATAGGTGTGCTAATGGAATCTCAAAGACGAGGTTACATATCTACATTTTCTTAATCAACAATGCTCATATGAAGCTTTGGGCTGGTAATATAGTTGTTTACATATCTACATGTAAATTGACTTTATAACTTTTTTATTTAACACTATGGCATTTGTGTAGCTTTTGGGCAACGTTATTGCACCCAATTCATAATATTTTAATGACATGAAAATTCAGATAAGCATCACGAAGAAGTCTGCTTGGAAATTTAAGGAAGTTCCAGTTAAGAGATCTTCAAATTGCATTATTTGTACAAGGTAGGTTATTTAAGCTATATTTTTTCATAGAAATTGAAAGTGAAATCTAATTTCAGATATTAATTGTGATATCTAAACAGGGAACATTACACAATATTATACTCATCCAATAATTGTATAGCAACGACAGTCGTGTCATTGTGCTGGTTTTAGGGGTGGAATAAACATGTAGATGCAAAATTGTCGTGAAAGGCTTCAAAAGTCACTGAGCTTGAAGATGGACAGGTAAAAAATTAAATTATATGGTTCAAGTGAATACCATGTTTACTTTGTAGAAATTATCAAGCTCATTTAATATGTCAATTTTATTTCGTTTTTGCGTAGGGTGTGCTTACATCGACGACAACAACAGAGTTAAGCTGATGGTTTCGTGCGACAGTTGGCTTCCCCATCTGTAAGTTTCCATTTACCCAATCATTTTATCTATCCAACATTTAAATCTTTATTATGCAATTTATATCCGGGGTAAGCTACTGTCATGCAGTAGTATGGTTTATATTTCCTCAATAGATGTAGGAGAATCATTTAAGTATGATAAAATTTTGTTCAATTCATTATTATCAGTTCACCAAAATAGATAATGTATTCACTCAATTACCATGGCTGAAATGCTTATTCTTTCTTTGAAGAAGAAGAGATGTCCTGGATTGGTTAAAAGGACTGAAGAGCAGCCAACCGGTTGCAGCCGAAACTGACCAGAGAAAGAAGCCGTACCTAAACTACCTCCAATTTGACCCAAGAGATGAGCTAAGGTAAATGCTTCATATGTATCATAAATAATATCTGGTGTTATTTAAAGGGTGTTTGGGAATCTATTAAGGAGTTATTATTTGATTATCGGGTTTTCAGGTTGCACATGATCAGTTTCTGGCATATGGGTATAAAAGAACTAATTCTGATTACCAGGTTAGCATTTAAGCTGTAACTGCAGCAATCACGTTCTTTGTTCTGTTTGATCCTGTAGTTGCAGTTACAAAGAAAGTGATTGTGACGTCAGTTATGAAGCAATTCAACTCTCATTCTTATGGTAAGCTTTCATAAGTAGTCTTCTTACCACTCACTAAAGTTGTACACTTAGTTACTAAATATACTTTTATAAAAAGGAGGGAGGTAAATGGGAAAACAATAGGCACTGTCGGGAGTTCTTTAATACTCTACAGTTTTAAGGCCCCAAAACTCCTCCTTGCGACATTGCTTCTACTCAATCCTAAACACAGTAGTCAATTTTAATATAAAATCTTTCTTGCTGTGATTGGAAAACATAAACCACTACTTTCATTTTATATGTCAAAAAGTTGCTTTCAAAGCTTCTAAAGTGAGTAGGCGTAGACTTAATGTGCATATGAGGTTGCTGTGGACTTAAGATATGTTAGGATTACAAAAAAGCAGGATAAGGTGTGTTCGGGTTATTTGTGAGACTGAAATGTTGGTAAATCCGATTTACAAATTTAGTCAAATAAAAGTCGTGGATTTCGTCCGTTCAGATTCACAACTTTTTTTGTATGACTGATTTCAACTTTAGATTTACTAATAAAGTTTAAGCTTTTTGTAGTTTGATTGTCTTCGTACATATGTTATGCTAAATTCATTGACTTTTAAGGATATTTCATATGTGTGCATAAATAACAGTATATATGGATATAGTTTAATACTTTAAAAACCACAAAGTGACATTTGCATAGAATAAAAATGGTCAATTACAATGATTATTTAAGTAATGTAACAAGACAAAGGAACTTTTAATAGTAATAGAATGTAATTTTGATGTGAAAAAATATATCATGTGATTCACAAGAAATGGAAAAATCATTTTTTGTAGCTTCATTGGATTTTGTGGAGCAGCATTCGAGAGTGTAGGCGGAGCAGGAGGTGGGGGTATATTTGTGCCAATGCTTACCCTCATTATTGGTTTTGATCCTAAATACGCTACCTTATATCAGGAATTATATGTGTTGGAGGCGATGGAATCGTATGTTTCTTTTGTTGTATGATGCTTAAACAGAAAACTAGATTTGTTGCAATGCTAATATTGTTTATTCATAAAAATGTGATTATTAAAGGTTTCATTAAGGCGTAAAAAAGGTTACATTTTTCTATTTATTTCCTTTTAGTAACAACACTCAAAAGGATAATTTAATAACAACACATGTTATAACCGGGTATCTTAGACACACATTACTTCTCTGAGACATTAGCAGTTACATTTTTTTGTTGCTTATACAAACGAACACTCAGATTCAGAAGGGTATTCACGAGCTACTTTGTTTTGTTACCTTACTCTTTATAAGAAAGTCATTCATGGAGTTTATGAAGAGGGTATTGGTGAGGTATGCAAAATTATTCATGACTACAGAGGTTAGGTATGTTATATAATTTTTTTGGAAAAACTTATTTATGATTACCCGTCTTCTTTAGCTATAGTAAAGTATGTCAAAGATAATTATAAGTCATGCCCGCCCATCGGGCGGGCTTCGAAACTAGTATATATATATATATATATATATATATATATATATATATATATATATATATATATATATATATATATATATATATATATATATATATATATATATATATATATGTTGGCAGAAGTTGAATATCCTTTGCATCCAAGAGTATGTAAGGACATGCTTGAGAAGAAGCTGGTAGGGTATAAGGATGATGAGGTATGCAATCAACTTTTGGAGTTAATTGAGATGCAGTCCCAAAAGGAAGCTGTTTGGGGTGTTTGAAAGAATTTTCTGAGTTGATAAGTGAGATTAATGGAGGTTCTTACTTGGTGAAGGTACTTTGCACTAACACAACAAATGGTTATCAGTCCACCATGTCTAATCCACATAAGGACTGGCTAATCCAAGAGCAAACGGCTCTGGTAAAGATACCTCAAATCCGTTTATGGCTGACAATTTGCCAAAAATTGTATGGTAATCAACTCACCATATCTATGATAGTGAAGAGTTGGCTAGCCCACAAGAGTATGGCTTGTGGTAAAGGCTGTGGAAATCCATAACTGGTTATCAATTCACCAAGGTGAGGTCTGCATTCCACCAAAGAATTGGCTAGTCCAAAAGCAAACGGCTTTTGGTAAAGACAAAACAAATCCGTTGATAGCTGATGATTTGCTAAAAATCATATGGTATTTCAACTCACCATGTTTTATGTACAAAGAGTTGAAATGGTTATCAATGTACCATGGTTTTACACCAAACATTGGCTACTCCAGAGTTAATGGCTAACTGGTAAAGAGACATCAAATCCATTAATTTTCAATGATTCACCTCTCACAGGAGTTCACACACCTGGAAGTGATGAGAATAATATGAAACTTTAAGAATTGATGTAAAATTGGTCAATGTTGCTGTGAAGATCAGGTGGTGAAAAGATTGCTGATATATGGTTGCTGCACAAGATTCAGATTTGATGATTTGAAGAACTGTAGTTCACAATAATTCCAAGAGTTAGAGTTCAACATCCTCAGAAAGCTTATCAAGAAAGAAACTTGAAGTTCATGGAGCATGAAGATCAAGTTAGGGGAGGATTGTTGGGAATTATTGAAGAACAGACTTAAGTCTGCTAAAGAACTAGTTAAGACTGCTTGTGTTAGTTAAGTCTGCCAGAACAAAGTTAAGTCTGGCAGAACATAGTTAAGTCTGGTAGTCTGTTTAGTTAAGTCTGTTTATGTTTTATAGCAGAATTCGTTAGCTATATATTAGGAAAGGATATAGTCGTATTAGATATCTTATTAGAAGATATGTTTATCCTTTTACACGTTTTGTATCTAGGGTTTTCCTTAGATTATAAAAGGAACCCTACAACATTGTAACAAAGTGTTAGACGTACGTGAATTTTAGAAAAGTTTAATAGTAATACAAAGTTAGTTATCTTAATTGTGTTCTTCATACTCATTGCTTATTAAGATTCCGCATTAACAATCAATACATAGTTAAGAGTTTCTCATATAGATTGATTTGGATTTATTCATGTTATCTATTGTCTTACAAAGGCTACTTAGATCCATAATTCATGTGGACCTACAGGATGTCTAGTATTTACGAAAATCATATAATGTATGCTTTAAAATGTAATGTATGAACAAAATAGGATCTCATATTACGAAAATCATACAAAGAAGACAATCTTAAAGCATACATGACACATAATTAATAATAGAAACGATTCTTCCATATTGCTTTATGACGTTCATCTACTTTAGCATCATCATTCTCAAAGTGTTCTTGTTCCGCATATTTAACCATTTGATCAAAAGTGTAATCTGATTGTGCTATATTCTTTCTTCCGTCTTCGTTGTCACTTGTGTAGTCTGTTATCACATGATCCATCATTTCTGCCAAGGTAGCATTTGGGCATATATGTTTTGCAATAATAAAATCGACACTGCCATGGTCAATGTAAATCTCCAACTGGCCTTGTGCTGCTGAAATATCAAACATCACATGCATATCATAGTTGTTTCTTAGTTTGACGGTGATTGAAAAGCTAGTGTGTGGTACTTCATAATAAAGAGCATGAATCTTCCTATCAACAATGTTAAAAATATCGCTTCAGCTCTTCCAGCTTCATTCTTGGAATATTGATGTTCATCTTCCAACCGTTTACATACTTCGGTTTTCCGCCATTGCAAACCAATTGACCATTATTGTGAACAAGAAAATTGAAAATGGTTTGCGTATACGGAGTAGTAGGTTTACTTATTTTCTTGCTCTCAAGTTTAAACCGGACACGCTCTTCACGTTTGTTTTTTCTCTGAATCATTTGATGTAGATACCGGACACGCTCTTCACGTTTTAATTTTGTTTCTTCTGAAATTACACCAGCAAATGATTCTTCCAAAGAACCATCATCTGGAATCAAAACTGTGCTTAGATCTATAGGATGCTCAGAAATGAAAATTTGGAGATTCCCAGCAACTTTTGCGATGTCATACATAACATCAATATCATAATCATTTTTAATTGCTTTCATACCCTCTAACGTGTTGTTTTGTGGCAATGCGTAATATAGACAGTGGACCCTTGTTGGTAATTTTCTGTTCAGATAGGTAAGCATATCCTGAAAATCAATTTCTGGAACAATAATATTCATGTGTGAACCATCTTGATATGTTAGTGGGTTAAGTATAAACTTTCCGTTGTAGTTGATAGTGAATTCGAAAGTAGGGTTATTAGATGTTAACATTTGGTGAATGAAAGAAGGAACAATTGAATTTGATTCATTGAAACCACCAAGTGGTATATATATATAAAATCTGATACCACAAAGGTGAGCATTCATTTCGTTGTCATAATAGGTGAATGAGTAATCAATTTAATGTTTTTTTTTATTTTCATGAAGGACACTGATTGTGTTATCAAATCAATAGTGTCAATGAACAGTGTAAATGATGATGTGCATACTTTTCTCTTGCAACGATTGTGTTATCAAATCAACAGTGTAAATGACCATCCTTTTCACCTAGTTGTCATTTCTACTATTTAAACACGGTTGTTGTGGAAAAACATACTAGCATTACAAAGGGAATTTATTACAAGATATATAACATATGTTACAAATTAACTACAATTACAGGAAAATACATAACAAAAAATAACAAACTTGTTACAAACCAAAGAAATTAAACCAACTATTATTAGATTGATGAGTGTTTTGATCATTTAAATGTTGAAAGGCGTATGGTTGGGAGTCATATTGTTCACAGCCTTGAGACGGGTTATAATGAGCATTTTGTTCATGACTTGTTTGACCTTGGTCATATGGCTGCGGTGTGTATGTGTTATGTTCAAATACTTGCGATGGGTGTGTGTCATAAGTAGGAAAGTTGTGATGATGTGTTTGAGTCGGGTATGATTCGAACGTAGGTGGAGTTTCATGTTGCTCGTTAACTATTTTTTTTGGGTATTGTTTTCTTTTGTTTAACAGTGGATCAGGGATGACTGGTTTTTTGCATTGAAAAGATTTATGGCCCGCTTCACCACACCTACTACAATGTATTACTCGTGGTTCCTCACCCTGAGATGGTATACGCTCAGTATTTTTTGGCCGGTCGGGTTGTGGGTTGTCCATTCGTGGAGGAGTGATGGGTTGTATATGCGTTGGATACCCCCATTCGTGAAACTCTCCAACAAAATTAACCGACTCTGCGTATGTCGTTTGGTATTTTGGTTTTTTAAACCAATCTTGTACAAATTGCACACAATCTGTTAGACCTAAGAACCTAGTAACAGCAATAACATGACCACAAGGTATACCAGAAAGCTGCCATTTGCGGCAGTCACATGACATGGTCGCTAAGTTAACTTCACGATTGTATCGGCCATCATAAACCTGGAACCGATCTTGATTAATCCCGTATACACTCCAAGTTGCGCTTTTGATTTTTCTCTTTTCCACCTTATGGGTAGCCAAATCTGTTATTTCATACTTCATTTTCGCTACATAAACACATAGACATAAAACAGCGACTTTATATTAAACAAAACCATTTAAAAATATATTTTCTTTTGGAAGATAAATACCAGCAACTTCTCGCCATTTAAAATACCAATCTTGCGCCATTTTTCGATATTGCTCGGTCAACATTGTGATTGGCAGCTTCCTTGATTTGACAGTACAAGTATTAACAGACTCAACGCCGTTAGATGTACAATAATTGTAACGAGTGCGTGGGGAATATGCTCTGGACCATCTTTGCACATCCGCTTCAACTAGCTTGTTGTACGCCTCAGGCTGAATAGCCTGCAGTATTTGCATCTTACTATCAAATTCTTCAGGTGTATACGCTTTGCATATGCTCCAATACAGCCCCTTTGTTTTCTTATTTTTCAAAGAAAGGTTCATCATTAGATGACGACAACATATACCATGAAATGCCAACGGGTATTCATTGCGTACTGCTAACGCGATAGCAGGATGCCTATCAGATATGATAACCAAATCCTCGCTATCGGCTATGCATTCTTGAAGTACTGAAAACCACCATGACCAACAATCACCAGTCTCCCCTTTGCATATACCGTAAGCAATGGGCACAATTTGGTTGTTTCCATCCATGCCTACAGCTAACAAGTTTGTACCTTTGTATACACCCTTCAAATGTGCCCCGTCGACTACAAGCAGAGGGCGAAGATTTTGCATGAAAGTTCGAATCTGAAAAAAAAAATGTAAACACCTTTTAATAAGTAAACTTACAATAACATATCACATTTATTTATTTCAAAAAAATGAGTATCACTTACTGAAACACCAATGGCAACGAATAACATCTCGAAAACTCCTTCATCGTTTGTCTTGATACGTGTGATTGTGCCTGGGTTTTTTTTTTGTAGATTGTGACAATAATACGGTAACATTTCAAACGATTATGTCGGTGAACCCCTTATCATTTGTAACCCATAATCCTTTCCTCTCCATGCTTGTTGGTAAGATATACTTATTTTATATTGCGCCAACATGTCTTTTTGCATATCTTTTGGTTTTAAATCTCGTCTACTATCTTTTAACTTTTCACTAAAAATGTGACCAATAACTTTTTTATTTGCATTTTGATGGTTAGGATATGTTTGAGTTTTGGGACACGTGTGAATATCTTTCACACCTGTAACTTCAAACACATCTGTACCTTGCAGACGTTTAGAGTTAATTCTCCATTTGCATTCTTTATAATGAAAGCATTTACAATCAAACCTGTCTGGTTCCGACTTTCGTACTAAAACTGGTAACCTTCTTCTAAACATTTCAACCTAATTGCAACGTCTATTTTTTCTCTTGAGTCAAAAAACTTTCCGACATAAAAATCAGAATCGCTATTATATTGGTTTGAAATTATTGGTTTGGACTGGTAAAGAGGTGTTTCTGGAACGCCAGGCATGACTGAAAAAATGTTCTTCCATTCATAGTGAATTGGTTTCGGGTTATCACCAACTCCAACAAAACCATCATTTTCTTCATCTTTTACATCATCATCTGCCCCGAATGCAAACGATGATCCTGGTTTTGGGAAATACGCCTCATCTTTATATCCGGACTCATTATTTTCATAATCATTTGATTCAAAATTTTTAGATGGTCCATCATCAAAAAAAGACTTATTATGGTCTTTATTATTGAAATTAGATGAGTTTTCTTGAAAAGCAGATGACGCGATGTTTTGGTTAGTTGTTGTTTCAAAAAAATTGTAAAATGTTTGGTTTTCTTGGGTGGACCTAAAACATGTAGTTTCTTCAAATTCTTTCGCTTTAACCACATACAGATGTGGCATTCCTGTATTCGAATAAGCGTAATCAGCAAAAAAAGTTACCTCATCGTCGTCAGTAATATCCATTCGAACGTCAAATGAAGGGTGCGAAAATTTAAAATTAAGCCGAATATTGGGATCCAACTTGAATTTAGAACGCACATAATCAACTAACCATGAGTACGTGATATTAGTATACATAATCACACCTCGTTCGGTATCATCAAAATGTAATATACATTTGAATTTATGTATGTCTGAAGTCATGGCTATGTATATCTGAATTTATGTGTATTAGATTAGAAGTATTTGCTATGTTTGGATATACATTTTGCTTTATATATACATACAATGATGTGACAACTCCATGAAAATTGCATGTATGTGTAATTTTTTACACGAAATATGACACAGATTTGACAACTTCATGACAATTGCGTGTATGTGTAATTTTTTACACGAAATATGACACAGATTTGACAACTCTATGACAATTGCGTGTATGTGTAATTTTTTACACGAAATATGACACAGATTTGACAACTCTATGACAATGATTTGACTAATCTATGACAATTACGTGTACGTGTAATTTTTTACGCGAAATATACTCTATTTAAGTCTTACATTGTTACGCTAATTACGCACAATCTTTTACGCCGACATTGCTTACTAAAAATCATTTACTAATATATTCCTTTACATTTTCAAAAAATGTCGTACAACATACCATTCGACCTTCAAGTTGATATCATAAAGAAACTACCAGTTAAGTCTTTACTACAGTTTCGTACTGTGTCAAAGAGATGGAAGTCTTCCATAGACTTACCGAACTTCATCCGTAGTTACGGTTTTTGTGAAACAGATATGTGTTGTTTTAATTTAACATATATGCAAGGTAATGTTGGTTTTATGTTTTCGGTAAATGAAAATTTAGCCTTTACGAATCTAGATACAACTTTGAATCTTCCAACTCTTAAGCCAATTGCTACTTCTGAAGGTGTCTGGTGCTTTTCGTATGGTTCAAATATGATGGTTGTTCTTTGGAACCCATCAATAAAAAGATCTGTAGGAATATTCGTCCCTAGTTTCTAGAATCAACCTGATTCACCAAAAATGGTCATCGGTTTTGGTGTCCGTCCTGACACCTTAGACCCTACCCTTTTAAAGATTAATTACCCGTATTACGGTCAAGGACCATGGTATGTGTCAATTTATACATTGAGTTTCAGACGTTGGAACAATCTTGAAAATGACCGTTTGCCCCGTGAATCAATTAGAATTAAATGGTCTGGTCAAGCAGTAGTGGGTGGTAAAATTTTCTGGGTTGGTTCTGAATTTTTTTTTTATAATGATGGTATTTCGTACAAACGATACAAGATTGTTTCTTTTGATTTGGTTACTCACCAATTTCAAGTACAAGACATACCTGAATTGATAAGATTCATGGTTCAGCCTCCATTCTATATATCACATCTACGAAACTCTCTCGTAGTTTCAGGAAGTTTCCTTGCAGAAGAGTACAAAGTTATGTGCGCATGGGTGTTAGAATTTGATGGTGGTATTGTATCATCATGTCCAGTGCTATTCACCATCCCATTCCCAATTGAGAATGAGGTAAAATTAATTGGATTTACCAAGGATGCGGAACTAATTGTTCAAGCTAAGAGCAACCAACAGATAGCTCACTCACTACAAGTGTACAAGCGAACATCTCAGGAGTTTCAAAACATGGGTATTGAAGCAAATGGTGGTTCATTTTTCATTGGCCCAAGAATCACTAATTATTCTTGATCAACCAAATATTACCTATATGGTTTAGTTTGTGTCTTTAACGTTATCAATGTATGTCTTTTCTAGTTTCTACAACTGTACTACTTTTTTTTTTAACTATTTAATGCTATTTGTTTGTGTTTTATGTTCTACGTTTTTATGTATGTGTCCAGATATGAATTTGCCAATATACATTTTGCTTTATATACAAATACAATGATGTGACAACTCCATGACAATTGCGTGTATGTGTAATTTTTTACATGAAATATGACACAGATTTGACAACTCTATGACAATGATTTGACAACTCTGTGGAAAACTAGAATGGGGTTGAATAGTTTTACCGTTTAAAATTAATTCACTTTGTTACTTATCGTGATTTCAAAGTCAAGTAAATAATCAAGCACACAAACAAGTGATATAAGTAAACAAGTAAAGAGAGGAAAGATCAAACCACACAACACAGTCGTTTATAGTGGTTCGGCTATAAGGACTCTCTTCCTTGCCCTACTTCACTCCTCGAGCCTCTAACTCGAGAGTTTATCTTCACTAAGAAACAAGCTCCCTTCTAGGCGGAGAAAACCTTTACACGTCGCTTAATCTTTTTTCGGTACTAAGCTAAACACCGAGTTCTTTACAAGGGAACAACCATTCCCGTTCACTCTATGTGTTTTGAAGACTAAAACCCTAACCGGACTCTACTGTATGAATGATACTAACTATGATGTGTGACTAATACAAGAACACACAGACTCTATGTTAGAAGGAAGATAACAGACTGTTACTCCTTATATGTTGAGATCTTCTTTGCTACAAAAGGAAAGATCTATAAAATGTTAGTAAGCTAAGGGTTAGTGATATGCAAATGAATGAGTATGTATTTTAAGTTGTATGAGTGATGAAATGGCCAAATGATTAGCTTGCTATTTATAGGCAAAGCTGATCAACAGGCGGCGGATCCGGCGGATCCCAAAAATTGGATCCGTCCGTGTACCACTTTGGATCCGTCGTGTCAGGCCAGCTAAGAGATCTTCAAATCTTTCCAAATCTTGCCATATCTTTCCATATCTTCAAATGTCAACTCTTTGGCTTGAAGATCTAAACAAAATATCACAAAATCTTACCAATATTGTGTACATGATGCATGCCATGATGTCATCCTAATATTTAACTAATAAAGTTTCCATTTTAAGAAATAGACATGTAAACTTGTATATGTCATTTCTAGAAAACTTTGTGATGTAAAAATGTGTTTGTAAAATGCTTATCACTATAAATGTAAAAGACTTAATCTTATTTATGCTTTTGCTTAAAGATAAACTTTGTAATTGTCATTAACAAAACTAAGCAAAGATCGTAAAATATAAATAACGTTTTTAGGACGATATTTGTATTAACAATCTCCCCCTTTTTGTTGATGACAAAACATAAAGTGTATTTTTAAGTAGAGAGCTTAAATAAAGGATGAGTCTTTTAAAAATATAGATTAAGTTAGTTTGTGCAAGTTTTAAAATTTATTTTACGCTAAAATGTATGTACTGTGATGTTTCACAGTTGATGCAAACTTAATCCTATCTCCCCCTTTTTTGTCGAAACAAAAAGAAGATATGCGTAGCGGAATGCGATTTTGAGAACTTTAAAGGTCCCCCTTGATTTATACTCCCCCTAAATGGAGTAACAAGGATATGATGTATGATCCTATAAAATAAATGGTTAGAATATGCTATGCTCCTCTTTGATGTATACTCCCCATTGCTAGAGTACCAACGTATACATTTCAAGAGTATGATATGATGAATGATCCTACAAAACAAATGGTTAGACTATGATATGCTCCCCCTTGATGTATACTCCTCATTGCTAAAGTACCAACGTATACGTTTCAAGGATGAGAAATGCTAAAAATGATGAGTTAGTATATGATATACCCCCCTCGATCTATACTCCCCGTTGCTAGGGTACCAACGTATATGAATCAAGGTTGAGAAAAGCTACAAAAGAAAAGTTAGTTACTTCAATCAAGAAGCAATATGCATATGCAATAGTCAACCAAGAAAGGTCAACCCATTTGACTTCTAGAAAGTCAAAATTAAGTGTCTGATCAAATTTTTGTACCTAATGTACAATTGATTAATGCAATATGTGGAGTTAAAACAACCACACAATGATGTTAGTATTCTAAGATAAAATAATATGCTTAATGTTGATCACCCACAAGCATAAACACATAACAATCATCCATTGAAAATATGTGACAAAAGTCACAAAAATGATGTTACATTACAACAATAAGAGTAAATCCTAGAAAGTCAAATACTACAACATCATCCTAAAAAGTTCCTATAAGAGGAAACTAACAAAGCTCCTATTGAGGAGGATGAGAGATTGCATTGAGACGCTCGAGAACATGGTTCAAGATGAACCTCATCTCATTTTGGAGCTCATAGACCAAAATGTTGGTCCTTTGGGCCAAGTGAGCCGTTCTCTCACAATGTGAGCAATCATGACTTGAAAAACCGGGAGGAAGAGTAGTCTCATGGTTTTGTAGTGGTGGTGGTGGTTGGTTGTTGTTGTTGGATGGTTGTTGTTGTTGTTGGTTTGATGATGGTGGAGTGGGGATGGAGTTCATCAAGATGGTTTGGAGATCCATTGCTTCATCAAGGCGAGATCCAACCATATTAGAAAGAGAGTAGAGGCGGGTGAGTTCCTCACTAATCTCTTCTTGGGTTTGTGGTAGATTGATCCACATTGCCTCATCAATTGCAACTAGTGTGGATGTGGGTGATAAAGATTGTGTTTGAGGTTGAGGTGGTGGTACATCATGGTATAAAGGACTATGGATATCCGGGTAAACTGGATGAAAAAGCATGGGTTGTTGACCTTCAAAGGTCATGGGTGGAGGATTGGTTGACCTTGGTGGAAGGTCTTCCAAGTCATCAAGGTATGGGTGTGGTGATGAAGGTGGAGTCCTAAATAGCTCCATTGGTTGTAGTTTGGGTGATTTTGGGGGTGATGGTGATTTAACAGGTTGTGATGGAGCCGGTGGTGGAGTAGTGGCTATTGGAGTAATGGTTGGTGGTGGTGTATGGATAACAACATTGGATGGTGTTGGAGTGGAAAGTGTGAGGAAATTCTCACTTGCAATGGGTGATGAGATATTTAGAGGAGATGATTCCTCTGATGATGAGTTTGCTAAGTTGATGAAACAACATGGTTTAACACTAATGCGGGCTGTTCGTTTTGGAGGTTTAGAGGTGGAAGAGTTGTTTGACTTAGTCATGGTGAAGTAAGGTTGCTAAGATGTACAGGAGAGATAGTAGAGAAAATGGTGAGTGAGTGAGTTTAGTGATGATCCTAAGGTACTAATTTATAGGCAGAAGGTTTGTTGGTCTGTGTGTTTGGATTGGATGTAAATCCAATGGAGAATGTTGGTTTCTAATTATTTGGAACAAAAAGTCAAGCTTGTCATGTCTCAAGGTCAATCCATTGAGATGAAGTTGAGTGATATGAAGTGGATTTGCAGTAAATACAAGAAGATAGTGGAAATTCTGATGATAAGATGTTTCCATGGATTTGACGGATCCCTAAAAAGGGTTCCTTGCTTGTATTAGAATGGTAACTCACAAGAAAATTTTAAAAATTCAAATTTTGGTGGGAAATTGAGTTCCTAATGTTCTAAGAGTTTCCTAAAGCTTTCTAAGGAGTTTAATGATCAGTGAGCATAATCTAAAAAAGCTACAACCTAAAATGTAAGTGTCGGGATGAGTCGGGAATTTTTGTAAAAATGACTGTTGTACCCACGGATCCAATCGACAACAAAGGCGGAGCCAAAGTTTGGGAGCCGCCGAATCCGTGGGTCCTGGACTGGCGGTTCCAATTGATACACTAGGCGGATCCAATTTCTGGGATCCACCGGATCCGCCGTCCGAATGTGCTAAAACTAACAGAGAGCTATGCAAATTTCGCATTTTTTGACCAAAACCCGAAATTTCTCCTATAACGTATGTAATAGCTAATATATAGTACAGATATACTAAATATATATATATTCTAACACACGTTTGCACATAAATAAATACGATCATAATATTCTACCATATAGGGAGTTAAGCCAAACGGGGGCTTAAACTCGGAAAATTGATAACACTAAGTGCTATCGACCTGCAAATCTCAGTTAGTTCACATACACATCAAGTACTACCACAGTAAGTTAAGAACCATACATGTTTAACACATAATTGTCAAATAATGTCTAGACCCAAAACACTCCTCCCATTTGAACTTCTTACTTAACTTCTTGTACCCCTTGTGAAGTTTCATTATCCAACGCCCCAAGTTCTTCATCATCCCCTTGGTTTGCTTGAACTCCGGTGATTCATTCGCAATCGGTGGAAGTTGATGCAAGTATTCCGGTGGAGGGATCCTAGAGTTTGGCAAGCCGTCATCGTCACTCATTGATGATGATGTTTGAGCACGAGGACGTTTGCCTTTGTCAACCGCTACCCTAAAATCGCTTAAGGGAACAAAGGTGTGTTGAATTTCATCAAAATCGGGAACAAAACCTAAGGCATTTCTAGGAATGGGTGCAAAAGCTCTATAGAGACGAGTCAAGAGCATTCCATAAGGCATTGCCATGTTCCCTTGAACCGGAATATCGGCCATTCGCTTGGCGATATAGAATGCAAGGTTGAAAGGTTGACGGGTGGACACACTATACATCATGTAACATAGACAAGCATTGATGTGATCTCGATTTCCTACCGTGCTAATGACGTTGGCTCTCAAAACTTCTTCTAACTTCCTAAACTCGGGCTTGAGTTCATTTAGCTCCATCGCAAATGGATCTCTAGCCACTTGCTTACCTCGATGTACCCTAGTTGGGTTATTCCTAGGTAAGAAAAGATGTTCCCTAATGGTTTCTTTATCGGTCAAGGGAGTGGTATATGGTGCCGTTCTTTGAAGGTTTGATTCAAGAATAGTCAAAGACCATTTATCGGAGTAGGCACATGTTCCATAATTTGAAACTCCTAAGACCTCACCAAATTGATCTAGGGGAATATTGAACAAGGTTCCATTAACACTAAAGTGAATGCTCATAAGACCATTGTCACTTGAACTAAGACCTATGGTGGCATAGAACTCAAGAATGAACCTAGGTACTATAGGCTCATCAATATCTAGGAGACTATCAAAATGAATTGCGGCTAATTTATCGCGGAGATTGGTGTCTTCATAGAATGAGGGGTCTACTACCCTACCCTCATGGACGTAATGTTTTTCTAGTGCCTTAAAGATGTTGACTTGGGCATCGGTTAGACCCTTGGTTTTGTGATGTTTGGGAAGGTAATCGAGAGTCTTTTTGTGATCGTAATTGGTTGCGGGAGGCATAGTTATCCTAGACACGAAAAATATATATAGTTTAGTTAAAATTATCAAAAGTATGTATATATGTCTAGTGTGTGCCTACATGAGGACAATGTGGAGGTGCGGTTATCTCGACTCCTTTTGATGCATGAAAATTATGTTTATGCAAGTTTTATGATAAAACGAGATATAACCCAAACGCTCCTACTTCAATGTAGCTACGATTGAATGTACCCGAAAATACATATTAATTATGTATTCCCTTTAGCATTCAAGAGACATTATGCAAGTGATGCTCAAAACATAACCTTTTTTTTTTTTTTTTTGTATTTGTATGAACAATGTCCAAAAACCATTTTTCCTAGTCGTGAGAAGATTTTAGCAAAAATTTCTCATGGGGTTTTTGATGAATAATGACAATGTACTACAAGATGCAATTCCTAACTATGAAAAACATAATTTGTTATGTAATTTAGTAAATATGCTCCATGATTTTTCAAGAATTATGCATAACCCCAAGTTTTGGTTTTGTGCATGAAATAGAAATCCTAGACGCAGATCAGGAATGCAAACATGCTAAGGATACTTACAGTGATGATTTGAGCACAATTTGGTTGAGAAAGATGGCCTAATTTGTGAGTTTGGTGAATTATTGGTCATATTTCCAGTGGGTGATATGTTTTGGAGTGAATGATGAATAGTACAGGAGTTTATTTAATATAAAAACCTGGTCATCATGTGACGGATCCGGCGGATCCTAAACAAGGGTTCCGCCCTTGTTGTCGTTTGGATCCGCAGGATCAGAACACAAAGTTTGGCTTTTGCCGTGTTTTGGTTAATCTAAGGTTTGAGCTAATGTCTAATCTACTCACTAGGTTCCATTAATCCTAAGCCAAGTCTAAGATAATTGAAAGGTTCTCTCTTGAGAGGTTTTGTGAGGATGTCGGCAATGTTGTCCTCTGAGGAAACTTTCTCAATTGAGATGTTTCCCTTCTGAACATTGTCACGAAGGAAGTGATGACGTATCTCTATGTGTTTAGTTCTAGCGTGTTGGACTGGGTTTTTGCTAAGATCGATAGCTCCTTTGTTGTCACAAAGAATGGGGATGTCGTTGAGTACAATTCCGTAGTCGACGAGAGCTTGTTTCATCCACAGTGCTTGTTGGCAAGCTTTTCCTGCTGACACGTACTCGGCTTCAGTTGTTGATATGGCGAGAGCTGTTTGTTTCTTAGCAAACCATGAGGTGAGACAATGTCCTACAAAAGTACAAATACCACTAGTACTTTTCCTATCAACATAGTCACCGGCATGGTCTGAGTCGGCATACACTATGGTTTCTACACCTGTCCCTTTGGGATACCATAATCCTAAATGTGTAGTGCCTTTTATGTACCTAAATATCCGTTTAACGGCTTCAAGATGGGATGTTTTGGGATCTTCTTGAAAGCGTGCACATAGACAAACACTAAACATGATGTCCGGTCTACTAGCCGTTAGGTAGAGTAAACTACCAATCATCCCTCTGTATTTAGTGCTATCTACGGATTCACTTTCGTCATCCTTGGTTAGTTTGGTTTCGGAAGACATTGGTGTTTTCATGGGTTTTGAATCTTCAAGACCAAACTTCTTAAGCATATCCTTGATATACTTAGATTGGTTGAAGAATATCCCATCTTCTAATTGTTTTATTTGGAGACATAAGAAAAAGTTTAGTTCCCCCATCATACTCATTTCAAACTCGTCATGCATGATTTTTGAGAAATCGTCGCATAACTCTTGACAAGTTGAACCGAATATAATGTCATCCACATATATCTGGACGATGATAATATGTGATCCCTTTTTCTTGGTGAAGAGAGTATTGTCTACTAGGCCCATGGTATACTTATGTTCAACTAGGAAGGTCTTAAGTCGATCATACCAAGCTTTTGGTGCTTGCTTAAGTCCGTATATTGCTTTCTTAAGTTTGTAGACATGATTAGGTTTTTCAAAATTGGCAAAGCCGGGAGGTTGTGCTACATATACTTCTTCATTTATGAAACCATTGAGAAATGCACTTTTGACATCCATTTGAAATAGTTTAAAGTCATATGCACATGCATATGCAAGTAATATCCTAATTGACTCAAGTCTAGCTACGGGTGCAAAAGTCTCATCATAATCTATACCCTCTTGTTGGTTATAACATTGGGCTACTAACCTAGCTTTGTTTCTAGACACAATGCCATTTTCATCCATTTTATTTCTAAAAACCCATTTTGTACCTATTATGGTTTGGTTTTTAGGATGTGGAACTAATGTCCAAACGTCATTCCTAACAAATTGATTTAATTCTTCTTGCATCGCAATGACCCAAGATTCATCTTTTATGGCTTCATTGACATTTTTAGGTTCTATTGTTGAAACAAAATAAAAGAAATTACTTTCATTTTGAGCTTTAGACCTTAATGTTCTTTCGTTGAGTTTTCCTATGACGTTTTCTAATGGATGACTTTTTGTTTCTTTGATGTTGACTAAATCTCTTTTTACTGGTTCATCTTCTTTATCATTTTCAACATTTTCCTGATTTTCAACCATTTGGTTTTCAACTAAGTCATCATCTACCAAAGGTGATGTCTTAGAGGGAGGTGGACTTTCATCGAATGTTACATTCAATGATTCCTCGACTCTTGAGGTTTCTTTGTTCAAAACTATGTATGCTTTACTAGTTTGTGAATATCCTAGAAATACACCTTCATACGACTTTGGGTCGAATTTGGTGAGATAATCCTTTGTGTTTAAAATGAAGCACTTGCTTCCAAACACTCTAAAGTATCTACAGCGTGACACCAAAACTTTTGAGGTATGTTTTGTTCATTTAACATGGTTCTACTCATTTCTTGAATTGTCCTATTTTTGCGTTCTACCACACCGTTAGATTGAGGGGTTCGAGGAGCCGAGAAATTATGAGTTATGCCATTGGCATCACAAAAAGCTCCGAATTGGAATTCGTTGTCGAATTCACGACCATGGTCAGTTCTAATTGATACTATGTTACTTCCTATTTGATTTTGAATTTTCTTACTTAAGATTTCAAATTTATCAAATGCTTCGTTTTTAGTTTTTAGAAACTTAGTCCATGTATACCTAGAGTAGTCATCTACTATTACCAAAGTATAGAAGTTTCCCCCATAACTTTGTATAGTGGATGGACCAAACAAATCCATGTGTAATAATTCTAGACACCTAGATGTAGACACCATGTTTTTAGCCTTATGGCTATTATGAACTTGTTTTCCTATTTTGCAAGCATCACAAAAGTGTTGGTCATATTTCAACTTGGGCAGGTTCCTAACGAGTTCCTTGGATGATAAGGATTGAATTAACCTTATATTGGCGTGACCTAAGCGTCGATGCCATAGAGTTGAGTTTTCGTCCAAGGAGGTAAGACAAAGCTTGTCTTTAGGTGTTTTGTCGAGTTTCATAACGTAAACGTTATTCTTCAAAACACCTTTTCCTACAGTTATGCCATCCTTAAGTATTTTACTTCCATTTTTACTGAAAAGGACGTTATACTTTTTGCGGCATAATTGACTAATACTAAGCAAGTTAAATCCTAAGTTATCTACATGAGCAACATCATCAATAGTGATAGAGTCATGAGAAATCGTACATTTTCCGATGATTTTACTTTTAAGCTTGCTACCGAATGTGACATTACCTCTGTCATACACTTGGTAGTCTGAGAAAAGGCTTTTGTTTCCCGTCATGTGCCTTGAGCACCCACTATCTTTGATCCATTCATCAGGTTCTAGTTCAACTTTTAAGCACACTTTAAGTTCAAGAAAAACTCAAGCGTTTGGTCCCCAATATCTCATGGGTCCGTTTAGGTTAAACATAACATTATCATGATTCATGTATGGAAGTGGTGGACAAATGTTCCATTGCATGAAGTTGGGACCTTGAAAGTTTCTAGACTTGTTTTGGTTCCAATTTCTTTGATAATGATGTTGCGAGTTGAAGTTACTCTTTGGAAAAGGGTGTTTGGGAAAACTAGTTTTGGGTGCCTGTTGAACCGTTTTAACTCTATACTCATTTCTAACTTGACCTTTTCCTATAGACACTGATGGTTTTTGTTTATTATCAGTTGTACTAGTACTAGGTTTTCTAGTGACTCTAACGAATTCCGTACGGTCAGTTTTTAGAACCTTCTGTTCACAACCTGTACCGGCGGATCCTTTTGGCATAACTGGCGGATCCAAAACTTTGGATCCGTCGGATCCGTCAGCTTCTGACTTAGTTGGAACAGTTTCTTTTTCTTTCACTGTTTGTTTCTTAAACTCACCTAAGCTTCCTAGTCTCATAAATCCTAGTCCGGTTTTATCATTAGGTAGTTTTTGCATCTTCATTATCTCATCTGCACAACTTATGTGCTTATCAAACTTTCTAAACTTAGAATTTTGTTGGATGAGTTCTTCCTGTGTTGACTTAAATGTTTCTAGTTCTAACTTAAGCTCTTGACATGACACACATGTTTCTTTAACACTTTTACCCTTTTCAATTCTTATCTCCTTTTCTTTTAACCAGTGAACTTCGTTTTCTAAAAGTGTTATTTTGGTTTTTAAGAATTTATTCTTGTTAATGATTTTAAGGGTAATTTCACACAGTTTTTTATATTCTATTTCTAAAGATTCATCATCTATAGTGGAGTATGATGAGTCAGAATGTACATCTTCTGTGTCGTGAGCCATGAGAGCAATTTCGTCGTTCTTAGGCTCATCATCATCCCCTTCACTATCACTCTAAGCTCCACTGACAAAGGCTCTTTGAGACTTGTTCTTCGGAGGCTTTGGACATTCACCTATCAAGTGACTAGAGTCTCCACACCTATAACACTTCCTATCTATCTTTCCTTTTCTATCATCACGGTCTTTTCGAGAGGATTTCTTTTCTTCATGAGGTGGTCTAACGAACTTTCCTCGTCTCATGAAGAATTTCATGAAATCTCTTACCACCATGGCATATTCTTCATCTTCACTACTAGAACAAGACTCTTTATCACTTGACTCTACTCTAGCTTTCAAGGCAATGGACTTCATTTTCTCCTTCTTGCCTTTAACTATTTCTGAGTCTTTTTCCATCACCATTTCGTGAACTTTGAGGTTTCCTATGAGCTCATCCAGTGTCATACTTGAAAGATCCTTAGATTCTTCAATAGCTGTCACCTTTGCTCTCCACTTCGGGTGGAGTGCTCTTAGAAATTTCCTGACAAAATTCTTACTAGAAAAAGATTCATCAAGTGCTTTAAGAGATGTAATGATAGTATTAAACCTAGAAAAAGCACTATCAATGGTCTCATCTTCAGAGATAACAAATTGTTCATATTGTTGAACAAGAAGATCAATTTTGTTATCTTTGACTTGTGAGTTCCCTTGATGAGTGATGATTAGTGATTGCCAAATATCTTTAGCCGTTTTACACATGAAAACTCTTTCATATTCCTTTTTAGGTAAGGCATTGTAAAGCATCATTTTGGCTTCATTATTTTTGGCAATCAACCTCTTTTGTTCATCACTATGACGAATAAAAGAGTTACCTATATCCCGACCACCTGAAATGTCACTACTTATGGGTTTGTAATCACCCTCTACAATAATATACCACAGATCTATGTCCTTTGACTTCACATATGTCTCAAAGCGATTTTTCCAATATATGAAACAATTTGGTTCAAATAGTGGTGGTCTTTGCATAGATTGCCCTTCTTTAAAGTTTTCAAAATCCATTGATCGTTTCAAGTTTTTAAAATACAATATATTTTGAAAATCTTGAGTAACACCGCTCTGGTACCAATTGTGGAAAACTAGAAGGGGGGTTGAATAGTTTTACCGTTTAAAATTAATTCGCTTTGTTACTTATCGTGATTTCAAAGTCAAGTAAACAATCAAGCACACAAACAAGTGATATAAGTAAATAAGTAAAGAGAGGAAAGATCAAACCACACAACACAGTCGTTTATAGTGGTTCGGCTACAAGGACTCTCTTCCTTGCCCTACTCCACTCCTCGAGCCTCTAACTCGAGAGTTTATCTTCACTAAGAAACAAGCTCCCTTCTAGGCGGAGAAAACCTTTACACGTCGCTTAATCTTTTTCCGGTACTAAGCTAAACACCGAGTTCTTTACAAGGGTACAACCACTCCCGTTCACTCTATGTGTTTTGAGGACTAAAACACTAACCGGACTCTACTGTATGAATGATACTAACTATGATGTGTGACTAATACAAGAACACACAGACTCTATGTTAGAAGGAAGATAACAGACTGTTACTCCTTATATGTTGAGATCTTCTTTGCTACAAAAGGAAAGATCTATAAAATGTTAGTAAGCTAAGGGTTAGTGATATGCAAATGAATGAGTATGTATTTTAAGCTGTATGAGTGATGAAATGGCCAAATGATCAGCTTGCTATTTATAGGCAAAGCTGATCAACAGGCGGCGGATCCGGCGGATCCCCAAAATTGGATCCGTCCGTGTACCACTTTGGATCCGCCGTGTCAGGCCAGCTAAGAGATCTTCAAATCTTTCCAAATCTTGCCATATCTTTCCATATCTTCAAATGTCAACTCTTTGGCTTGAAGATCTAAACAAAATATCACAAAATCTTACCAAGATTGTGTACATGATGCATGCCATGATGTCATCCTAATATTTAACTAATAAAGTTTCCATTTTAAGAAATAAACATGTAAACTTGTATATGTCATTTCTAGAAAACTTTGTGATGTAAAAATGTGTTTGTAAAATGCTTATCACTATAAATGTAAAAGACTTAATCTTATTTATGCTTTTGCTTAAAGATAAACTTTGTAATTGTCATTAACAAAACTAAGCAAAGATCGTAAAATATAAATAACGTTTTTAGGACGATATTTGTATTAACAAACTCTATGACAATGATGTGACAACTCTATGACAGTTGCGTGTATGTGTAATTTTTTACACGAAATATGACACAAATTTAACTATAAAAACTCATTCGTAGTGTAACACCCCCTAAATTATGAGTTAACAGTGGAAGACTAATCGGGGTATTACTAGGAGGATCGTAGTCATGAATTATAGAAAACGGCTCAAAAGAGGCGTTTTGAAAGTTATTGTCATTCAACTAATATTTGAGATACAAAAGTGAAATATCAGAGTTGTGAAATCCCATAAAAGGGTGTAGTAGTTTGAAATGAATAACATGATTTATTTTACACCACAAAAACCATCAGTTAGTGCCCACTCCGTGCCTTGAGATGCTCCGTTAATTACCTGAGATAAACATGCTTAAAAGTATCAACACAAATGTTGGTGAGTTTATAGAGTTTATAAGTAAACAGTTGATTTCAATAGTTTCAAGTATGGGGTGATAATTGTAATAAATACCAATATTGATGAAATAAGTAGTGAGTTACGTTGGGTGAAAACCATAAGTAAATTGTATGTAAATCAGTTAAACACAAGTGCAGGATTGCATGTAAATTACAATCATAATTTGAAATAGTGATATTGGAGTTGTATATATATTGCCCTAAGTCTCATGACACGCAAACGTTAACAGAGTACCGGGATTCGGTGGGGAACACACCAAATTAATGATGTGAGTTATGGCCCTCGGGTAATAGGAGATTGCCATCTTCCTATTTACTTCAAATATAATGCATTGCGACTAATCCGACTAGCAACTAAGGCTATCCATCAGGCATTAGTGGAATAGGCAGTCAGCCTCAAATAGATCTATTCACTATATTCGCGTTCACTCGCAAGTGATTAATGGCTCATAGTGGGGATGGGCTTTTGGCAATAAAGTAACTTAGGCAATATTAATCAGGTGTAGCATACATAAAATACTTGTGTTCTATTTTGTAGCATGCATTTTCCTAGGAGATAGGAAAACATATAAAAGTGGGCATGTGAACTCATGGTAATTCGTAAAAATGAAGAGTACTTGTGAAAATAAAAGTAAGTAGTTGAGCATGTATCTCCCCCAAAGAGTTTATAAAGTTATTAAACGAGTAAAAGTGGGGCTATGACTCACCTTGAGTGTAACTGGTAAGGTGAAATGTGAAATTAAGTGAATTATGAGAACGACTCCAACACACGACAACACCAAATGGTGGTGTGTTACTCGTTAAAATGGACAAGAACTCGAGAGGTAGGCTCATAATATGCTAGAACGATCACCAAAGAGCTCGAATGAGGCTAGAACGATTGCATATGGACTCGAACAAGGGAGAAATTGTTCCTGTCTTCTTGAGGGTCTCGGCTAGGGAGTATACTTGGTGAAAAATGAGATAGAATACTTAGGTGTGAACGCAAGAATTATGTGTGTGTATATCGAAGATATGTATGCATGCATGTGTACTATATAGTGTTTTATATTGGCACAAGTTGGGTGATCGAATATATGTGCAGAGATTTGGCTAAGTGTGAAAGGGAGAAAAGAGTGTGTGTGTCATACGTATACATACACACATATAAAATCATATAAATGTATTATTGCATACAAGTTGTTCGAACAGGAGATGTGGCAGGGATTTGTTGAGATTTACTCGAGTATTAGGGACTTTTGAGGGAGGGTTTGAGTGTAGGTGTGGTTGTGAGTCGATTTGGGTATATATACATATGTGTTGACATGCTCAAAAGTCCAAAACAACTTTCTAATGTGTGATATTGTGAGAAAAGGTGAGAAACAAACTTCTAAACTCATAATCGACCGTAGAAAATAAAATGTGCTAGGTAAAAATAAGTTGGGATCGATTTGGTTAAAAATGGATATAATTCAAGTGAACTTGAAATCATGTCGAGGAGGATTTACTTTGG
This sequence comes from Artemisia tridentata subsp. tridentata, assembly GCA_021014915.2. Lineage (NCBI taxonomy): Eukaryota > Viridiplantae > Streptophyta > Magnoliopsida > Asterales > Asteraceae > Artemisia > Artemisia tridentata. The sequence continues at coordinate 181,034,861 of CP139506.1, forward strand.
ATCTTGTTTAGTGTTCAAACATTCGAATGAGGGAGTGAGAGTTGTCAAACTCGATTCTTTGGTGTGTGAGGAGTTAAATGATGTAAAAAGTTACATAGTTCATGTGTCGAAATCAAGAGAAATCGTGACCAAGTGTGGTGAGTTTAGTCGAGTAAGATAAGAGAAATAAATAAAACTTAAAAATTGGGTTGGGCTTGTGAATAGTACCAGGCCAGAAATTTTGGGCCGAGAATTGGTATAAGGATCCGTTTGGTTAAAATGAATGTGTTTAATTCGTTGTGGTCCGTGTGTGAGCTCGTTCCAATATTTGGTGAATCACGTATCAACGTGTTTGAGTTATTATACTTTAATAAACAAAAAGTTCAAAAATTTTCCAATAAAAATGGTTAACTGAGCAGTAATGGTGATTAATACTTGATTAACTATTACAAATTACTGGGGAATTTTACAGATTGCTACACGTAGTTTGATTTCTCTAAACACATATCCACATTATTGACATTGCTACTCTCTACAAAAATTTTATAATTCACAAAATGTCCCAACGAAACAAAACCGGATACACGAAACGATACCACAACTCACAATTCGTTCCACCCAAACCAAAAAGGGATACAACATACAACCCCCAACATAATGTTGGAGCTTCTTCAACCTCTTCAAACACCTCGGCTAGGTTAATACCCGGTCCGGCTGGTATTCTTCAAGCGGCTATTCTCCTAAAAAATGCAGACAATAGGGAAGGTGGCCCTGAATATTTTGTAGTGCCAACACAAGAGTATGTAAGGAAAATAAATGAGGATGTCATTGAGGATGATCATTTTACGTGTGAGCCATGGCTAAGCGCTATTAATAAGCTGCTTAATAGTGAAGGTATCATCGTAACTGGTTGTCTTGGCGATATAAAAAACTATTGCGTAAAAGGGAAACTTGAACTTGTTGTAGCTGTAATCAAGACTTGTATGCCTACCGCGCTTGGTGAGCTAACAGTGACACTAAAAGATCCAACGGGGACAATGTCTGGTACAATTCATCACAAAGTCCTTACAGAAGAGGCGGGTTACAAAAACTCTATCAAAATCGGAGCTGTGTTAGTGCTTCGTAATGTTTCGATGTTTACCCCAAAATCAACACCCTCTTGTCTTAACATTACATTGAGGAACATGGTTGAGGTTTTCGATAAGGATACTGTTTTTATTGGCTGAATATTTACATATTTATTTCCTACGTTTAGGTTTAATATTCTCTATGTAATGTTTATTTAAGTCAACTTCGTCTTTTTTTCTTTGTAGTTGAATAAAAGTTTCATGGTATGTTAATCCTCTTTATTATTAGTAACCTCATTTTAAAGCATACATTTTTGTTCATACATGCTTTTGCACCATATCAAAGTTTCATGTTTGCTTTAGATCCTATTTTGTTCGCTACTTTTGCAATCTAAGAACTTGGAATTAAATTAAAAAATGCATGTCGGGTATTTAGTATAAATGTACGCGAGATGCTTGAGGGTTGTTTTCCTCTTCCTCCAATCATAAAATGCCACATCATGTCAGGTATTCTCTAGTATATATATACCTGACATGCTTTTAATTTTTTTTCTTCGACCAATGATAATGTGCCACGTCATGTCGGGAAGGCTCGGGTATATACATACGCGAGATGCTTGGGCATTTTTGAAATATCTGAAAATCTTGGGCACTGCAAGACAAGCACTCGTGTATATGAGCAACACAGTAATTTTTGCAAATTTAAATTCCAAACCAACAATTTTACAGTTATATGCTTATGAGTTTTTAAATTCCATAACTTATAAGATATTGAAAGTACCAACTTTTTCATGTTTCAATGAAGTCAAATCTAAAACATATGAAATTAAGCTATCAAACACATATCACCAAGATGTTTGTCTAAGGTTAAGCTTAAAATGTATTCAAGATTAACTTACCTTATTAATGTCATTTTATATCTTAAAGTTTCAGCTTTAACTACGTCTGTCAAATATATCTAATGGCAAAAGGTATTATGCACTTGTTTCGCCAAACATTAAGAAACTTATTTCTAATCACGATCTTTAGAACTAACTTTTTGAAACTATTACAAAAAATAATTGAGTGTTTAGTTGTAGAAAGTTTTCCTTTCATTTATCTAGATTTTTGTATAAAAAGGAAGGGATTTTTATCTTTAAATTTTTTTGAAAACTTGTTTAGATGATATTTTTTAGAATAATAAAAAAATTTTATAAGAATAATGCAAGGAAAAATATTGAGAAATATAATAAGTTTTTTTTCAATTTTAACTTTTTAATTTCTTAAAAAAATAAAAAATATTTCTCTCCACCGACTAAAAAAAACTCAAAGCTACTCGTATAATCTAAAAAAAAAGAGAAGTATCGGGAAAATATTACTACAAGAATAATCCACACACACGCACTCACATTAGAAAAGAATCCACCAACCGACTCACCAAAACACAAACACAAACAGTGTCAGATCATCATCACCGATCAGTTTCTTCACGGCTTCATTTCATTTCATGTTGTAATAAATTAAAAATGGAATCATTGAGCTTTCACGATGGCAACATCACCGACTTTATAAACACTCGAACTCTACACCCTCGCTCTTCCGTACGTATATTTAATTATTTATTTGATTAAAATGAAATTATGTTACGTTGATTGCACATAAATGTGTACATATATATTGATTGTTTAATTGTAAGCCTTGTATTGCACTGTGAATTATTTTAGTTTAATTTTAGAATTTAGGCTTCGACTGTGTTTGTCGACGAGTTTTTGGAGCGTTTAGAAGCGATTAGTGTTTACTATACAAACGCTAATATAAGAAACGGCTAGCGTTTAGCTTTTACGTCGTTTTACATTTTATAATTACAGCTAGGTTGCCGAACGCAATTATTAGACAAGCAACTACTTTCTTTAACTTATTGTGTACTTTCGAGCTTATGTTAGGTTTTTTGATTAATTTAGTTTAATTTTAGATTAAAGGCATCGACTGTGTTTGATGAGCGTTTAGTGTTAAGGATATAATCCTATTGTTAGAAATGCTAATAAAAGTATCTAGTTTTTTCATATTGTTAAGGATAAATTCTATTGTTAGAAATGCTAATAAAAGAAGCATCTAGCGTTTTGCTTTTACGTTGTACATCTTATAATTACATACGTTGCCAAATGCTTTTATAAGACAGACGACTTCTAACTAACTGCCAACTGTTTGCAAGTTAACTGCTAGTTTTGCCAAACATAGCCTTGGTAATCGAATAAGACGTTGGCATTACACAGTTTTATGTTTCATGTGATGCATGCATAATAGTAATATTTTTGTTTCCAATCCGTTCACTTTACTAATCACTACCAGGGTGTTGAGTCCTGTTGCTGAAAATGTAGTTTTACAAAGGCACATTCTGTTTTAAAAATGCAATCCAAACACCCGTGAAGTGTGAAATTTTTAGGAATCCTTAGGCAAGAAAAATTTGGTGGGAAATTTGACGTCTCAGATTAACAGTTTATATATTCCAGAAGGATTGGGTGTCAAATCAAGGTCAGACGTAAACGCACGCTTTTAGGCTGAATTGTAATGGTTGGGGAGGTGATTATTTGTCTCTAGCTTTTCCTATGTGAAAATTGGTATGGCATTTTAATAGAGGTGGTCATGTGGGTTTTTACGAATGAATTAGCATATATTGATGTTTAGGCAGGGGATCAACACTTAACTCCAATTGCTGTGCATTTGTAATTATACCCAACACCTAAACTGCGCACTTTCAATTTTTTTGGGAAGCGGAGATAAGGAATCTCGTGAATGACAATAGGAATTAGGAACTGTTTTTCTAAGATCTTGTTAGAGCAAAAACGTGCTTCAGCCCTCATGGTTTTGCTTTGATTTAAAGGTCAATGTGTCTTATCATTAATATTTAATTATTTATACTCGAGTTCCTTGTTCTTGCTTAAACCCCATGTATGGACGTGAGTTTAGATTTCTTATTCTCAAGGTTTTACATACTTGCTTGCTGTTTATTTCTGAATTAATTAGGAATGTTCATGTTCTTTTTGTTTTATTAACTTAATTCATGAGTTTCTTTTGGTTCTGCGTTAGGGGCACTCATAAGTTTTTGTGGATTCTTATTATCTGTTTTTTGACGTTACAGGATCAAAATCACAGTCTACAGTTTCATTCATCATTCATTAAAAGGCTTTCTTTGGAAAGAGAACTAGAGGTGTGTACTTTGTGCTTAAAACTTGGTTTACCTTGTAATAAATACTTTGTAGAATTATAATTTTGACGAACCCGTTAGCCCCGTCGCTCTAGAAGTTCCACGCATATAACTCTCTTCCAGGAGAAAGGACGAGATATATATTGAAGAGAAAAAGAATTAGTTCTGGACTATTTTCTGGGCCTTTTTTTGTTATAGTTAAGTCTTCGGGTGTCCTATCCTTGTTTTGTATCTTTTATATTTCGTATACTTCTGTGCATAGTGGTGTAAGGACCGACTTCAACAAAGGTGACTCAAAACAGTTTAGAGTTTAACCTATACTTATTATCTGCATGGTTTTTTGGCCTAAATGTATTTGACGTGTTAAAAACCCTTACAAAGTTTAACATTTTGAGGTATAAAAGTATTTGAAAGAAGTCATATTGGTCAAATATGAAGAATAAAGGCTTTGTGAAATGTAAGCCTACATGGAGGATCTATTGGATTATTCACAGATATATAGAACAAAAGATGGCATTTAACCCCCTTGTGTTTTCGGTAGGGCTGAGCATCGGGCCGATCCCGACCCGACCCGACCCGATCCCGACTTTAGGGGAAATTGTAAACCGACTACCGAACCGTTATTAGTCGGTTTTGGTCGGTTTAGTTAGGTTGGTTTCGGTTTTGTCGGTTTCGGTCACGTTTGGTCGCTTTTCTCGGTTTTTGGCCCGAACCGTCCTGACCCGTTACCGAAAAACACTAAAACCCAGAACCGACAACCGACCCGAAGGGTGTCGGATCGGTATCGGGATTGTCGATCGGCGTTCGGGATTGCTCAGCCCTAGTTTTCGGTACTCCTGTAGTTCTGTCTATCTCCAATTGTGTACCAGTAAAACACATTCTCTCTCTCTCCTTTTTTTTTTTTTTTTGGTTATTGAGGTATCAATGAAAATTGTTAGAATTGTAACAATCCTGTGTAGTTAGGGTCAGTGGAGTTATGCAGACATTTCAGCTTATAGCTGAAAACCACCTTTTCTACCCAGTTTTACTAAATTTAAACTATGAGGTAATATACAGTTTCCTTTCTGAGTACCTTTAATGGCCGATGCCGATCCAGAAAAACCTATTAATTGATGAAACTTAACAATATATATGTTTGCATTCATGCTTTCTCTTAAATGCCTCAAGTCAGAGAATACATGTGTTAGGTGTCAGATGGAATACGTATGGGTCAGCGTTATTTATTTATTTATCTATTTTATCGAATGATATACTTCTAGTTGTCTATTTTTTTTTATTTAATAAAAGGGTATATTTGTAATCTTTCAGGCGCATCAGGGATGTGTAAATACTATTGCTTGGAACTCAAAAGGCTCACTATTGATATCTGGATCTGATGACACTAATGTATGATTTATCACCTTTGTCTTCATATAACCTCTGTGCATATATAAGCTAGCTGTATGAGAATGAACAACCAAGTAATATTGATCTGAAAAAGCTTTCTCTGTTACATACTTACATGTTTCTTTTCAAGTGTATTGTTTTTCACTTGGCATTTCAAAACACATATGGGTGTCATTCACGACTTTTAGTTATGCATTGTTTTATTGAACCCAATTCCATATTTCTTCCTTTGGTTCATGGCATATACGCTAATTGGCTTTGCTCGCTGTTAATACGTAGTGTGTTGAAGATCGTATTTGGATTAGGACCGTAAACGAACCGGCAGGAGCCTTGTTCATGTTCGTTCATTTAAATTTAGTCTGACAAATGAAGGGACACAGATGCTTAAACGGACAGATTTTGTTGTTCATGTGCGTTCAATAAGTAAATGAGGTTGCTCGTGTTTGTTTATGTTCGTTCATTAAGTTATTAAACAAACGAACAAACGAACATAAACGAACGTATGAAGAGAAACAAAAAATATACAAAATATTGTGTTTCAAGTGTGTTCATTTGTTTACGTATACCAATTTTGAAAGTATATAATAAAAATATACTATATACAAACATAAACAAAAAAACGAACATTAACGAACTTATAATGGGACATTCATGAACATAAATGAACGAACGAGACTTTTGTTCATGTTCGTTCATTTATAAATGGACATAAAATCCTGTTCATGTTTGTTCATTTAACTAAATGGACATAAAATCTTGTTCATGTTCATTCATTTACTAAAAAAACGTACATAAACAAATTTTTTTACCCTGTTCACTAATGTTCGGTTCATTTACAACGCTAATTTGGATGGTAAAACCTGAATACATAAATCAAGGATTTGTCCAATAGAATGATTTTCTCTAATGGGTACCTTTTCTGGTTATTGGCTTGTTTTCTGGAACATAATAATGTAAAAGCCTATTGCCTTGTGATGTGTTTGTTCCCATGCATGTCTTATGGCTTATGATATGAAAGTTGAAATCATTAACTTGGAAGTGCTCCATTTTTGTGCAGATCAATCTTTGGAGTTACGAAAGTCGCAAACTCTTGCACTCCATTGATAGTGGTCATACTGCAAATATATTTTGTACCAAGTTTGTTCCTGAAACATCTGATGAGTTGGTCGTATCCGGAGCTGCTGATGCTGAAGTAAGGCTTCTATTTTGTTCATTGCATTATACTGTTTCATTGACTTCTTTTTTCACATTTACTAATAATGTGAATGAATGACTGCAGGTCCGATTATTTAATTTGTCTCGCTTAAAAAAGTGGGGTGTTGTAGATAGCGCTATAAACCCTTCAGCACGTTTTCAATGCCACAGCAGGAGAATTAAAAAGTTAGCTGTAAGATATATTTGATTCCTTGTTCCTAAGCTATGCTTCAGTGCTGATGTTAGCTCCTAGACAGCATAGCTTGTTTTGACTATAAATAGCTGTTTACACTCTTTACTAGACAAGCTGGCATACCGTATTGTTGTGCCTAGGTGCCAAGTTATAACCAGATGGTGTGTGGTAAAACTGTCTTCGACTTTTAGAAAGAATCTTTTATCAAACACTCCACAAGAAGCTTATCTAGCTAGTGATCTTGTGGTCGTCACCAGCCTCATTCTAGCTGGTTGTGTAGCATCTACTATAGATAAAAGAACTGCCGGAAGATTAATAAATGTTTTTTCTTCTGATATCATTGAGCATTGGGGGTTAAACTAAATATAAATGTCCGAATGCCATGCAGACTGCACTTTAAAATATAGAAGGCATAATAGGACTGATATAAAATTGTAAAATCGAGGTAGATAATTAATTAATTGATTTTTCATTGCTTATTAGTGCTACCAAATCAAAAGATGATCAGTTTTTCTTGATCATCTGTAATCATCGTTGTTTTCCAGTCCTGTATTTATTAGTCATTGTGCTTCTAACAAGAGAGAGAAGTTAGGTCAGAGCCTGAAAGAATAAGTTAACATATACAAGACCCTGTAGTATCGCTCACATTATACATTGTCGTTACTACTGTGATTGCTCATCACTATAAGGTCCCTAATTATAATGAAAGACAAACAAATATGTCTTTAACAGCAAATCTAGCTGTCAAATTGTTTACTTCAGTGTTTATGTATCAGATTCTTGTATAGGCCGGTATAAGAAGATTTCCTAAACTTTTTTTTTACACATGAATTACGTTAGAATGTTTCAGTGAAGAACCATATACACATTTTTGAACACTTGTGATTAACCCTAACCCAATCCGACCCACCAAAACATGTGCCATTACTATTCAAACATATCTCCCACAAACGTAAGTAATATATTTGTAGGGTTTGTAAAATTTTAATAGAGCGCCTTCTTTATTTGTTTCTTATGGTGGTGGTGTATAAATTTTGTGCTGCGAACGTAAACTCTTCCTGTTGCAGGTAGAACCTGGGAATCCCAATGTGGTCTGGAGTGCCAGCGAGGATGGGACTTTGAGACAACATGATCTACGGGAGACCACTTCCTGCTCCCCTGCTGATACTTCTCACAGAGATTGTCGCAATGTATTAGTAAGTATGAACTCTAAAGTGTATACTCCGTACTAGTTTTCGCTTTTCTTTTTTCTTTTTTATTTTTATTTATTTTTTATTTTTTATCTTTGGCTAACAAGCTTGAGAATACCAATCTCATTTGTGTATAATTTAGGTTACAGCCGACCTAAGACATGCGTCATTTATACTTTGAGCCTTTCCTTTGTCATTGATTACGCTGATTAATAGTTTATGTCCGTAGCTTACCTACATATATTTTTAGTGATCTCACCCGTTGTGTAAATCTATCTTAGGATGAGAAATGTTGAAATTTGCTTATAGCCTATTTTTACATTATAAAATAAAGCTAACACACCTGTCATCTGTTGAAACAGCTGATCGCCAGTTGAAAGTAGCACAACTGGGATCACATGAAGCTTACAGTTCAAATGTCCAATTTGGTTATTACAGTAATCATACATTTAGCAATCTTTAGCATCCTATAGAGAAAGATGGAAAAATTTAGGGGAACTTTATGTAACAGTCAGGTATACTTTTGGATGATTTTAAGTATTGATCAGTTTTTGCACAATCAAGTTTGTTGTGTTAATACAGAACTGTTCTGGAGAAACACATTATGCTAGCCAAACCAATTCAGTAAAACTTCATCAACAGAAGTTAAGACTTATTTCTCTTGGATAGTTTCTGTTAACATGTTTTTGAGACTTCCATTAGTGACCCCTCACTCAGTTGACTACTATTTGAAATTTACATCTATAGAAGATTACAAGGTATAGGTTAGAGAATAGGATCTTATATATATATTAACATAGGAAGGAATGTGGATCTGTATATACAAGAGATCAGAAATGTATGAGAATCCTTCAATATAATCCTCTATGTATATACAATTAGCATGAATTATTAGCAAGCTTTATTATTTAAATTATTTAAATAACTTCAGAGGTTGAAACAGTGTTTAACTTACTTGAACATGGACACATGGTATTGCAGTTTTGTAGCCCTATCTGTTCTTGTCTTTCTTTGGTTACATGCAAACTAGTATTAGTATAGTTATGTTCAAATTTTTAGGAAGATGAAAAATTTGAAATAAGGCTTTTCATTCTTAAGCTACCATTGTATCTGCTTAAAATAACTAAAAGCTCGTAGTTGCTACAGGTAATTTGATGCTATCATATAATAGTTGACCTATTGTGCTACATTTGGTTTGATCCTTTCTACATACTTTCTCTGACATGTTTAGTATTTTATGCCAGCTTGATTTGCGATGTGGAGCGAAGAAGTCATTAGCTGATCCTCCTAGACAGTCATTTGTGCTGAAATCTTGTGACATCAACATGACCAGGCCTCATTTGCTCCTTGTTGGTGGGAGGTACTGTCCGGCACTATTCTTACTTACACCCATCTTATTCTGCTTGCCTGTCAGCTGATATGCTATATCAAATGTTTGCAGTGATGCATTTGCTCGTCTATATGATAGACGCATGCTTTCGCCACTATCTGCGTCCCGGCAGAAGTTGCAGCCACCTCCTTGTGTTAACTACTACTGCCCAACACATCTTTCTGATCGTGTTAGTTCATCATTGATATCTGCCTAATGCTGTAAATATGTGTTACTTTGTTAAATTTAGTTATCATGTGAAGTACATAATGTGGTGTGAAGTACTTAACGTTGTTTGTTTTGTTTGTTCTGATATCAAGTGCTTGCTATGCTTGGTTTTTTTGGGTAATCATGGTCTCTGACCTTATGGCTAAATAGTTTACGGGGCTTGCTATTCTTAGTTTAGTCTACCATTAAGACTTTTGTGGGAATGGGAGAATATCATAGTATTTAGGCGTGTCTCCTGAGTCCTGACTGTCAACCAGAATACTCAGTTTTATTTATTTATTTATTTATTTTTAATAAATGTGACGTTTTCGATTTTTTATATGGTGTATTGTGTGAATTCCAAAATATATCGAGCGGTGTATCAGTGTACGTGAGGTATATCCTCGCCACATATTTTTTCATACGTTGTTACAGATGTACTGTGAGTAATCCAGTATTTACTATAAATGGAATGTTAACATGATCAAAGAGCTGTCAACTTTAGAATGTCTACTGTTATGTTGAGATACTCAGGTATTAGTGCAGTCAGGGTTTACCCATTGCACTAACAATGCCTGCAGTATTGGGGTTATCTAAATGTGGGAGGTTTTCTAGATATGGTTAAGTTGTGATAAAACTTCTAATGCAACATACGTGTACTGCCCGTGGTCTTTTGCAAATATTCATTTAAGCCGTGATTTGTGTTAGGATTAAAGGGAATGCAAATGAACATGTATCATCTGAGTTTTAACATAAATATTTGTATGTACTCGATGCCATAATTGACATGATGGCCAAAAGAAAGGGAATGAAAAGAAATTGTCTGCCACGTTCTTTTAATGTTTAGTTTATCTCATGTGTTGCTACTTTATGTTGAGTGTGCTGCTTCTTGTCTCCCTAATAGCCACTGTAGATTTCCATGCTATACCGTTTTGCAGTCTGCGGTGGCTTTTGCACTTACAAAATGTTTCTTAATATTCTGTTTTTCAGGGCCATCAAGGGTTGCATCTAACTCATGTTACATTTAGTCCAAATGGAGAAGAGATTCTTCTCAATTATAGTGGAGAACATGTGTACTTAATGGACGTAAATCCTGGTATATTTCTCCTCGCACTATTTATCCTTGTGACGATCCTCGTCCTCCTGAATAGTTATCTTAATTTTAAAATGCCATGGCACATGGAACCAATAATTTTTAGTGGAATTGAGTTAGGATAACAGGGTAGACTATTATTCGTTTTTCATTATTTTTTGCTCAAAGTTTCACATCATGCTGTTTTGTGTTGTACGGGTCAAAAGTGTTGTCCGATCACAAAAGCTCAAGTAAATAGGGTGCAAGTGGCGGAGTTGAAAATGCTAAGGTGGAGATGTTGTAAAACTAGAGTTCTAAAAGGCGCGCCATGGTGGCGCTAAGGCGTCGGCTAAGGCGCGATGCCTGACCTCCACGTTACGCAATAGACCAAGGCGTCGGGTCTAGGCGTGGCGTGAGATGATGCATGAAAAGGCGCGATAAGGCGTGAGGCGTAGCACCTTTTTTTAATTTAACTTGGATGAAAAAGGTTTTTTTGAAAAAAAAATGAAGATTACATGCAAGGATAGTTTCTTGACTTAATTCCTTATGTATAACACTTTATAAACTCGATACATATGAAATATGATATAATATATAAATATATTAAGTATTTTCATATTTTGTGCTAATTTAAGTCATGTTTTAGAAGCTATGGCTAGCTTTGCCATGCCGCCACGCCACACCTCACGCTATTTATAACCTTGGGTAAAACCATGTTAGACATGATTTCGCATGGAGTTTTTATAGGAGAACTTCCCCCGGAAGTATCAAACCCCAACTAGACCTTCACTCGATCTAGGCTTGACCACCAAGGTACAAGACTTTATACACCTGTACAAATGATTATGAGTTTGTTTGTCGAGATACCTAACCTATCATCTAATAGTTTAAGCCCCTGGGAACTCACTTTGCTATGTGCTTCAACCAGTTATGAGTTAACCATGTATAGAACTTGTCAGTGAAAACTTGCAATGTTTGTGGCTTTATAGGTCAGACAAGCGCTATGCGGTACACATCAGATGATGCAATTAAGTTATTCAATCCAACTGTCATACTCAAGGAGGTTCAGTCTAAGCCACCGGTCTCTGATTTTCCCAATTGTTCTCCTTCAGAAAAGAATCTCGCTGCTAGGGTTGGTTTCGGTCTCTTTTATTCCAAATGCTGGTTTATGGTTAGCAGATTGTATATAATCATTACTTAATATCTCTACACAGCTTGATAAATGCCAAGAACTGCTTCAAATTGCAGAGAAGTCCTTGAAAGAGGGAGCCAACTTTTATTATGGAATTGAGGCTTGCAATGATGTTTTGCATGGTCATGGTCAGATTGGACATACTCTGATTTATAAATGTTTGTGTTTACGGGCATCGTTGCTCCTCAAGGTTTTCTTAAACCTAATTCTTTTGTTTATAACTAGTAAGTCCACTTTACCTCTGTTGATTTCATGTTTCGTAATTTTGTTCAGCGAAATTGGAAAAATGATGCTCATATGGCTGTAAGAGATTGCTATAGAGCTATGAAGATCGATCCTAATTCATTTAGAGCCTTCAAATGTATGGCTGAAGCTCTATCACAGGTAAATTTAGTCGCACTGTTGACAATAATGGGGATCACGTATTCACTTCATAATTATTAAATAGATTATGCTCTTTCTGGCAACGACTGATGGAGGTGAAAAAAATCCACTTTTCTGACCCAAAATCCAACCGAACAAATACTACCTTGGACGTAAAATGTTGCTATTTTTTTATTAATAAACAACAATATCCCCCTCTGTCGGGTTTTCATCTTTATTTAAGAGATTACTAGCCAAAAGTAAGATTTTAATCTTCTGCAAGTTAAAAAACAGAAAATAGAAACGATTAAGCCAGTTCTGATGACTAAACACTCAGTTTAATGCTATGTTCTGTGTGCAGTATCTAAAAGGCACTGCCGTTAGATTGATAACTTTGAAGCAGAATATTAAATATAATTGTAAAAGAAAACTCTGCTTTATTTTGGGTTTTGATATATATTCGTTTTTCTGATCTGGATTTTTGATTCCTTCAATTTCCATGTCTGGTCGATGATTTTATTGAAATTTGTTGATCTTTCCCCACTAATGAAAGATCAAGTATCTAATGATAATCATAGGTGCATAAGACATTCATTAAGGAGACAAATGTCTCAAGTGTAACAGTGGGGTTCTCGGGGAAAAATATTTCATATGTGGTTTCTAGTGTCGAGCACTTTCATTAACAGATGGCACTTTCATTAACAGATAATAACATTTAATAGTTATAAACGCACAAGATCCATGTACACAATTTTTGGTTTCTACAACCGTGGGTTTGAACACAAGGCTAGGTTTCCAGGAACTTTGTTTTACCTAAAATAATGATATTTTGATATTTGATTGTTTTAAACACTGGATAAAGAAGAGGATAAATAAATCAACAATGATGAAAACTTTTGGGCGTTCGATATCTGTCTTTCATTTTAAATCCTTGACAGATGAAGTGGAGAGGATGAAGAGCAGGGTGTTTTTGTCATTTTACCATTACCATGTTATAGAAATAATCATTCTTGTAACAGTCATCGAGTAGATGTCCATACAATCAACACTTTCTTTCCTTGGATTTTTTAATTCTTTATGATAGAAAAAGTTACACGTTTGGTCCCTGTGGTTTGGCTCAGATTTCATGTTTAGTCCCTAAGTCGTTTTAATTACACCAGAGATACCTATTTTTGAAACCTTGCACTCATTTAGTCTCTATTTTGGATGGGCCGTTAGTTTGACCGTTAAGTGTTTAAATAATATTTGCCCGCTAGTCCCTCCGTTAATATTTTTTGCACCATTAGTCTTCATTTTCTGAAATGAATTAAAAAGGGCATCATGGCTCGAACTCGTGTCTTGTTGCCCAAAAATCAACGCCCCAACCACTGGACTAAGCGTCAAGTGGTGTAAATATATCAAAATAAATTCTATTTAACCTTTTATTTGGCTCAAACTCGTTTTTATTCGTTTTCGTCTATTTTTATACGTTTTCGTTTGTTTTGTTTACGTTTTCGTTCTTTTTTTACATTTTTGTCCATATTTTACATTCTCCATTTTTTTACGTTTTCGTCCATGTTTTTGTCTGTTTTTTTACGTTTTCGTCCGTTTTTATACGTTTTCAACCGTTTTTATCTGTTCTCGTATGTTTGTCCTTTTTTTACATTTTCGTTCGTTTTTATACGTTTTCAACCATTTTTATCTGTTCTCGTATGTTTGTCCTTTTTTACGTTTTCGTCCGTTTTTATACGTTTTGGTTTGTTTTTAAACGATTTAGTTTGTTTTTTTACGTTTTTGTCCGTTTTATATGTTTTTGTCCATTTTTTATGTTTTCGTCCGTTTTTATATGTTTTCGTCTTGGTTTTAAATGTTTTTGTCTGTTTTTTTACGTTTTTGTCCAATGTTATACATTTTCGTTCATTTTTATACGTTTTCGTATGTTTTTTTTACTTTTTCGTTTTTATATGTTTGGATTATACGTTTTCGTTCATTTTTTTTACGTATAAAAACAAACAAAAACGTATAAAACAGCAAAAAACATATAAAAACGAACGAAAACTAAAAAAAAACAGACGAAAACGTAAAAAAAGGGACGAAAACGTAAAAATACGGACAAAAACGTTAAAATACTGACGAGAACAGATAAAAATGGTTGAAAACGTATAAAAACGGACGAGAACGTAAAAAAACGGACGAGAACAAAAAAGGACGAGTACGTAAAAAAAGTGACGAGAACAGATAAAAATGGTTGAAAACGTATAAAAACGGACGAAAATGTAAAAAAAGGACAAAAACGTAAGAAAAAAGGACGAAAACGTAAAAAAACGGACGAGAACGTAAAAAAACGGAAACGTAAAAAAAACAAACGAAAACGTATAAACACAAACGAAAACGGATAAAAACGAGTTTGAGCCAAAAAAAGGTTAAATAGAATTTATTTTGATATAATTACACCACTGGACGCTTAGTCTAGTGGTTGGGGCATTGGTTTTTGGGCAACAAGACCCGGGTTCGAGCCATGATGCCCTTTTTAATTCATTTTAGAAAATGAGGACTAAAGGTGCAAAAAATATTAACGGAGGGACTAACGGGCAAATATTATTTAAACACTTAACGGTCAAACTAACGGCCCATTCAAAATAGGGACTAAATGAGTACAATGTTTAAAAAATAGGTATCTTTGGTGTAATTAAAACGACTTAGGGACTAAACATGAAATCTTAGCAAACCAAAGGGACCAAACGTGTAATTTTTTCTTTATGATATTTATTTATATGAATTTAAAAACGGGGTCATTGATATTTTGAAGTACATCCAGTGTCATCTCATGATTAATGGATGTTCCCTTAATTCAACCACTTGGTTGTATGTTCGGTGGCATGATACTTAGATACAAGAGTTTGTATGACCTGAAAGAGCATTAACCCATTTATAGAAATCATAGACTATCCAGAATGAAGTGGTGCCTGTATTAGCTAGAGGGAATGATTGCACGCAGTATGGTGCATTTCTCATCGTTATATCATCTTAGTACCATTTATTTTCTGACTATACGCATACAGTGGAATATTGGTTCTTTTCACTCTCTTATGTAAATTTGTTTCTTTTTCATCGATTCTAAATATGTTGACTATGCCATAGAAAATCGGACTTCTGATCTCATTGAATCTTGTAGTTACTTATGCTAAATGTTACATGACCTGAAGATTCTTCTTTTTTATTTTATTTTATAATATTTCTCTTGATATTTCTGGTCTATATTTGTCAATCAGTTGGGTAAACACAAAGAAGCTTTGGACTTCGCCATTGCTTCCCAGTTTACGTCTCCATATAATCCTGAAGCTGCTGAGATGGTAGAGAACATAAAAAAACGGATGGATACAGGTTAGTATGGACCACTATTTATCTTTTGAAAAATCTGGTCAATCCGGAGCACAGGATGGAGAGATACACTTGTAAACTTTCTTTTGAACTATTTAGTCGAAAACTTACTTTTGAGCTATTTTTCCAAAAATGAAGTTATATGTTTTCCAATTGAATACTTTAGGATATAGATGCTATAACGATTCCATGCAGGCTTTTGTGGGGTGGGGGGTTAAGCCCGATGACGGAGTAATATTATTGTTTCTTACGTAAAACTAATTGTATTTTGCGTTTCTGACAATGCATGTAGTATGATTAGATTTAGTTCTCTTAGTTTAAATGATCATTGGATTGATCTAAATGAGTAAATGGTTCGTTGAAAAGCCAATCCATGTCGTCTTAGGTTGTTCTAATGCTTGTGCTACACACTATAACTACAATTTTCGCCTTAATAGGTAACAGCTAAGCTATTATTATCCAACTTCATTCAATGTAAGGTTTAAAGGTTTAAGTGTGTCTCGAAAAAGAAAACTTTTAGAATTAGGGTTGTTCATTTGTTTCTTCTTTCATGTTAACGCAAAGTGAATGTAATATTGTATCCAAAAATATTTTACGTCTTCTCCTCACATATTTTTAATTAATTGGATAACTGTTAGATCAAGATGAAGTCTCTAACAAGGCAAAGGAAGGAGCTTCTGATTCTGAAACACGGGCCGGTAGAGTATTATCTCTGAGTGACATACTTTATCGTTCCGATGCAAGTAGTGATACTTCACAACCTATGTCTGGAAGAGAAGACTCTGATTATGATGAAGAGTTGGACGCCGATTTTGAGGCTTCAATATCAGGTGATGAAAGCCATGAAGTTGACTCCAACAGTTTTCAGCCTAGTTTAAATGTCAGGATCCGTAGAAGAGGTGATTCGGCTGTAAATACATGCCATACAAGTAGCTCCTTTGGATCGCCAAGGTCATCTCCTCGAAGTGACAAATCAGCTCGACAGGTTTGGCTTTTTCTCTGTGTTATATTCTGTTTATGGTGTGTTATTGATGTCTATATTACCAGTGGTTTGTTTCTATGGTTCTGTCCTAACTGCACGTATTGCAGCATGATAGGGCAATAGATATGAAGCAAAGGTACGTTGGTCATTGTAATGTAGGGACAGACATCAAACAAGCCAGTTTCCTTGGGCAAAAAGGTACCTGTTCTCTGCCAGGTCTACTCTATTCTGTGTAGTCTTCTCTCGTATGTATATTATTGATTCTTGCACATAATGTATATGGGATTGGTTATTGGTACACCCCCTAAAATATAAAGTTTGACAAGTCAAAAGTAGTAAAACACAAAAAGCACGGAGCAGAAAACCATAAAAAACTGTCTTGTCCCGTTAATAAAGTGAGTAAAACTGCCAAAAAAAAAGTGCAGAACATAAGATATAAAGTTTGATAAGGCAAAAGTAGTAACAGACAAGATACGGAACAAAAAACCATAAAAAAATTGTCTTAAATTTCAATAAAGTGGGTAAAAGGAGGGGTAAGAAGGGTAAGGGGGGTACCAATAGTACTATCCAATGTATATATATACTCCGTATATTGTTTTGTTACTTTCTTGGAGTTCATCATTTGATTGATCAGTTTGCAGCTTAATACTCACAAACATTAAGTTCATCTGACATATCTGGCTAGGTTCATGATTTGTATTCTGGATAGAATAAGTGTACCCTGTTATGTTTTATCACAATATACTCTTTGCAGAAATAGAAATATGACGGTTTGTAAATTTTAACTTCATCTCCAAGAAGCCAGAACTATAGAATTATTCTTTATTTTGATATGGGAATGTGAAGAGCCTTATAATATTTGTAACTTGTTCATATCATATTCACATTTCCTGATGGCAGGCGAGTACATTGCTAGCGGAAGTGATGATGGTAGATGGTTCATTTGGGAGAAGAGCACTGGTAGACTAATAAAAATGCTTAATGGGGATAGTGCCGGTATATATCTTCAACCCACACTTTTCCTAATACGGGTTTGTGTCCTCTTAATTTTTAGCTGATTCTTTGTTTTCTTTTCAGTTGTTAACTGTGTGCAAAGTCATCCATTTGATTCCATTGTAGCTACTAGCGGGATAGATAATACCATCAAGGTGAGTAGTGTATATAGATGTCTAGTATTAGACATGACTATAATGACCAAATAATGATAAATGGAAATAATGTGGTCAGATCTGGTCGCCGCTTGCTTCTGTTCCATCCGTTGTTGCTGGAGGAACAGCTGGACCTGAGACTGCTAATATCTTAGATACAATGGAAGAAAATCAACGCAGATTATCTGATAACCACGAACTATTGCTGTAAGCGTTTGATTTCCTTCTGCTTGATTTTCTTCTGCATATGATGCTCTCTCTAAATGCTCTTACTTAGAAAGACTGCAATTTAGTTCTATTGTGGTTCACTGCCCAACAATATATATTTGTCAAAAACCCGTGTTTTGTGCATCTTTTGAACTCTACCTTAGTAATAATTTTAAATTTGTTATATATGCAGGCCATTCGAGATATTAGAAGGGTTCCGGATGCATGAGTTTCCCGAAGGTTCTATGCGCCCATATGAGTGTATACAGAGCTAGGTTGACTCAGCTTCAAGGTAACTTAGCATCACTTATTTTGTTTACCTTTGATTCGCATTCCTATGAATATTAGTAGAGCAATGGACTCGTGAGCTTGGTTAAAAAAGAAGTGCTGTAAGATTAAGGTTTGTCATGTGTTAAAATATTTGCTATTCGTCACTTAATCGGAAATCCTAGACTGACACTTACCCACCAAATTACACCACTTATCTATCAAACCTATCTTCATTAGACTCATGTCTTTGTCATCCAAGTGAATCCTGGTATGTCTATTCAGCTAAAGAATTTTGGAATCTTTTGAATTTATATTGCAGCACTTATCAATCAAACCTCTCTTCACTTAGATGTTTATGGTATTGGTGTTGGTCAACAAGATTCTTTTATTTCCATTTTGGAGTAATTTTAGACAGTTGACTAGCTCAAATACTAATATTCAAGTGTCTAGAATTGTTTGAGGAAAGTCCTAGAGTAAGGAGCCATTATGAACGGTCCCCATCACTTGTTTAGTTAGACTTTGTGAATAAAGGTCGTATGCTTTGGTCTAAAGAAGTGTGTGTCTTTTGATGAATTAGAGAAGTGCAAACTGGATCAGTTGTCTCTTAAGCCTTTTTGCTTCTGATTATACAGTTTATTAAGCGCCCTTATATTGTGTTTACCCTATCACAATGCATTTTTCATATAGTTTTTGTAAGAAGTTAAACCGCGTTTCGTTTTATGTGTTGCAGATATGGATCCAGCCACTCGTTTCACATGGAGGGAACTTAAAGTGTATGTTGGTATTATGTTCATTCTTGATCTTTTGCATCATGTAATGGGTCTTGTAGAGAATTTTTGTTCTCTGTGTAACTATAACTTTCTCTGCTCCTACAAGATCAAACTTGTGTGTACAGTTTATACTTGAATACTAACTAATAAATTATATGTACACAAAAGTCGACGAATCTTTGTGTTAAAGCTTGTCCTGTTACATTTATCAAGTGATGTGATTCTTTTTAAAGGTTGTGATTTGTATGGGCCTATATACATGAGCAGTTTGATGGTGAAAGTGGTGGTTTTGAAGGATGAGCCTGAGTCGATTCGAGTCCCTATGGAATATGTTTTAAATTCTGTATATAACTGAAACTGATCGGTTAAACACTGGACTGTTATCTTGTTAATATAACATAGTAACTTATTTGTAGGAAACCGGCAGAAAAATAGAGTTTCAAACTTAGCAAGTTAGTTTTGACGAACATAGACGGCTTTTGTTAATCCTCAAACATGGGCCTTTTTGGTTAATCTGGTAATCGATATAAGTTAAAGACTCGGTAAGAATAAATGACGCTTCAATGTAGCAGTTGCTATATGTGATGCAGTAGAATAGATGGTATATTATAGAGGTTTACGCTCGAAAAGAAAGTTACCTCAGATTAAAAAGTATAGAAAGCTACCAGCTTCCAACACGTGACAACCTCTTCTTTTTTTTTTCTCCATCTTTTTTCTTTTTCTTAAACAACTACCTACCATTTTTTTTCAATCATCTTCTAATACTTTAATTCAATATTTAATCACTTCACTTTGTGATTAATTATATCAATTCATGATTTTATTTTTGAATTCGGTATCTAATATTTTCAATTCGAGGTAAGTTTATATATCTTTTTCTCAAGTTTTTATTACAAATTAAGATAAAGAGAACTAAAACTTACGGCTAGTTTTTCATCTTTTGTGATTTCTCTATTTTTTTTTTTTCTTTCAAAAAATTCAAACAAAGGAAACGTTCCAGAAAATTCATACAAAGTGTTTGATTAAATTCTCAATGAGTTTTTTCTTTAATTTAAGACTTTTAAAGTGTATCATCAAAAGTAGATACTTATTTTTTATTTACGAAAAAATTAGGGGTTCGTTTGGTAGGACGGAATGAAATAACATTTGAATGAAATGGATAACGTAATGGAATAAATGATGTAATGGAATGACTCATTACTATTATTAGTCATGTTTGGTTGGTATAACAAAATGTAATGTAATCAATAGAAAAAGACTAAAATACCCTATTTATAATAGAACTTTTTTAGTATGATGAGTATTTAAAAAATAGGTTTTTTTTGTAATTTTGATTCCATTATAAGATTGAATGAAAAAAAAGGAGGGGGTCCCTAATGAATCAAAATGATAATATTTGATGTAATGAGTCATTCCATGTAATTAGTCATTGCACTCCATAATAATAAACAAACATGTTTTCTTCATTACACCGTAATGATCATTTCCATTCCCTTTTTCATTACAATATACCAAACACTACGTAGTTCTTGATATATAATCTCACGGATAAATAATTTTTGATTTTTTTGTTACCACAATGTTAATCAGTTTTCTTTGATGAACAACATCAAAATATTCATCAGTTAGATCACGTTGTTCATCATCATTTTTTTTAATATATATAATCACAATGTTCATCAATTGTCTTTGATAAACAACATCACAATGTTCATCAGTTAGATTACGTTGTTCATTAGTTTTCTTCATGAAGAACTTTTTCTCTTTTTGTTATCACAATATTCATCAGTTTTCTAGAAAAAAGATCATGTTGTTCATCAATTTTATTTTTGAAGAACATTTTTTTATTTTTTTTTGTTATAACAATGTTCACCAGTTTTTTTTTGAAGGATTTTTTTATTTATTTATTATCATAATGTTCATCAGTTTTCTATAAAAAAAACATCATGTTGTTCATCATTTATCATTTTTTGAAGAACCTTTTCTTTTTTTGTTATCACAATGTTCATCAGTTTTCTAAAAAGAAGAAAAAAACACAAATTAGTTAGATCACAATGTTCTTCAGCTAAGAGCGGAAATTACGAAAGAGTTATCTTCTCCTTTGGCGACTTTTGGTGACTTTCACAAACCCTAAAAAACAAATCGTTCCTTCCATTAATCCTTAGATCGTTTACTAACTTCTAAAACACTCCCTTTTGAATCTGTTGATTAAGGTAGACTCTTTACTTTGTCTTTTCGGGTTTCGTACCGTTCATAGGGTTAGGGTTTGTAGAATTTATTTATTTATTTATTTATTTATTTTTTTTAATATCAAAGTCGTTGATTCTCTCTTGTGTGTTTAACTGTTATTCTACTGATCTTCATCATAATCGACCACTGTATTCGCTTGAGAATAACCCTAGCAGCATTTAGGGTTTTTTTGTTACAATTGTTCACAGTTGTGGTCCGGTTTGGGTTGCTTGTCTGTTCATGGTGTGAATATGAAAAGTGGGTTTCTGGACTCAGGAGGACGGAGAGGGGGTAAACGTAAGAAGGATGAGACAAAAGAGATGAGTGTTGCGAAGGTGACTGTGACAGGTACAAAGGAGAATGTTGTGGCTACATCTACTCCGGCTAACAGTGATGTAGATTTGGGTCAGTTTCCAACCTTATCTGAAGCACTTGGAAGGAAAAAAAAATTCGAATTCGTTAGAGGCTAAGATCCGTGATATCGAAAGCCAAATGTTTGTGAGAAAACTTGTGTTATTGGGAGATGATGGGTTATCGTTAAAACCTAGCTAGTAGATCAACTAATGTGGTTGTTGGACGAAGCAAAGATCAAACTTATTCCGTTGGTGATGCTACTATGAAACACAAATCGGTGAATCCCTGTATGGTTAGTAATGAAACACATAAGTTTACTGATCGTGTCTTGTCACATGACCAAAGTGGGATGGACTCATCTGGAGATACTAGTGTTGCTACACATGTAACTACTGGAATGGATCATGATCTGAATAATAATAATGATGGTAAAGTTGTTGTAAGTAAACAGGTCACATACATAGGTAATGAGAATCTACATGTTGTTAATGACTCAAATAAGTTGAATTCTATGTCGTTTACGAATGTAGTTCATGTAGGGTTTTGATTTAGTGATTTTAGGTTGCCAATAATTAATTAATATTAATAAATTAATATTCAGAATAAAATTAACTATAAACCCTAGCCACGGATCCATGCAAGTGTTACAATCAAAAATCTAACTACAATAATAGTTAGAACGTGCGTACCTTTGATTTACTCGGCATGATCATTATTCTCAAACATCCGTACAAGGAAGTTGCATGTATCCACCGGTACTAGTCATGTTTGGAATTGCTAGATGGTTCAAGCTCGTTGCATGTGTGTGATCTCGGATCACACCACATGATCACACACTAAGGGTTTAGGAAACCCTTAGTCGAAATCGGTCCAGAGGGTTTAAACCTTTTCTCGAAATCGACCTAAGTTGAAAAAGGGATTCGTCCCTTGGGGTGTGTCGACCGAACGAGCAAAGGGGAGAGGGAGGAGAGGGTTTAGGGTTGTGTATGTGAATTATTAGGATCCATTGAATCCCTTTTGTATTTATAGGATACATGTAACACCTAAAAATCTGAAACATGGTAAAAAGACCAAAATGCCCCTATGATCTTAAAAACTTAATAAAAAGCTTATAAAGTACCGAATCAATCCCGAACTTCTGAAAATGGGCAAGATATGATACCAAATAATTTTGGCAACTATGATTAATATTTTTAAAAAGTACAAAATACCCAAAATACCCTTTAAGAACCGAATGAATATTATATGCATTATTATTATTTATTGGTTTTGTTATAGACAACCCATGGGGTTGTTTTTATGACTTCCTTAATTACCAATATTCTTGAATGAATAATCACCTTCTATATTTAAAAAGAATCTTCACTACTTTTAATTGGGGAAAACTTATGTACAACCCATCAAATATTTTGTATACATATTAACCATGTTTTTTGTTATTTGTTTAGTAAACACCCTTGTATTTAAAGTCTATGTAACAGCAACAATAATCCAAACAATAATCCAAACTTCACGTATGCAAAGAACAAACATCAAACATAAATTTTCAATCCTTACAAATAATTCAAGACATAAAAATGAAAGTACCCAAATTAAAGTTTTTGAGACTATACCATGTCTAGTACTTAACAGTGAATATAGGATTAAGTCCAAAATCTTTTGCTGTAAGTTTCTTTCGTGACACATTAGAAGAAGAAGAAACAACTTCCATAACATCAATATTTTCCTTCATCGGACATGTAGGTCTGGTGTTCCAATTTCGTTGCAAATGGATGTTGACTAAAACAGTGATATGAAAACACACAGTAAAAACACTAAAGAAAACACGCAGTGAATAGAGAGAGTGGGAAAATGTTGGGTTGTTTGATTAAGTTGGAAATGAGATGGTTACAGAGTATTTAACGACCAAAACAGCCTTTGGCCTTATTTACAAAGTAGAGTAAAAACTTAACAACTACGGTCCCTGAACTATCTAATGTCACATTTCAGTCCCTGTAGTTATCCTCCTCCTTTACACTCCCCCTCAAGTTGAGAGTGAGATGAAGCTTGAACTCCCAACTTGGACAGTAAAAACTTATGTTGATCCACTGGTAAGACCTTTGTGAAAACATCTGCTACTTGAGCCTTTGAAGGAACATAAGAAGGCTTGACAGCTCCATCCTTTACTTGATCTCTAATGTAGTGACAATCCACTTCAATATGTTTAGTTCTTGCATGGAATACTGGATTAGCAGCTATGTGAATTGCAGCTTGATTATCACACTTCAGGTCCACTGGTCCTAGATCCTTAAGCCCCAAATCCTTGAGTAGAGACACTAGCCAAGTTACTTCACAGCAGGTTATAGCCATAGCCCTGTATTCAGCTTCTGCTGAAGATCTAGAAACCACACTTTGTTTTTTAGACTTCCATGAAATTGGAGAATTACCAAGTAGTATACAGTAACCAGTTGTAGACCTTCTTGACATAGGACAACTTGCCCAATCTGAATCACAATAGGCTATTAGGTGAACTGCAGAACTATTGGCTAAAAGAACACCTTGACCAGGATTCTGCAAAAGATATCTTAAAATATGTTTAGTAGCCTGCATATGAACTGATGTTGGTTGCTACATAAATTGACTGAGTACTTGAACAGTGAAACATATATCTGGTCTAGTAATGGTTAGGTAAATCAACTTGCCAATGATTCTTCTATACACTTCTGGATCTGGTAAGGGAGTACCTATATCAGCCTGCAGTTTGACATGTTGATCCATTGGGAGCTTATAAGGCTTTGAATTCAGAACACCAGCCTCTTGTAACAGCTCCATTGTATACTTCTTCTGTTAGATGAAAATACCTTGAGTAGTTTTTGAAACTCCTAATCCCAGAAAATAACTCAAGTCACCCAAGTCTTTCATATGAAAATGAGAGCTCAATTGACTTTTTAACTCTTGAATGTTCTTTGTGTGAGTTCCAGTAATAAGCAAATCATCCACATACACAAGTACAACTGTGAATGACTCTGAATCTTTCTTTGTAAACAAGGAGTAGTCTGCTTTTGATTGTTGATAACCAAAGGACAATAAAGCAGATGAGAGTTTTGCAAACCACTGCCTTGGTGCCTGTTTTAACCCATACAAAGACTTTTTGAGTTTGCAAACTTGGTTTGATCTTTCCACATTCTTTACACACTCCCCCTCACCTGTGTACCCCATAGGTAGCTTCATATACACCTCCTCAAAAAGATCACCATGTAAGAAAGCATTTGAGACATCCATTTGACATACATCCCAATTTTGCATTGCTGCCACAACCAATAATGCTCTTACAGTGACCATTTTGGCCACTGGAGCAAAAGTTTCCTCATAATCTTCCCCTTTCCTTTGTCTATTACCATTCACAACAAGCCTTGCCTTCTTTCTATCAACAGTTCCATCAGCCGTAAGTTTAATTTTGAAGATCCAATGACAGTCTATAGCTTTCTTTGTAGGTGGCAAAACAGTGATTTCCCAAGTTTCATTGGTTTCTAAAGCTCTCAGCTCTTCATTCATAGCTTGACACCAATCAGGATCAACTATGGCTTGTTTGAATGAAGAAGGTGCTGTTTGGGACATCAGTGTAGCAAGAAATACTTGAAACTGTGAGGTGATGGGAGTGAAAGTTACTTGATTGGCCATAGGTGAATGTGTCATAACTGGAGTAACATAATCTTGTAACCAAGTTGGTGGAGCATGATTTCTAGAAGACCTTCTTGGCTGGGGTTGAGGAGCAGGATTATTTGAAGCTTGTGGTGGAACAGAGGTGGTGTTTGGGATAGGTTCAGGTGTAATGTTTGGGGTAGGTTCAGGGTGTGGTGGTGTTGTTGAAACAAACTCATCAAACCAGTAAGGACCTTTAGTACTAGGTGAGGGTAAAGGATTTAACAAATGTATCATTTGAGGTTTTGAATAAGGAAATACATGTTCATAGAATTGCACATCTCTTGAGACAAACTTCTTCTTGGTTAACAAATTAAGCAACTTATACCCTTTTTGGTGTTGAGGATATCCTAAAAACAAGCATGGAACTCCTCTGGGAGAGAACTTATCTGCATTTCTATCAGGATTGCTAGCCATTGCCAAGCATCCAAACACCCTTAAATGTGAATAGACTGGTGTGATGTTCAACAGAACCTCATATGGTGTTTTATAATTGAGCACAGAAGATGGAGTTCTATTGATCAAGTAGGTGGCAGTGATTACACAATCTCCCCAAAAACTCAGAGGCAAATGAGCATGAAACCTCAATGCTCTTGCTACTTCCAAAATGTGCCTATGTTTCCTTTCTACCCTCCCATTTTGTTGTGGTCTATCCACACAAGATGTTTGATGCTCTATTCCTTTTTCAATGAAATAAGGACCTAAAGTACCTTTTAGAAATTCTATAGTATTATCAGACCTAACCACTTTAACTTGTTTGCCAAACTGTGTTTGTACAAAAGTGAAGAATGTAGTTAAAACTGAGCATATATCTGACTTTTGTACTAACAAATATATCCAAGTGGCTCTACTGCAATCATCAACAATGGTGAGGAAGTATCTGAATTTGCCATTAGTAGGCACTTTATAAGGTCCCCAAACATCAATGTGGATAAGGTGAAATGGCTCAGTGGCATGTGATTCACTTAAATCATAGGGCAATTTAGTAAACTTGGCCATTGGACAGGAAAGACAAGTATCTAATTTTGTATTTCTCTTAACAACAGAAGTACAAGGAACATGTTTAAGACTAGAATCAGACAAATGACCTAATCTATGATGCTACAAGTTGTAAGATTCAGAAAACACACTAGTAACTAGTCTATTATTTGAAGAATTAGAGGAAAATGAAAATAAGCTGCAGTCTTCCATTGCAGTTACCACCATAGATTGAAGTTTTGTGTGAATTTGATCAAGAGGAACATTAAGAAGGTGGTACAATCTAGCTTTTCTCTTATCCAGTCCTAAAACCTTCCTGGTTGTTAAGTCATGTATCACACAAAATTGTGGATAAAAGGAGACAAAAAAATTGTTATCCTGAGTAAGTTTAGGAACAAATAGCAAGCTGAACTTAAAAGAAGGTACTACTAGAACATCCTTAAGCAGTATGTTATTCTTAAGTTTGATATTGCCTATTTGTAAAATCAAGGATGTTTGACCATTAAGAAGAAAAATGAGTGGTTTGAACTTTAGTGCTTTAAGTTCAATCATCTCATCAGTTATAGGTGTCATATGGTCTGTTTCTCCGGTGTCTAATATCCAACCTTGAATAATAAGAGTAGAGGTTGAAAGACAATAATGCCAAGTAATACCTGCAACACATTCATTGTCCAATTCCTCATCTGATTCAGTGGAAGTAGGCAATTTGAAATCTCCTTGAGCAAATTGTGGCAGACTCTTCATCAACTGCTCAAATTGTTTGGATATAAACATGATATGACCAGACTCCACAACTGCGGCAGACCTTCTAGGTTGAACATTATTTCCTGATTTGTCAGTTGATTTGGGTTTGTTTATCAACTGATTCTACTTATACTTATGATGCCAAACAGGATATCCCACCTTCTCCCAACACTTTTCAGGAGGATGCCACTTAAAACCACAAATTCCACACTTATCTTTGATTTCTTGTTTGCTATACAATGCAGTAGTTTCAACCAGAGATCCAGAACCTTGATTGGACACATCTCTTTGAGATTCTTCTTGTTGACACAAGGCACATGCAGATTCAACACTAGGCAAGGGAGTACTCAGAAGTAATTGGCTTCTTTGTGCAGCAAAATGATCATCAAGCCCATTCAAAAACTGAAAAAGCTTTTGTTCTTCTTTTTGAGTGTTAACAGCATTCAAGAACAAAGTGATCTCAGGTGTAACAGTTGTAATTCTAGGCAAATCAACCATTGAGTCCAATTCTTCCCAAATACATTTCATCCTAGTGTAATACTCACTTATGGGTTGCCCTATCTGCATAGTATCATAAGTTTCCCTGTTCAACTTATATTTTCTAGAACCATTACTCAAAGCAAGCCTTATTTCCAATTGCAACCATATTTCAAAAGCAGTATCAAAAAACATAATGGACTTTGCAATTGAATCAGTAACAGAAGACATCAACCAACTTATTACCATATTGTTACATGTATCCCATTGATCAGCAAGATTACCTGAAGCAACTCTAGGAATAGTACCTCTGATGAATCCTAACTTGCGTTTGGTAGAAAGACCAATCTCAACCGACCTCCTCCAAGATCTGTAATTCTAAGCCCCAACCAACTTTTCTTGAATAGGAAAATAACTAGGACCATCAGCAGGGTGCAGAAACAAAGGATCATAAGGATCAATAGGAGACATGACTGTTCTGCAGAAGCTTTACACAATCAGAATCACAATTCACTCAATCTTGAACAATTTAACAACGATTAACGAATCAATTGACCGAATTACACAAGATTCAACTGATTTAACAGTTTGTAACAGAATTAACCGTCAAGAACAAGGAAAAACATCAATGGTGGTGAAAAGTGATGACTGTAATTCAGAGACGATCAGTGTTTAGCTTTGATACCATGTTGACTAAAACAGTGATATGAAAACACACAGTGAAAACACTAAAGAAAACACACAGTGAATAGAGAGAATGGGAAAATGTTGGGTTGTTTGATTAAGTTGGAAATGAGATGGTTACAGAGTATTTAACGACCAAAACAGCCTTTGGCCTTATTTACAAAGTAGAGTAAGAACTTAACAACTACAGTCCCTGAACTGTCTAATGTTACATTTCAGTCCCTATAGTTATCCTCCTCCTTTACAAATGGAAAATCTCTTACGTTTTTTATTCGCCGACTCTTTTCCACCCTTTTCACATCCTTTTCTTGGACGCCCCTTCGGAACAAATTTTGGAGGACACAAAACATCATCTTCTTTTACTATATCATCTACCAGATTAGGTTGGTTGTTCATCAATGTCTCTGGCAATGATGTATCTTCGAACACGTTGTCACTATGAAATGTATTATGACACCAACGTAAAGGTAAGTATGCAGTCTTTCATGATTGTGGTCTTTCATGAATGTTGT
The DNA here is from genome assembly GCA_021014915.2 of Artemisia tridentata subsp. tridentata. Lineage (NCBI taxonomy): Eukaryota > Viridiplantae > Streptophyta > Magnoliopsida > Asterales > Asteraceae > Artemisia > Artemisia tridentata. Next base: position 181,063,653 of record CP139506.1, read on the forward strand.
AATATGCCATTCTTCCGGAAATATATCGAAACCCTGTTTCCATGTAACTCGTATATGAGCATTGCACTCACATTTTTGAGACTTCTTATTTCTTTGATCTTTAGAAGGGTCAATTACTTTTAATGGCTTTTTCCCTGCACGATGACACAAAATGTCACGTCTTCGAACCTGATTGTTCCTTACGTCAGATCGATCTTTGCGAACTGCAAAACCATGTTGTCGCGCATAGTTTTTATAGAAGATATATGCCTCTTCGAATGTCGAGAACGTTTGGCCGATAAAAGGCTCATTATCACTCGTTTCATCAACTAGTTCCTCAATCGAATTGCCATCATCTTCCTCGTTTGGACATTTGTTCAAATCCAGATCACGCATGATTACACACACATATATATAAACTCTTCTATGATATAAACATTAAAAAAAAAAGTACCAATTAAAATAGCTACTTAGCAATCAAACAAACCATTCATTTTATACATAATAGTCAAAAGAAAGGAGCATCACCTTCAACAAGACCTGTATTCTTTTTGGAGGGTTTAAAGTGTTTGCGTCAGTACTCAGTTATTAATCCATGGAGATATGAAAGACAAATTATCATTTTGGCAAAGAAAAACTTTTTATTCATACTTGTTATTTGATTAGGCGATTTGTGTCTTAATGGAGAATAAACAAAAAAAAGTGATTGATTTTGTAAATATGTATACAAAATATTTGATGGGTTGTACATAAGTTTTCCCCAATTAAAAGTAGTGAAGATTCTTTTTAAATATAGAAGGTGATTATTCATTCAAGAATATTGGTAATTAAGGAAGGCATAAAAACAACCCCATGGGTTGTCTATAACAAAATTGTTATTATACATTATATATAAAAATAAATACAAATAATTATGGAAACTCATCAATTTGATTTGGCCCAAATTAATTCTGAGATTTTGGCCAGCCAAGCCCTCCCCTAAACTCGGCCACATTCCTTTTATTGTGTAACAAACCCATTAAACCTAATAACAAGTTACCGAAAATCAAAAACACACACATAAATCCAAAACGTGTTCATCCGGCCATCTAAAAATTTTGTGGTATTTTTCTGGAGTTCTTCATCAATTTAGGGAGCAAGGAAAATTGGTTTGAGGATTTAAGGTCCATTCGTTTGTTCGTTACATTATTTCTTGTCAATAAATCAATCCGAGAGGTATAAATTCTAAAAGCTATTTCTACACGTTAAATAATGGTTCTAATATTTTTCTTACACTTAGTATATCATATATGATCTGTGAAAAATGTTGGAATTAAATCATGCAAGCTTTAAGTGGTCGAATGGAATTAAAATATGTAACATGGATTAATTATGTGAATCATGTAATACGATTTTTATGGGATGTCTTACTAATTTTTATGAGTTACTTGGTCAACATATAATCTGGGAAAAATGGTAATTCGAATTGTAGATGCCTAGGTTGGTCGTGGTGAATTTAAAGTAATAAAACGGGTGTAAATTCTAATATATGCTAATCGAATTTTTGAGGCATGGAGATTATTTTTCTTAGATTCTATATAAGGTATATGATCCATGGAAAATAAGAGTTTGATTTTTAGAAGCTCAAAATGTCGAATTTGGACTTAATTTAAAATCGGGTTTTTTAAACTAAAATGGAGAAAAACTAGAAATTAGGGTTTACGATGAAACTAGGGTTTGCAAATCTGGAATTTGTGATTTAATAATATAATTATGATGTGTTAATTATTGGGTAATGATTGGGGAAGGTTAGGGTTTGGATTTTGAATTTTTATGATTATACGATTTGATTTTAAAATGATAAGGGGGTGTTTTGTAATTAAATAAACTTGTGGGTTATTTTTGTAATGTTAATTAGATCAGTACTAAAGTGTAAAACTTATAACATGAGGGTCCTATGTGTAAAATTATCAAGTTTTGGAATTTAAAATGAAATTAGGGTTTCAAATTGCAAATTATTTAAATGGAGGGGTTAAAAGTGTAAATTCAGAAAACTTATGACTTTTCTGTGAAAATAATGTTATTAGGGAGGTAATATGTAAATTTGGATATTTATGGGGTTGATTTGTAATTAATATGGAATTATGATTTAATTTATAAGTTTTGTTAATTAAAGGGACTAAAAATGTAATTATGTGAAACTTGGGGGTGTAATTCGTACCACACTTAAATCTGGGAGTATAATCTGTAATTTAGTAATTATGAGGGTTGATTGTGTAATTACGAACATTATATGGGTTAAAATGTAAATTATGTAAATATAAGGCTTATTTTGTAATGTTGATAATTAAAGGGGGTAAAATGTAAATTATGAAACTTATGGGACTAAAAGGTGATTCTGATTTAAATATGTGTTTTAAATTAGTAACTTGTAATATTTTCATTTAAAAACCTTTGACTTTGGAATATTTACATTTTAAACCCTAATTTATGGAAACTTGTCATTTATGACCCTGAACTATCAGAACTTGTTAAAAATATACTCCATGTCCATAATATGATTAATTTTGATCTAACTTAAGTTAAAATACTTTAATCTTCTAATTATGGGAACTTACCAAATATGGGAACTTACTAAATTTGGAAACCTGCTAAATCTGGAAAGTTACTTAAAATGGAAGGGCAAGTTAAAATAAGTAATTGAGAACCTATTGTAATTCTCTTCTACTCCTTTAGGTGTGAAGAAGGAGAGGTCCTGATCCATTTCTGTGCTTTCTATTCTTGTCTTTGCTTTGCATTCGCGATAAGGTACAAATACTCTGCCCTTTTTCAGTAAGGGTGTCTTATTCCCTTGACATGATTTGATTTTTGATTCGTTAAGTTTTCCCAAAGCCATTGCTATGTTTCCCTTTGTTGTGAACCTTCGATATGACCTTTGTTTTGTATACTTTGATCTGTTAAACTCTGATTTGGACCTTTGATACTATTTCTGAAATGATTTGATATGAAGTATTTGATATGAACCGTTTGATATGAACTATTTGTTTTGGACCTTTGGATATGACCTTCTGATTTGATTTGACACATGACTCTTAGTTTGATACCCGAGCCAAAATTTGTGACCCTAGCCATGAAGGTAACATGGCCATGTCATTGATGCACCGATGGCGTGACTCTAGTGTGTTGGAGTGATGTTACACACCGTCCCTTTGATTTGGTCTGCATGTGATTGGGTAGGGGCGTATGGATGCATCCTAGATCTGTTCTGTTTAGTGGATTATCTATTATATGATTTGTTATTGTCTGGTGACTGGTACTGTGTGCAATACATGCCTTTCACATATATCTGGGAGCTAGCTACTCCATTTGAAGAATGAGGACACCCCTCATATTATCTGATTATCTGAGAGGTCTCCCCTCTATATGATTATGAAGATGTGTTTACTATATCTGATTTGTCTGGGCTCGTGGTGGATTACTATCCTATTCTGTTCATTATACCTTCACATCATTTATACCTTATGATATTTCCCCATTGCACTATATCTTATTTCTGTTTCGTTATCATTACTTTGTTTATGTATCTGTTCACTGAGCTTTTTAAGCTCAGCCGCATTTCTTTTCCTGCGGCAGGTTCTTAGTTGGAAGCTGGGTTTGAGTGAAGAGACCTTTGGACTTAGAAGACTTTGATAGTATTCTGAAGTAGAGGCTATTAGAAGGATTTGCATTTACAGACTTAGTATTTAGTTTTAGTTTCATTGTAACCTTGTAACTCCAGTATTTCATTTGTAACCTTTGAAATTTCTTGTATTACTATAGATGTATGTTTTGTCTGATCTGATATGAAACCATTATCGTGATATCTTAACCCTTGCCGGGTTGGGGTGTTACAATTATGGTATCAGAGAGACAGGCTGCGACTCGTAATACATTTACCCTTGACCTGTGAGGTTAGGACCGCTAAGTTTCCCTGTAGGCGCTCATAAGATAAATCTTTAAGTTTTGCTTTAGGATTTCCCCTATAGGAACTTAAGTTTTGACCAGTGAGGAATGGGTAGACTATAAGGCTTCTGTTTTCATATCTTTGTTTCCGCATCACTCTGATTCGTGCCCTGTTTGTTGAGATCACTTTTGAAAATTGAAAGCTCACGATTTGCACCACCTAAGATCTGAAACCCAATTTAATCTTGGAATCATTGGAAATTGCCTAGAAATTGCCTAACACCATTTGAACCTCATTTTAAGATTCCGACTCCGAACTCTGATTCTTTGTTTATCACCTTGATGCCTCTTCGGGCATTCTGAAAACCTCCCTGACGATGATATACTTGACACATTTTGTATTTGTCTTTTGCTTTGATAAACTTCTATGAATCTTCCGACACTATTTGATTTCGTTTCACCCATCTCTGTCCCCATGAGAAGTCTTGTGGTTGTGACCACGAGTATAAGAATGTTTCCCCTCATTTTTGAATGATAAAGATTTAATTGGTGATCCGTCTTTCCTTGATTAGTTAAACTTCGATTCTATTCTGATAAGAAGTTGGTTGATTGAGTATTCCAATATCGACAACTATCCTTCTATGTCTCACCTTTGGCGTTTGAAACAATTTTGACCTTCCTACTACAATTACCTATTGCTAAACCTTGGCTATCACTATTATTTTCCCTGCCGAACCTGGAGCTGACAACAACGGCAGCTACCCTGAAGAGTGAAGACCTTAGCGATGCAGAAGAAGAAATTCTAGTCAAGATGGCGAGCCTGGAGCTGATGAAGACATGCAGTCTCACTTTCCTATTCGTCTTGGTTGTACTAAGATGAATTGAGAGCGGAAGCAGACTGGATGATGAAGAGATTTAAAGATCGTGCCAGAAATCCACGTTACTCCATCACAGTCTCAAGAAGAAGTGTCGAAGGCTTGAGGGACCAGACTCAAGTTTATGACCCCTTCTCACCGTACGATCAGATGGACAAGCGTAGACAGACTACTCGGACTTGGAAGAGATTTGAAATCATGTATTCGAGTGGACGATTTTGGAATGATCATTTGTGGTTGGAAGAGTTGCTTTCGTGAAGGACGAAGTTATTGATGGCGTGTTCACTTCTGCTTAACCCACTTAAGCTCCCGTTACCTGATGATAAGATCTTTCGAATGATTCGGGTTCTCCGTTAGTGTTTCCGTTTGGTGTTCTTTCTACGTATGTTGGATGACGGTTTTGTCATGAGAATTTTGATGTGTTGTAAAAGACCTGACGCCTTGGACGACGTACTTCATTGATGCTTACTAATTCCGTTACGTTATTTGTATGATCTGTATCCCGATTTTTTAATTCGTAGTAATGACCGATTTGGACCAACCCTAGGGCGTAGAATGGACTGTTAGGTGGTTGATAGATGCTTATTCACGACTTGAGATAAAGTATGACCATCATGAAGGTATACTCATATGATGCTGGTATTATGACGAGTAGCTAACGTGATAATACTTACGTCATATGACGTACCCTCATTGTGATCATAGGATATTTTGAGGAGTGCCTTAGAAACCTTAGAAATTCTGATATCTGATTGAGACTTTAGGAGTCGCTCTGCCTTTGCGCTTAAATCTGTCTTCACCGTTATACGATTGATACGTCTGAATTCTTGACACGCGTTTGCTGACCTCTGTACTTCCGATGAGAATCTTAGGTTCTGTTGTAGAGCTTTCTGCCGTCTGATAATCTGTTTTCTGTCTGTATGGACTCTATCCGTTACTATGAAGGAGTACACCTATGTGTTGCTATATGTACGTCTAACATTCGATGAATTTATTCATAAAGATCTGTTGTAAATTATGGTCTGTCCCTTTCGAAGAAACCGAAACTATTTTGATTATCAAGAGAGAATCATGAGAAACTAGTCATTCACATTTCCGTTCGCAGTCCGTTATGCTTTCCGTTTCGTCTCACTTCCATTTTCGAGGACGAAATTTTTTTTTAGAGGGGAAGAAGTTGTAACACCTAAAAATCTGAAACATGGTAAAAAGACCAAAATGCCCCTATGATCTTAAAAACTTAATAAAAAGCTTATAAAGTACCGAATCAATCCCGAACTTCTGGAAATGGGCAAGATATGATACCAAATAATTTTGGCAACTATGATTAATATTTTTAAAAAGTACAAAATACCCAAAATACCCTTTAAGAACCGAATGAATATTATATGCATTATTATTATTTTTATTATACATTATATATAAAAATAAATACAAATAATTATGGAAACTCATCAATTTGATTTGGCCCAAATGAATTCTGAGATTTTGGCCAGCCAAGCCCTCCCCTAAACTCGGCCACATTCCTTTTATTGTCTAACAAACCCATTAAACCTAATAACAAGTTACCGAAAATCAAAAACACACACATAAATCCAAAACGTGTTCATCCGGCCATCTAAAAATTTTGTGGTATTTTTCTGGAGTTCTTCATCAATTTAGGGAGCAAGGAAAATTGGTTTGAGGATTTAAGGTCCATTCGTTTGTTCGTTACATTATTTCTTGTCAATAAATCAATCCGAGAGGTATAAATTCTAAAAGCTATTTCTACATGTTAAATAATGGTTCTAATATTTTTCTTACACTTAGTATATCATATATGATCTGTGAAAAATTTTGGAATTAAATCATGCAAGCTTTAAGTGGTCGAATGGAATTAAAATATGTAACATGGATTAATTATGTGAATCATGTAATACGATTTTTCTGGGATGCCTTACTAATTTTTATGAGTTACTTGGTCAGCATATAATCTGGGAAAAATGGTAATTCGAATTGTAGATGCCTAGGTTGGTCGTGGTGAATTTAAAGTAATAAAACGGGTGTAAATTCTAATATATGCTAATCGAATTTTTGAGGCATGGAGATTATTTTTCTTAGATTCTATATAAGGTATATGATCCATGGAAAATAAGATTTTGATTTTTAGAAGCTCAAAATGTCGAATTTGGACTTAATTTAAAATCGGGTTTTTAAACTAAAATGGAGAAAAACTAGAAATTAGGGTTTACGATGGAACTAGGGTTTGCAAATCTGGAATTTGTGATTTAATAATATAATTATGATGTGTTAATTATTGGGTAATGATTGGGGAAGGTTAGGGTTTGGATTTTGAATTTTATGGTTATACGATTTGATTTTAAAATGATAAGGGGGTGTTTTGTAATTAAATAAACTTGTGGGTTATTTTTGTAATGTTAATTAGATCGGTACTAAAGTGTAAAAATTATAACATGAGGGTCCTATGTGTAAAATTATCAAGTTTTGGAATTTAAAATGAAATTAGGGTTTCGAATTGCAAATTATTTAAATGGAGGGGTTAAAAGTGTAAATTCAGAAAACTTATGACTTTTCTGTGAAAATAATGTTATTAGGGAGGTAATATGTAAATTTGGATATTTATGGGGTTGATTTGTAATTAATATGGAATTATGATTTAATTTATAAGTTTTGTTAATTAAAGGGACTAAAAATGTAATTATGTGAAACTTGGGGGTGTAATTCGTACCACACTTAAATCTGGGAGTATAATCTGTAATTTAGTAATTATGAGGGTTGATTGTGTAATTACGAACATTATATGGGTTAAAATGTAAATTATGTAAATATAAGGCTTATTTTGTAATGTTGATAATTAAAGGGGGTAAAATGTAAATTATGAAACTTATGGGACTAAAGGTGATTCTGATTTAAATATGTGTTTTAAATTAGTAACTTGTAATATTTTCATTTAAAAACCTTTGACTTTGGAATATTTACATTTTAAACCCTAATTTATGGAAACTTGTCATTTATGACCCTGAACTATCAGAACTTGTTAAAAATATACTCCATGTCCATAATATGATTAATTTTGATCTAACTTAAGTTAAAATACTTTAATCTTCTAATTATGGGAACTTACCAAATATGGGAACTTACTAAATTTGGAAACCTGCTAAATCTGGAAAGTTACTTAAAATGGAAGGGCAAGTTAAAATAAGTAATTGAGAACCTATTGTAATTCTCTTCTACTCCTTTAGGTGTGAAGAAGGAGAGGTCCTGATCCATTTCTGTGCTTTCTATTCTTGTCTTTGCTTTGCATTCGCGATAAGGTACAGATACTCTGCCCTTTTTCAGTAAGGGTGTCTTATTCCCTTGACATGATTTGATTTCTGATTCGTTAAGTTTTCCCAAAGCCGTTGCTATGTTTCCCTTTGTTGTGAACCTTCGATATGACATTTGTTTTGTATACTTTGATCTGTTAAACTCTGATTTGGACCTTTGATACTATTTCTGAAATGATTTGATATGAAGTATTTGATATGAACCGTTTGATATGAACTATCTGTTTTGGACCTTTGGATATGACCTTCTGATTTGATTTGACACATGACTCTTAGTTTGATACCCGAGCCAAAATTTGTGACCCTAGCCATGAAGGTAACATGGCCATGTCATTGATGCACCGATGGCGTGACTCTAGTGTGTTAGAGTGATGTTACACACCGTCCCTTTGATTTGGTCTGCATGTGATTGGGTAGGGGGTATGGATGCATCCTAGATCTGTTCTGTTTAGTGGATTATCTGTTATATGATTTGTTATTGTCTGGTGACTGGTACTGTGTGCAATACATGCCTTTCACATATATCTGGGAGCTAGCTACTCCATTTGAAGAATGAGGACACCCCTCATATTATCTGATTATCTGAGAGGTCTCCCCTCTATATGATTATGAAGATGTGTTTACTATATCTGATTTTTCTGGGCTCGTGGTGGATTACTATCCTATTCTGTTCATTATACCTTCACATCATTTATACCTTATGATATTTCCCCATTGCACTATATCTTATTTCTGTTTTGTTATCATTACTTTGTTTATGTATCTGTTCACTGAGCTTTTTAAGCTCAGCCGCATTTCTTTTCCTGCGGCAGGTTCTTAGTTGGAAGCTGGGTTTGAGTGAAGAGACCTTTGGACTTAGAAGACTTTGATAGTATTCTGAAGTAGAGGCTATTAGAAGGATTTGCATTTACAGACTTAGTATTTAGTTTTAGTTTCATTGTAACCTTGTAACTCCAGTATTTCATTTGTAACCTTTGAAATTTCTTGTATTACTATAGATGTATGTTTTGTCTGATCTGATATGAAACCATTATCGTGATATCTTAACCCTTGCCGGGTTGGGGTGTTACAATACAGATGAAGATTCTAGAGGCCTTTACTTGTTCAACAAGTAGACAAGTTTAATAAGAAGTCAAACTCCTCCCCTCTTGGGGAGTTCGGCCGACCTAACCACCACAAACCTTCGGGTTTATGGTTTTTTCCTTTTATTACCCTTAGTCTCCTACATAGTTTACATTTTTAATTATAAAATTTATAATCAATTAAATTAACTTAGTTAATTTAATACTTTCAGCCCTTAATATTTATTACCACAATAATAAATACTTACTTTCAGTTGTGATGCACCCGTGTGACTCTTTAGTGCCTTAATTACCTTATGTGATTTCACTTATATATATATATAATATATATATATATATATATATATATATATATATATATATATATATATATATATATATATATATATATATATATATTAGTGTGAATTTTTTAAATGATCACTATTGAATACGGACGACCAAAATGAACCATCGAGAGCAGTGTTACATAAATCGACATAGCGAGCAAACTAAGGGGGCGAGCAAGTGTTTGCTCGCTATGTTCGTTGTCGTCTAGCACTTTGAAATCGGCAAGCAAGAGGGGGCGAGCAAGGGTTAGCTCGCTATCTTCGTTTCCTTTTAGCACCACATCATATTGTTGTCTTTTGAAATTAACGAGAATGAGGGGGCGAGCAAGGGTGGAGAGGAAGGGTTTTCTCGCTAACTTCGTTGTCTTTTAGCACCCACATCATATTCTTGTCTTTTGAAATTAACGAGAATGAGGGGGCGAGCAAGGGTGGAGAGGAAGGGTTTTCTCGCTAACTTCGTTGTCTTTTAGTACCCACTTCGTTGTCTTGTAAAAATTTATGACTTTTTAAAGTGCTACAGCCACTTTGTAGAGAAATATGATTTAGAGGTTTGTTTTGATTGAAGAAGAAAGAAGATGCAACATTGAAGATGATGATATATAATAATCTTATTCTAATATCTTTGTAGTCTTTTGTCTTTTAGCTAACCTTTATCAATGATTCATTTTTAATGCATAAAAATAGAGGGATGGGCCATGTTGTTTGTGAAGTATGGATGTAGCATGATATAGGACGATATAATAAGTACCAACTTTTGTACAATTTACTCAAATATATATGTATTTTGTTTGTAATATTCTAAATTGTTGAAGCTCTTTTAACAATTTCACACTTGAGCAATAACTATTAATTTCGGAGTAGTATCAATTTATATGCTCAAAAGCCAAACTCCGGAATGGGAAATAAGTCAATAACTTCTCTGAAACAGAAAAAGCACCAAATTCAACTACCCATTTGATAAAAGCTACAATATCATCAACATGGAAGTTATAAATGTTACAAGTATATCATATTAATTTCTCTAGAGTGCTACAAGGGTGTAAATTTGCGTATGAAATGGACAACACTATAGACTTTCTGTGGTTCTTTTGTCTGTTGTCATTAATACTACCATGGAGTAAATGAAGCTGAAATGGGAAGGTATTTTCTACATAGTGTTCTGGATGGGAGCTCAAACTCATTGGTTGTTTTGGATATATATGCTTGAATTTAAAGGCAAGCAAGTCTTCTTACAACTTTGGGCAGCAAGACACTATTTGTTTTAAATGTTTTTATGATGGGGGGCAAAGACACTATTATATAAATAGTCACATAGTGTAGAGGAAACAACTTAAAAAAACATAACTTCTACTAAAAAGAGAAGCCTTAATAAAAAAAAAGTTTTTCCCAAGGAAAACTTCCAGTATGTCTTGTTTATTGTGGTCGTTGTAGTAATGTTCTATTGGAAAAAAAAAAATTAGCTAAAAAAGTTTCAGAGAGTTTGTTTGCAATAAGTTTGGTCTAAATGTTTCCGGGGTGATCCGTCTTTCGTACATGATCCAACCTGGGAATCTAGTCTATGAAATAAGCGATGATGAGGAATTAAGGTATTTTGTAAATTATATTGTTACTAATAAGGAGGATCGTATGGAATTAAACGTTGAAGAACAAGTATATACTTCATCCCATTCTGAAAATTATTATTCTGGTGAACTGATGTGTTACATGTGTGTACAAGTTTTAAATTTATAAGGGGTGAATTACTGAATCTATAAATAACATATACGAGCAAGTGAACTCGTCCGTTATAGAAAGATTATGATGGTAAGTCGGGATCGTTCGCAGGGATTTGTGAGTGAATCGAGTTGTAAGTATAAAAGCTACTAAAAGTAAATCTCAAAAACAAGCAATAATGATAATATGATAATTCAAATGATGAAAACTACACTTGCTTAGACTAGTTTACTACTCTTGATAAGCATGATTGTGATAACTTTTGTTAACATGTTGGTTATGATAATTAGTTGGTGAACTAATCTATTGTCCTTACAAGTTAAACATTCGTCAAGATTTTAGTTTATAAAAACAAGCATTAAGTTTAACCAATCAATTCAAGATCAATTCAAGTTTCATAAGTTTGGATTAACAAACTTAAACACAAAAATAATCTTTTGTTTTATCAAATAAGCTTAGGAAATGGTCAATACAAAAGGTAACCGATCATAGACAAAAAAGTTACAATTGATTGTAAACTACTAATCTTTCGACCTATGAGGTGGTTTTCAATCAATCCAATTTGATAGACAAAAGCATTCTTATTACAACCACAATTAAGTTTCTTTGTTTAACCAAGAATAATGGGTAAAAACAATCATTCATAGACAAATGATTATAACTTGTTGAATAACAATAAACCTTTCGACCTTTAGAATTACTAACAACTAGTCAAACTTGATTAACAAATGTCACTATGAAACTTAAGCACAATTGGATCTTAGAATTAACTTGAAATTGAATTAAAACATGTTATCACAATCACACGCAAATCATTAAGTAATATACATCATCTAAGCAAGTGCACAAAGGCACTAGCCACTCATAGCAAACATGAACATAAACTCAGAATTTTGAACATTAGAAATCATGATTAAAAGTCTTACAATGATTGGAATGAGATTACAAATGATTAGGTAATGATACCCAAAGTATTGGTGTTGACTTCTTGAAAGTTTGACTTCCAAATGTTGACTTCTTGGACTTCCAAAGTTTCCTGGACTTCTAAGGACGAATTTGAGAGCTTTTGAGAGTGGTTTTTGATTAGAAATAGTTGTGTCTTAGTTTTGTTTTTGTTGTCTCTTTAGTTGTCTTTCAAATGATTTCCAAAGGCTCTATTTATACTACTCTCAAGCATAGGAACTTTAAATGCTGCAACTTGGCCTCCAAGTAGCTTAGAAGGACCTAGAATACCAAATAGAAGAGCCTAGAATTTAACCAAAGTGCAGATTTGAGAAAAGTACGAGGGCTCCATCCGATCGGATACAGGTTGTGTCCGATCGGATGGTCTTGATCATCATCTCCATCCGAATCGGTTGCGGGTTGCATCCGATCGGATGGAGTTGTCCTGTAGACACAAACTTGGTCTTTTGATGTTTGGCTTGTATCTTTCTCATAGCTCTTGGTTCTTTGTCCAAACTTGATCTTTCCTTTGTCTTGGAACTTGGAATCATGAATACTTGGATCTTCATTCTATGAAATGCCTTTTCGGAGTGGATCTTGACATGGGAATCTTCGTACAATCGTAAGTCCTTGTTTCCTTCATCAATCTTTCACTTTTTCTTCCTTTTTCCTGTACTTGGCTACATATACTTTGCAAACATACTTTGGTGCGATTAAGTAACAAAAGCATATAAATATAACCAAATAATATATACAAAAGCACGAATAACGCTACTAAAAACATGCATAATTTGAGCGTTATCAAATTCCCCCACACTTAAACTTTGCTTGCCCTCAAGCAAATCTAGAAGTAAAAACAGTAATCCACTAGGTATACGAAATATGTTTAAGAAAAATGTGATGCAAATCTATCAAGTACAAGTACAAGTTAAATCCATCATTTTAAGCTTTTCTAAGTGAAGCATCGAGATGTTTGACAATACCCAATTGATTTTCTTGCTTGATGAACATTACTAATCACCTCACGAAAAAGAAATGAAATATAATTCACTCAAAACACTCATTTATATGGTTGGTGGAGTATATAAGAGAAATCACACTCATTGCTCAGTCATGATCTAAATATTACCATAGGCTTGTACAAGAAACAAAACTACACCGATATGGCGTGAGCACCAAGTATACATATCAAAGAGGTCTTTTATTCGGGTTTAAGGCTTCAAGGGTTATATCAGACTTACGTGCAAATATCTTATGCAAAAACATAATAGATTGCTGGCGCGAATTCTTGCATTACCAAACAACGGATGGTCACTAAGGATAACCTTAGATCGCTGGTGCGTTATCTAATTCCTCAAGAACTCGGATGGTCACTATATGTCAATACACTTGATAATTTCACAAAGCCAAAATGTAAGGATAAGACATGAGATATGTTTAGAAAGGTTGATAATAAAGAATATACAAAATAGTCAAAGTCTACGAACCAAATGTTGCTAGCTATTTCGAACCACTATCATGCAATCTTGAGAAACTCCTTACTTGATCGATCAATACATTATTCCATAGCTCATTGGCTATTCTTGTCACCTTATAGTTGCGATGACTCTTTTTTTTTTCTTTTTTTTTTTTTTTTTTTTTTTTTTTTTTTTTTTTTTTTTTTTTACGCATAAAATCTTCAATTGTCATCTTATAATTGCGATCACTAGTCTTTCACTTCACTTTGATAACTGCTCATGGAGTTTGCAACTTTCTTCGAACTTTCATGATTTCCTACATAACATTCATCTTGCCATATAGCTAGCAACCAACCAAGACTTGACTAAGGGTAAGGCTAGGCTAAAAAGTGTAAAATCGTTTTGTATTTTTCTGAATTTTATCAAAAGAAAAGATAGGCTCAGAAGGTGTAACTAGGGGTATCTAGCGTTAAAGATAAAAGTTAACAATAGGGTTTATAGTGGTGGTTAACTAGTCAGTGTAACTAGCTAGATATCAATACGGAAGGCTATTTGGGTTAAATCCTAAGGTTGCCTCTTATCACGCATATACACTTATATCACACACGAAATATGATCTCACAACGGTCTCGTAATGATTTACAAGCACAAGTTCTAGAATAAATAAAATCACCGGCACACTCATAGCAAAAGAATCAAAGCATAAAAGATGTATGCTAAATATGGAACAAGCTTAAATCGTTACAATTTAGTGGAAAGGCTATAATATGTGCTAGCTAATGTTATCGATCCCAGAATGGATTGCAATATTAATCGGGACACATCTCAATTTTTCAAAAATTACAGGTTTCACCAGTGGATAGATCCAGTTATTCTAATATATTATCCTAAAAATGACAAATAACTAAATCACAAGGGCAAACAAAAATTTAAAAACTTAGCTCGAAATTTACAAGTTATCCTTATTTTCCTATTCACCCCCCATACTTAAGTTAAGCATTGTCCTCAATGTGATAAACGAACTTCAAAGTATGAAAATAGGGAAATAAGAGAATAAACCATATTTTCCAGGCTTCATAAGATTCTTTAATCCAAGTGTCCAAGCTTAGTAATCATTACCTGCAGTAATCATAAAACAAACAAACACACGAGAATATGTTTTATTAAAAGTCAGTGGTACACCCCCACACTTAAGTTCAACTAAGGGATTAGAAAAACTTTGGGGTGTAATCACTTTGAAAATAAAAATAAGAAGTAAAGAATAGCAAACACACGGGTTGCCTCCTGAGAAGCGCTTGTTTTATTAACGAGTCATCAGCCTGACTCAAACTTCCTTTAGTCTACGTTGGTGCAATTTTTGGTTTCTTCTTCGAAGATTTGGGAACATACACCACGTTTCCTATCACTATTCCTTCTCCAGTTTCATCTATGTCTTCCAATTTCACTCTTTCCCAAGCTCTAGGAAGAACATCATAGATAAAACCAGTTTCTTCGGCCCAAGGAGTGTTTTTCTTATAATCGGCCGGAAAGGGTGCCATGAATGTTATAGCTTCATATTTTGATTCAGGCGAAATTTCTTCGATAGAAATCTCGTTCATTTGCTCCTTATCATAGTACAATTTAATCCGGTGACCATTAACACTGAAACTTCCACCCTGTTTGTCATATAATTCAACATATCCTGATGGAAATCCATGTTTCACTATATATGGTTCGAACCATTTCAGTTTTAGCTTAGGAGCTTTAAACTTGTATTTCATATTGAAAAGCAAAACTTTGTCTCCAGCTTTGGATTCTTTCCATATTCTTAGCTTTTTGTCATGATAAGCTTTGGTTCTAGCTTTGTAAAGCTTGGAGTTCTCATAAGCTTGGAGTCTTAGTTCATCGAGTTCATGCAATTGCAAAAATCTCTTCTCTCCAGCTATTTTGAGATCAGGGTTACAGTTTTTGAGTGCCCAGTAGGCGCGATGTTCGATTTCAAATGGCAAATGACAGGTTTTTCCGTACAAAAGTCTGTATGGTGTTGTACCAATTGGAGTTTTGTAAGCCATACGAAATGCCCACAGAGCATCATCAAGTTTTCTCAACCAAACGGCAGGATTGTCATTGACCCTTTTTTCGAGTATCCACTTTAAGGCTCTGTTGGTGTTTTCGACTTGACCACTGGTCTGCGGATGATAAGCTGTAGCAAAACGATGATGAACTCCATATCGTTTCATAATTTTCTCCATTTGTTTGTTACAGAAATGGGTTCCTCGATCACTTATTAAAGCTTTAGGAATTCCATAACGAGTGAAAAGCTTTTTGAGAAAATTAACAACAACTCGTGCATCATTTGTGGGTAGAGCCTCGGCTTCTGCCCATTTGGAAACATAATCAATAGCAACGAGAATGTATTCGTATTTGTGCGATTTAGGAAATGGTCCCATAAAATCGATTCCCCAAATATCGAATATTTCGCAGACTTGAATGCTTTTTTGAGGCATTTCATCTCTGTGAGAAAGACTACCGGATCTTGGGCAAGCATCACAGTTTTGAACAAGAGTATGAGCTTCTTTGAAAATTGTCGGCCAATAGAATCCAGCATCAAAAACTTTTTTAGCTGTGGTGGAAGGACCATAGTGTCCCCCAGTCGGGCCATGATGGCATTCATCAAGAATTCTTCTTGTTTCGGAACCATAAACACATCTTCTGATCATCCCATCGGGACACATCTTGAAAAGATAGGGCTCTTCCCAATAATATTGTTTTAGTTCTGAGAAGAATTTACTTCGTTGGGCGTGAGTTAATCCTTTTCTGAGAATTTTTCCAACGAGATAATTTGCAAAATCTGCAAACCACGAATTTTCTTTTTCATCAATTGTGTCAACAGTCATGAGAGTTTCATCAGCGAAATAATCGTCAATTTCATCTTCCCTTAACTCTTCCAAATTTGGATTTTCGAGACGAGACAAATGATCAACAACTAGATTTTCTGCTCCTTTCTTATCTTTGATTTCGATGTCGAATTCTTGGAGTAGCAAAATCCATCGGATAAGACGAGGTTTTTCATCTTGTTTGGTAAACAGATATTTGAGTGCTGAGTAATCAGTAAACACAATCGTTTTTGAAAGCACAAGATAAGATCTGAATTTGTCGAAAGCAAAAACAACGGCTAACAATTCCTTCTCCGTAACCGTGTAATTTTGTTGAGCATTGTTAAGTGTTTTGCTAGCGAAGTATATAGGACGAAAATGTTTTCCATCACGTTGTCCTAATACAGCTCCAACAGCAAAATCACTTGCATCGCACATGAGCTCGAATGGTAGTGACCAATCAGGTGAAACCATAATAGGTGCACTAGTCAATTGATTTTTTAATGTTTCGAAAGCCTTAATGCAATCCGCATTGAAGTCAAAAACAGAATCTTTTTAAAGAAGTTTTGTCATGGGACGAGATATTTTGGAAAAATCTTTAATAAAACGACGGTAGAAACCGACATGTCCTAAAAAACTTCTAACGGCTTTAACGTTGGTTGGAGGTGGTAATTTCGTGATAACATCGATTTTCACTTTGTCAACCTCCATTCCTGCACTGGAAATTTTGTGTCCAAGCACAATTCCTGCAGTCACCATGAAATGACATTTTTCCCAGTTAAGAACAAGATGTGCGGCTTCACATCTTTCGAGCATTTTATCGAGATTAGAAAGGCAAGCTTCAAATGAGCTTCCAAAACTGAAAATTCATCCATGAAAACTTCCATAGATGTTTCAAGCATGTCTTGGAATATTGCAATCATACACCTTTGAAAAGTTGCTGGTGCATTACAAAGACCGAAAGGCATACGCCGGTAAGCGTAAGTTCCAAAAGGACATGTGAATGTAGTCTTTTCTTGATCGGCAGGATCGATAGGAATTTGGAAATATCCTGAAAAACCATCAAGGAAACAAAAGCACTTGTTCCCTGCTAATCTCTCAAGCATTTGATCCATGAAGGGTAGAGGAAAATGATCCTTTCTGGTGGCTTTGTTTAATTTTTGAATAGTGTTTTTTAGATGGTCATGAATGTGTTCCTACGCGAACAAATAAAACAACGTATAATGTGGGTTGTATATAACCTAATTGTTCATGGCACATCCACTCTGGGAGTAAAAAAGGAAGCAAATTTTTTGTTACAAAAAAATGCAAGACCAACACAAATGTTCAAGAGCTGTGATCCGCACGCATCATCGAAATGAAAATGACAAGTTAATAGGGCACATGCTTCAAAAACAACTATCTTGTAACGAGTAAGATTTAAAGCCAAATGAAATTGTGAGTGATTTTGCTGCATGTCGAGGGGTGGAACTTTCATACATGCAAGCTTATAGGGATTTGAATAAAGGTCTTGAAGTGACAATTTGAAAAAAGAAAACCCGGGAAGTGTTAGAAATATATCACTGGACAAATATGGAAGATTTGATATGTTATTTATCGCCCTTGGTGTTGCGGTAAGTGACAATTTTTTTTTATTTTTTTTTAATTTCATTTGTTAACTTATGTGTTTAAAGTAATAAACTAAAATGTTATCTTGAATATAATAGATTCGAAGCTTCGTGAATTATTTACGACCAATGATCATAATTGATGGAGCTCACTTGAAGAATGAATTGTACAATGGTGTCAATCTGTTTGCTGTGCGTATGGATGGTAACAACCAAATTTTACCTATTGCCTATGGTATTTGTCAAGGAGAGGACGGAAGAGGGTAGTTATGGTTTCTAGAAAATCTCAAAGTTTGTATCGGTGAACAACCAAACTTGACAATCATATCTAACAGGCACCAATCGATTCTTTCTTCAGTAGAAAAAGTATTCCCATATGCTTTTCATGATTATCGTTGTCGCCATTTAATGATGAACGTTGGTTTAAAGAATTAAAGACACAAAGCAAAGCTTACACGGTTGGCGAATTTGAAAGAAGCAGGAGTTTCATAGCTAGTGTGAGACCCAATGCATACATGAAGCTTAAAGATGCCTCGTATGCAAAATGGTCTAGAGTATATTGTCCATCTGATCATTATAACTACTTAACGTCCAATATTGCTGAGTCCATAAATTTGTTAAGTCGGAAAGCTCGTAAACTACCTCTTATAATGTTGATGGAGTTTTTTCGCGAACTTTTACAGTGGTGGTATTACGAAAGAAGATGTTCTGAAGGTATATAATGAAGTTTAAAAATATTGAACAAATTATTGTATGGTTTTCTCATATAACTGATGATTAATTTATAATTGCAGATGTGGGTAAAAACAAACTTACACCTTGGGCATCGAAAAAAGTTCAGAACAGGGTTCAAAAGAGTTTTGGGTTATATGTACATGGCATCAATGTTAACGAGTACCAAGTTACAGATAGACTTATATCCCATGTTGTTTATCTGACGTATGATACGTGCACATGCAGAAAGTGGCAGCTTTCAGGATTGCCTTGTTTGCATGTAATAGCAGTGTCAAAGTTTATGAAAATTAAAGATGTGGGTGTTTGGGTAAAAGTATGGTTCAACATATCCAAATACAAGGAGACATATCAAGAATCAGTTTATCCAGTTGGAGATGTTCCTACTTGGGATACTAGAGGTAATGTCACTCATGTTCTTCCACCTAACACTGTATTACTAACCAAGTACTTTCCTTAGCGTCCCATTAATATAAACTCGAAAAAGTTATCAAACAAATGCACAAAGCGTCTTCGTCGGTAACAGTGTCCCATTTATCACCCTTGAAAATAGAGATAATGTTATGCAGATGCACACCGTTTGTACCATGATTCAAACCCAAACGCTTTAACATAGGGCGAAAGTCTATTTTTTCTATATTTCATTAATATCAATATTACCGAACTTTAAACCGGTACATACACAAAACTCTTCACGACTAAAACTACAAAACTTGCCATCAAGATTGTATTTGAACTGTTGGGCATCTGTGTGTGTTTTGGTGTCAACATACTCTTTCCTAAGTAGCATTATATGAATTAAACATGGCTTGTGATCAACGTATGGCACATTCAACCATTCTCCAAAACAACTATTCCTAAATAATAGGTAACGCGGGTTATTAACACTATTTTCAATTCCCGACAATTGATGATGTAATTCATTTATGAAAGGGATGGCTTTTTTTATTGTCACTTTGGCATCATAAATCTACGTTAAAAATATAATAATAAAATTCACTAAAAAATACAACAAAGAAATATAACTTAAACATATCTAATAACTTTACTAAAACATATAACACGATTGTATAAAAAAAACATACCGGACAATATTAAAGAGGGTTGCTATCCATATTTAACTATAACGACTAATACGAGAAAATTGAATAGTCGAAAGTAACCGAAGTTGATGGAAACCCGATGAAAAAATGGTTAGAACATGGGGAGAAAATGTTTAATTTTCTTTCAAGTTGCTCCTATGGAACACAACAATGGTGGACCAAGAATACAACAATGGTGGGGTTCTTGATTCTTGCTACTGTAAATAAGAAAATATGGGCGAGTAAGTTGGGTTTGCTAGCATGAATACACAATTAAATGTGGTAGATATATGATTTTTTGGGGTAGTAAATGTGGTAGATATGGTAAATTAATGTGGATATTACCTTGCTAACTCTACAAGTCTAGCATATTTGTTTAAAGTGGATATTTACCAAATTCACTAGGACTTGTGTCAAAATTTGAAATTCGTTGTGTCCTTTCTTACTAGCCTTTTGCTCCTTTCACTTTTTTTCTTACTAGCCTTTGGCCTAGCATATTTGTTTATAGGTAATATGACCGGATCTAAACACACAATCCTTGTGTTAGAGATACTTTGAGTAATACTAACTAGCACGTGGAATTTACTAGCTAATACTTAGAAGATATTGTATGTAAGGTATATGAATGGAACAGTGATTGAATATGTATTTGTATGAATAATGAAGACAATGGTTAACCAAAATGATTAAATATTATTATCAATAATACGAGTGATCTATGTTATCACTAGGGTTACAAAACCTTGAATCTTAACAAAACAACTCGTCTATCTATCATTTTTAAACTCTAACCTAGGACCTCCTTTTATAACACAAAGAGTCCTTTACAAGTAAACTAATATTCGTATCAATCTATATCTAGAAGATATACACAATATATTTTCTATACTTATCACATTACACGTATTCATAATATAAGCAGTACAAACATCTTGTGCTAACTGTACTAAGTCAGTTAGTACTGTTAGTGTAATCTTCAGCAGTCTTCATCTTAAGTCTATCAGTTTGTACTGTTAGGTTTAATTCCCAACAATCCTCCCCTAAACTTATGATTTCTCTCCAAATCACTAAGTTTTTCTTGAATTAAACTCTTTAGATGATGGGGGGTGTAAAACCCCAAAATTAACATAATATGAAATGACAAAAATATCCTCAAATTTAAAATTTTGAGAACATATAAAAACTATACAAGTAATGTTAAGTACACTTAACCTAAGTATCCGACACATCAATATTTGAATATATGAACATAATATGAATAATAAAACTTATGATATATAAAAATATAAATATGGTTACACATTTACTTAGCCTAGTCGATCCATGTATATGTACACAAATGAATACGGCCTTGTAATTAGTCGGGTACGTGATTGAATCAAATTTGGTAAACCTCCCTAACTTTCCTCCCATAACCGATCCTATGGCCCATCCCCCCATCTCATTCGGCATTCCCAAAACAAAAGAAATTAAAGCCCTACTCCCTCCCTTATCTCATCATACGGCTAAAGCAAAAACCCTCCAAAAACAAAACCCTAATCACAAAACTTTCGGCTGCCTCTTCTTGTTTCTGCTGCTACGATCCAAAAACCAACCCAAAGGAAGGTGTAATCTTGTTCTTGATTCGTGTTCCATTCATTCTAAGGTAACCGTGTAACACATATATTAATCCTACGAATTTATAAATCAAAAACTAATCAAAAACCGTTTTCTTATTCTTGTGTTTCTGCTGTCGTACGAATCAAAGGAAGAAGAAGAAGATCCGTTCGTGTGGTATTCTTGATCTTGTGTTATCCGTGTTCTTCGTGTGATCTACGAGGGTATTGTATCACATACCTTGTTCAATCCTTATTCATGTTCTTTTAATTTTAATCGAATTATAAACCACATAAAATGATACATAAAATTATGAAAAGAAAACCCTAAAAACTAATATATGAGAATCGAACATATATGTATATGATGTGTTTAATTGTTTTGACTATGATAAGACCTGTTATGAATCGACCTAAACATGTATTAAACATACCTATAATCGTTATGGGTTAAGGACTAAAGATTAGAATGAAAAAACCTAAGAGATTACATGTTAGGATTAAAAACTGCTACTGATCTGGAATTTTGTTCGAATTTAATCGGCTGTAAATAAATGATGTGAACGTATATTTTAGTGTTTCTAGAGTCTAGAACTAAATTCAATGAAATGGCTATCTGGGAAAATTAATCTTATAATTTTTAGAGGTTTGGAAGGCTACTTTTTGATTTATATAAAATTAAGTGTCATAACTGAAATTGTGAGTCTGGAAAATCAGTCCGGGTTTTTGAATTTTAGTTTCCAAACCGTGTCGAATAAGGAGGTTTCCTTCGAACTGGGTAATCTTTAGGATGTCTCTTACTTACTGAGAATTTTTGTATATTTTTATGAATTTTTCTTAAAGGGTTTATAATTAATAACTTTTCGTATTGTAAAATTAATCAGAAATCTGGACGAGTTGGTTTAAGTGAATTTTAATCCATAGTTATGCTACTTAATAAAATCTGGAAAAATTAGATAAAACACTAAAGACATTTGAGCATCTCTGGGAATTTTTTGGGAATTTTATTACTGAGTTCTTATACGGTTTACAATTTATAGAAAACCTAACAATTTCGTATATAAAACTGTTAGAAATTATAAAAAGGTTAAAAAGGAAATTAAAAGGTGTTTTGTGTTTATTTTATAAACTAAAGGGTTTAAATTGTTAATTGCTAAAACTAAAGGATTTAACTTGTAAAAACCTGTAACTTTAGAATAATTACATTATTTACCCTAATCTTATCTTAATGACATTTTGAACCTTAAACTATCAATATGGTCCTCTCTAATACTTTAAAATTGATTATATGATACACTTGGATAATTGTGACTAATATTTCTAAATATGGAAACTTATTATTTTGGAAAGTTACTAAATATGGAAAGTTAACTAAAATGGAAAGAAAATTAAAATGAAACATCTATGACTATGAAACTTATAAGTACAATATGATTATTTGTAGATCGGGTGAAGAAGGAGTGATCTCCTGCTTGCTTTCATTTCATTTGCTTTTGCTTGCATTTTGTTAAGGTACATATATTCTTTCCCTTTTCAGTAGGGATATTTTCTATCAATCCGATAACTGCTATGCTTCCCTTTTATTTGATTCGTGACATTCATTGTATGATTGTCATTCTTTTAGATCCATTCTGACATTTATTTGAATGTCTCTGCCATGCTATGCTTATGTGTTTGCCATGTTTACTTGAGTTACTTTCTCGTTCTCATTGCTATGCTAGTTTAATTTTGTATGATATGATATTCTGTGCCTGAGCTTAACTAGTTCTAGAGGTACTAGGACCATGTCTTTGATGGCACCTTAGGCATAACACTCCTGTAGAGGTGTGATAGATCTACAGCGTGCCCCTTATGTATATGTAATTGACGCCTCCCTTTTTCTTTATTGGCCAACCTTAATGTGTGCTTAGTCTAGAGCTGACATGCATTGCTTATGATAGGGTGCGTATGGATATATCCTAGGTTTTATGTGTATGTAATTATGGTGACCAGGTGGTGTGTGCCTTGCACTCCTTCTCACACTTTTATTGTTACTTAGAGGTCTCCCCTCTTCGTATACTTGTTTATGCTCTAGTTTAGATTTGACGGATTTATGTATGGAGTTCCTATGGCACATCTTAACATGACCCTTTTCATCATTTTGATTCCTTGACCATATTGCGTATTCAGTTCTCATGCACTCTTAATTCGTTGTTCTTTGATTAATTCGTTTGACTTTCAGGTTTATGTTTTTCGTTTGTTTTTCTTATTCCTTCGTTGCTTGTACTTATTTACCTGCATATTTTGCTTTGTATATATATCTGTTCACTGGGCTTTTTAAGCTCAGCCGCATGTTTTCTTTCTTATGCGGCAGGTAATAAGCGGGGCGATGGGCTTGGGAATGAGAGAGCGTAGGAATTAAGAGACCTATTTATTTCATTTCGTTGTCCATTGTTTCGGACGTTTATTTATTTCCGTACTTTGAATTTTATTCTTTACTTTGGTTTGTTTGGTTAACCCTTATGCATTTTGGATTATCTTTTGAACACTAGTCTTGATGTTCAAGACTTAGTTATTTTATTTAAAAGACTTCCGCTTGCGTTTTAGTATGCTTTGTATGACTCCATAATGTGATATCTTGACCTTGGCGGGTCGGGGTGATGAAGCGAAAAGTGTACCGCTTTTAGGGGGTCATTTAAGCCCTAAATCGTATTTATTTGATCAAATATTGCCCTAAATCATTCCTTTTGTCATTTTAGGTACTTTGGAGAAGAAATCTGGAAAAGGAAGCATTTTGGACGTTTTTGGAGCATAAAAGTGAAGAAAACGACAAAGTATCTAAATTACGCTGGAAAGTACCTTTGACGGCGTCAGGAATTGGTCCAGACGGCGTCATGGCTTGGTAAAAGAGGTGGATGTGAAAATTACTCATGATAAGCCAGAGAATTTTGCATGAAAAATCTGACGGCGTCACCATTTAATGTGATCAAGGTCGTCACGACTTAAGCTAAAGAGGGACGGCGTCAAGCACTAATCTGACGGCGTCAAGCCTTGATAAGCCAGAGCGGATTTTGGAGGTCTAAAGAGGGACGGCGTCAGGAAGGCCATCCGGGAACCCTAAAAGCGGCGAGGTGACGGCGTCAGGATCTACAATGTGACGCCGTCAGCCCTTAAACTCTATATATAGTTTTGCAATTTTTTGTCATTAGTGTGGGAACTTTGTGTGTAACCTTTTGGGAGGAAACCCTAAGACGATTTTAGCAGCTTTTTCAAGGCTTTTTGCCTTGAGATCTTCCATGTTACATTGAAGATAAGTTATCAATTAATCATTCAATATGTCTATGTGTTGTTTGATTCTATCTTGTTCTTGTCTTTTGTTTAACATGCTAGGCTAGATTTATCTTGTGTTTGCTTAGATCTAATGAAACCTAGCTATTGATTGTTGGTTATTAGTGTGTTATTAATTGTATTGGATGATTGTTCATCTATGTTAGGCTTAAGAAAACTGGCTAACTTCCTATTCGGTAACTTGCTTGAACGTCTTAAGAAACATGAACCAATGCGTACTAAGGTTTTTATGGTTGTATTTAATGCATGAGCGAATTCTAGTGATCCCATGTTAGGAGCTTCTTAGCCGGCTCGACATAGGAGTGAAGTAGGAGCTTATAGAGTTGGGGAAGTACGTACGCCACCCCACGATTGGTATTAAGGAATACACCCATCATCCACGCGATTAATACACACTAATCAACCGGTAAAAGATAGTTAGGGAGTAAGGAAATCTAAGTAAACACATTTCTCTCCACATAAGTTTTACCACCTTTTCATTTTCAGTTATTTTATTTTATTTGCATTTGTAGTTATTTGGGTTAGTTGATTAGCAACTAATTCCGCCCACTCTTTCAAACCCGAGATTTTACTTGCTTTCATAAAATTATAAAAACATAAAAAAGAATCTTCTCTCACCCCTAGACCTATTAGAGTAGTTTTTCAATCCTAACGACACTATTCCCTGTGGAGAACGATCAATCCCCCGTACTTACCACTACACTATACTACATCGGTCAGGTACACTGCCTGGTGGGGTTGTAAGCCTCTTGAGATCCCTCGAGAGGTAAAACCTGTTGTAAGGTCGCAAAACCACGCATCGAGTTTTTGGCGCCGGTGCCGGGGAATAGTTATTGTTTAGGTTGAATTTTTATTTTATAGGTCTACTCACTAGATTCCTTTCTAGTGAGATTTTTATTTTCTTTTTCTAGGTTTTCTTTAGTCTATCTTATTTCTTTGTATTTTTGTTTGTGACACCTTCCACCTGCCTCATGAGTAATAGTGATCGCTTGATCCCTGTTATTCGTATTTTCCGCCGTGCAAATTTCCAACTACCCGTTCCCGCCCCTATCATAGAAAACAACAACCTTTCACCCGACCACCACTTTGGTAACAATTCTGAGATGGAGGAGTCTGACCATGAGAATGACTATGTTAGTCCGTTTTACTACTCAGACTCCGATGAGGATGCCGGTAATGGGGAAGTAGTTAACGAGGAATGGGGAAAAGAGGAAATTGATCCCTTTAAGTATGTTGACCCTAGGACTAAGATCGAAAAGGATAGCCTCTTTAACATGCAATTTCCGTGTAAGATTGGTTATCATGATTTTTATGCCTATCTTAACTCATCTTTGCCTATGAACATTATCTCTCGCGCTAATTATAATAAAATCATGGTAGATGAGCTAGAATATCAAGGAGATAACATTGTTGCTAGGATTAAGCCACTACACGTATTCGTTGGAAGTTTTGTGTATTTGGTGGATTTTATGGTTATGGAGAACTTAGGAGAATTCATTGATAACAAATTAACCCAAGTCATTTTTGGAGAACCCTTCAAAAGGTTGACCAACCTTGACGAGAAACTTGTGGACGGGTTAATTACATTCTCGGATGGGGATTAAGATTTTGTTTACCAAATGCCCCGAGCACATCCTAGGTTTAAAAACTTCTCCATTGAATCTTGCAAAAGACTTCTGCCTCTTGATTTGTTAAGTGAGAATGATAAGAGGAAGGGGCTCAAATATCCACATGAGAAAAATAAGAGATACTATCATGGATGTTTGGAGCTGAAAGATGAATACAAGAAAGATGAGGCAACAATTAGATGGCTCACACTCGGATACGTGAGCATAAGCGACACTAGATAGAAGGACTTTGAGTCTAGCTACAAGACTCGTTAATAAAGAAAAGCGCTTCTTGGGAGGCAACCCAAGCTTTATTTGCTTTGTGTGTTTATTTATTTGTTTGTTTGATTTTATTTGTTTCCGTATGTGTGTTTAATTTTTATTATTATTGATTCATGTTCAAAACTAAATTGTGAAAATGCTTTATTTTGTTTTTAACTTCGTCTTAACTACATATAAAGGTATTTTGAAAAAGTTAAGTGTAAGGGAAATCTAAATCGGTTTATTAGAACACAAATGAACATGAATCGTAATAATAATAAATTAATATACATATTAGTATTTGTTTGAGTCAAATGCTTGTATCGAGTCATAATGATGTTTTGCAAGAATTCCAGGAAGTAAGGTGTAGGTTTTTCCAAAAATTTTCCGGAAACGTAACATGAGAATTCAGTCAGATCATTTCTAACGGCGTCAGGATTTACAACCTGACGGCATCAGGTTTAATTCTCTGAATATTTTTGAAAGTTTTGTTTTCATAAAAAGTTTTTATTAAATCTATAACTTATAATCTCCAGGAATCTGAAAAATTATCATTCCACAAGCATTATATCCTTATATAGAGTTTATCTCGCCGATGTTATGCAGGTTTTCGTGTTTGTTTTCTCAGGTTTAACAGGTTATTTTGGACAAGGAAATGTTTGTTGGATCAAGCTTATGGCGATGCATTAGTCATGGAGCTTCAACATTACTTTGGAAGAAGATCTAACCATGTTACCACATTATCCACCGAGCGAATCAGGGGAGTATTTGATTTCATTCTTTTACCTTATTTACTTTTACATTTGTTATTTGAACATTAGGGACAATGTTCATCTTAAGTGTAAGGGGGGGGGGGGGGTAAAAATACGATACTTTAGAGAATACAATTACGCTTGATTTTTGTTTGTTTAATAGTAGATGTGTAATAAAACTGAGATAAATACCTGTTAGGGCAATTTTAGTGCCAAATTTAAATTTTTTTACAACATTTAGGAGTGAAACTTTAATCCTAATGAGCATCTCACGGATAGGAGTTATATGACTAGCACAAAAACCGTACCACTAAAAAAAACTTTTCACCCCAAATATGTGAGGTTCGCCCCTAGAATTGGTAGGAAAAGCATTTATGCTATGATGTGTGTACCGGTAGCACTTAGATTCTAGAACTTGCGTTAGGACCATTCCAAGGCCACAAGTGAGACTACATTCGTGTAGTTAGATTTACTACATGATAAGAGGCATTAGGATTAACCCATTGTTTTACACCTGTGTTTTTGTTATAATTACTTTGGCTACATTGGTCAAGTAATTCTCCCACACCCTTTGCGTTGTACTCATTTTTAGTACACGATACCCCTAGTACACCCCTCAGAGCCTATCTTTTCGTTTCGACCTTTAAGCATTTTACTTAAAGGAAGAATTTGTTTACACCCCACTTAAATGTACACCCAAATCGCCTTAGCCTACCTTGTATGCACTCATTTTTAGTGCATTATTGTGACAACATTTGTTTAAACCCCAAGTTAATTATCTAATTGATTACATGGTTGCTAAGTCGAGTCATATCCTTGTACATATTGTTTTGGGACGATTGGGACTCATGGGTAAAGTACTAGTGTAATGGAGTAATGGGGAAGAACATCATTTATTACCCCCATATGTGCTAAATATTTTAAAAAGTACTCCAAGTTTTTCAATTATCTTAATTCGAGTCATTAGAATAGTTATTTGTAAAGTTATGTAAAAGTTCAAGTGTAAGGGGAATGCAGCGCCCCTTTGATGTATTATTTTGGATGGTAGGGCAAGAGTGTATGAAAAATATATATATATATATATATATATATATATATATATATAATATATAATATATATATATATATATATATATATATATATATATATTTAAGAAAAATACAAAAAAAATGAGAAAAAGAAAAATAGAAAAAAACATACGGACTACCATCCCGTTTCATTTTATGTTTATTTTATGTTTTTGTTATTTTGTTTTTAGCTTAAGATTGAGTCGAGTCTTGGCTTAGCAACATTGTATAGTACATGTAATTAATCAAGATCTTTAACTCGCCACCAGTAAAATATCCCTTATCCAACAAAACCGTGTTTATCATATCCCTACACCTAACGTTATAACCCGTTTAAAAGCCCTCTTTGATAGTTTATCTTAGGTGCTTACGCCTAGTGGAGGAGGTTTTTGATCCTTTCCCAAGCCTATGGTAATCTATTTGCTATGACAGGTAGTGAGAGATAATATCCGTTTTCATTTATGAGATTTATGTTGATGACACTTGAGAGATGTGAGTATCTAAACACTACTTGTGAGGTGCTAGTATGTAATCTCCGTGCTTATTATGATTAAAGTGGAACGACTATTTGTTGTAATTACTTTTATATTAGCATTAAATGACCCTAACTTGTATTTTGATTAGAATAAAAGCGCATTTGCTTGAGGACAAGCAAATCTCAAGTGTAAGGGTATTTGATGAAGCGAAAAGTGTACCGCTTTTAGGGGGTCATTTAAGCCCTAAATCATATTTATTTGATCAAATATTGCCCTAAATCATTCCTTTTGTCATTTTAGGTACTTTGGAGAAGAAATCTGGAAAAGGAAGCATTTTGGACGTTTTTGGAGCATAAAAGTGAAGAAAACGGCAAAGTCTCAAAATTACGCTGGAAAGTACCTTTGACGGCGTCAGGAATTGGTCCAGACGGCGTCATGGATTGGCAAAAGAGGTGGATGTGAAAATTACTCATGATAAGCCAGAGAATTTTGCATGAAAAATCTGACGGCGTCACCATTTAATGTGATCAAGGTCGTCACGGCTTAAGCTAAAGAGGGACGGCGTCAAGCACTAATCTGACGGCGTCAAGCCTTGATAAGCCAGAGCGGATTTTGGAGGTCTAAAGAGGGACGGCGTCAGGAAGGCCATCCGGGAACCCTAAAAGCGGCGAGGTGACGGCGTCAGGATCTACAACGTGACGCCGTCAGCCCTTAAACTCTATATATAGTTTTGCAATTTTTTGTCATTAGTGTGGAACTTTGTGTGTAACCTTTTGGGAGGAAACTCTAAGACGATTTTAGCAGCTTTTTCAAGGCTTTTTGCCTTGAGATCTTCCATGTTACATTGAAGATAAGTTATCAATTAATCATTCAATATGTCTATGTGTTGTTTGATTCTATCTTGTTCTTGTCTTTTGTTTAACATGCTAGGCTAGATTTATCTTGTGTTTGCTTAGATCTAATGAAACCTAGCTATTGATTGTTGGTTATTAGTGTGTTATTAATTGTATTGGATGATTGTTCATCTATGTTAGGCTTAAGAAAACTGGCTAACTTCCTATTCGGTAACTTGCTTGAACGTCTTAAGAAACATGAACCAATGCGTACTAAGGTTTTTATGGTTGTATTTAATGCATGAGCGAATTCTAGTGATCCCATGTTAGGAGCTTCTTAGCCGGCTCGACATAGGAGTGAAGTAGGAGCTTATAGAGTTGGGGAAGTACGTACGCCACCCCACGATTGGTATTAAGGAATACACCCGTCATCCACGCGATTAATACACACTAATCAACCGGTAAAAGATAGTTAGGGAGTAAGGAAATCTAAGTAAACACATTTCTCTCCACATAAGTTTTACCACCTTTTCATTTTCAGTTATTTTATTTTATTTGCATTTGTAGTTATTTGGGTTAGTTGATTAGCAACTAATTCCGCCCACTCTTTCAAACCCGAGATTTTACTTGCTTTCATAAAATTATAAAAACATAAAAAAGAATCTTCTCTCACCCTAGACCTATTAGAGTAGTTTTTCAATCCTAACGACACTATTCCCTGTGGAGAACGATCAATCCCCCGTACTTACCACTACACTATACTACATCGGTCAGGTACACTGCCTGGTGGGGTTGTAAGCCTCTTGAGATCCCTCGAGAGGTAAAACCTGTTGTAAGGTCGCAAAACCACGCATCACGGGGTGTTACAGTTATGGTATCAGAGAGACTGGGTTTGACCTGTAGAACCTTAGAAATGACCTGTGAGGATTTGGGTAGACACTAGGCTTTTCGTTTGACGCGATCTCTTATTTCTCATTTTGACCCTTACGTTTGTTTTGTCTCTTTTGACTCGTTTGTGACCTTTCAGATGGTGGCTACTCGTCGGAATGATTTTGAGGAACCCTCTGGTGCTGCTTTTGATGCAGCAGTTCAGCGAACTATTGAGGCTTTACTTCCCGGTTTGACTGCTCATATCACGGAAGAGATTAGGAGGAATACCGCTAGTGGTAGTGGCGGTGGTAATGGTTGTAATGGGGGTAATGGCAGTGGTGGTGGTGATGCTCCACCAGCGTCGATTCATGTGTGGTTGGAGCGTTTCAATAAGCAGAGACCACGTTCGTTTAGTGCTGCTACTTCTCCTGTGGAGGCGGAGAATTGGATATCTCATATTGAGAAGATATTCGAGGTGCTTGGGTGTGATGACGTGTTTAAGGCACGTTTGGCTAGCTACAAGTTTGAGGGAGATGCCCTCAGCTGGTGGAAGGCGTATCGGATTGCTAAGGGCGGGGATGAGTTTGTTGCTGGTTTGACCTGATCTGAGTTTCGTGAGACATTCTTCCTTCAGTACTTCCCTTTATCTGAGAGACAGAAAATTGAGCGTGACTATCATCATATCTTCCAGTTGGAGAGGGAGACAAGTGCTGAGTATATGAAGCGGTTTGTTAGACTTGCGGGTTTTCTGGGTAAGAAGGCTGGGCCTTTGGA
Organism: Artemisia tridentata subsp. tridentata; assembly: GCA_021014915.2. Classification (NCBI taxonomy): domain Eukaryota; kingdom Viridiplantae; phylum Streptophyta; class Magnoliopsida; order Asterales; family Asteraceae; genus Artemisia; species Artemisia tridentata. Next base: position 181,095,113 of record CP139506.1, read on the forward strand.
GGAGCAGGCTCTACATTTTAAGTGGGGATTACGTGATGAGTTGCTAGATGGTATTCTGAATACGGATTTTAATGATGTGGCACAAGTTGCCAATGCGGTTCGTAATAAGGAGTTGATGCAGGAGAGATCTAGGCGTGGGGTGAAGAGGACCTTGGAGAGTGGTAACCAACAGGTTCAGGGTACTAGTCAGAAGGATGCTACTCCGAGGAGTAATGATTTTCGGGGTAACGACAGGCGTGGTAACGTTAATAGTGGGCAGAATCAGCGGTCAGGTCGTGACCAACAGTCTAGGGGTCAGCAGAGTCGGGGTAATCAGCAGGGTAATCGGGGTGCTACATCTTCGACTGGGCAGAGGAATGTGGAACGGCTTCCACCTCCTCCTGTTTGTGCAGAGTGTGGGAAAACTCATCCGGGTGATACTTGCTATAGGGCGACTGGTGCATGTTTTAGTTGTGGTGCAATTGGACATCGGGCTAGGGAGTGTCCGAAGGCGAGTGGTAACAACCGTGGTAACGGTAATGGTGGACAACAGGCTTCTAAGGGTAGGGTGTTTGCACTGACCAGGGATCAGGCTGCGGGCACTTCTGGTACTGTCTCGGGTACGCTATACTTATTCGATCGTCCCATTTTTGTTTTATATGATACTGGTGCTACTCATTCTGTGATATCTATTACGTTTGCTAAAAATATTAAAACAACCGCAACACCATTAAACTATGCCTTATCTATCTCTACCCCAATGAAAAATTTCGTGACCATTACTCATGAATACGTGAATTGCCCTCTTCATTTTGACGATAAAATTCGCCCTGCAAATCTTCTTCCTCTCGATATGCACGATTTTGATGTAATCTTGGGTATGGATTGGTTGTCGGAGCATCGAGCTACGATTGACTGCCATACTAGGCGTGTGATTTTTGGCGATCTTTGTAATCCTGAATTTGTCTACCAAGGTTCTTGGCTTGGTAAATCTATTAAGATCATATCCGCTATGAAAGCTCAATCTTTGCTAACTCATGGTTGTGAAGGTTTTCTGGCTTCGATTAAGGATTCTTCTGTGGAGAGTCCTAGTTTGGAGAGCCTTTCGATTGTTCGTGAATTTCTCGATGTATTTCCTGATGAACTCCCAGGCAAGCCGCCTGAGCGTGAAGTTGAATTTTTGATTGATCTAATTCCGGGTGCGGAACCATCTCTAAGGCTCTGTATCGTTTGGCTCCTGTGGAATTGAAAGAATTGAAAGAGCAGTTGCAGGAATTGCTTGAATCTGGTTCTATCCGCCCTAGTGTTTCTCCGTGGGGTGCTCCGGTGTTATTTGTTAAGAAGAAGGACGGTAGTATGAGGTTGTGCATCGACTACCGCGAGCTTAACCGAATCATTATTCGTAATCGTTATCCGCTTCCCCGCGTCGATGACTTGTTTGATCAGCTTCAGGGTGCGAAGTTCTTTTCTAAGATCGATTTAAGACCGGGTTATCATCAGCTACGTGTGAAGGAGCAGGACGTTCCTAAGACAGCTTTTCATACGAGATATGGCCACTATGAGTTCTTAGTCATGCCGTTTGGGTTGATGAATGCGCCGGCAGTTTTCATGGATTTGATGAATCGAATTTTTCACGAGTACTTAGATAAGTTCGTGATCGTGTTTATTGACGACATCTTGGTGTATTATAAGTCTAAGGAGGAACATGAGAGCCATCTTCGTGTTGTTTTGGAGACTTTGAGGCAGAAGAAGTTGTACGCCAAGTTTTCCAAGTGCGAGTTTTTGTTAAGTCAAGTTGCATTCTTAGGTCATGTCGTTTCCGCAGATGGTATCAAAATGGATCCGGCTAAGGTTGAGGCTATCACAAAGTGGCCAAGACCGACCAATGTGACTGAGATCAGGAGTTTTCTTGGATTGGCAGGTTATTACCGGAGGTTTGTTGAAGGTTTTTCTCGTTTATCGTTGCCGTTGACTCAACTTATGCGCAAGGGAGAGAAGTTCGTATGGTCTGACGAGAGAGAAGCTAGTTTTGAAGAGTTGAAGAAGAGGCTTGTTTCTGCGCCGATTCTTACTCTACCATCAGGTTCAGGCGGTTATCAGATCTATAGTGATGCTTCTAAGAAGGGTTTGGGTTGTGTCTTGATGTAGCATGGGAAAGTGATTGCATATGCTTCTAGGCAGTTGAAACCATATGAGGCGAATTATCCTACTCATGATCTTGAGTTAGCTGCTGTTGTCTTTGCTTTGAAAATCTGGAGGCATTATCTTTATGGCGAGAGTTGTGATATATTCACCGACCATAAGAGCCTGAAGTATATCTTTACCCAGAAAGAGTTGAACATGCGACAGAGGCGTTGGTTGGAGTTGTTGAAGGACTATGACACCAATATTCAGTATCACCCTGGGAAAGCCAATGTTGTGGCTGATGCTTTGAGTCGTAAGTCGGGAATGATTGCTAGTCTTGACTTTGAGCCGAGGATTCTTAACGACTTAGAGCTTATGGAGGTTGAGTTGTGTGTTCGTGGTCGTGATGGTTTTTGGGCTAGTTTGAAGGTGGAGTCTGATTTGATGTTGAGGATTAAGGCAACTCAGAAAGATGATGGTGAGTTATGGGCTATTGTGCAGAATGTGGAGGATGGTAAGCAGTCAGATTTTCGTGTGGATGCAGATGGTATCGTTTGGTATGGTGATCGTCTATGTGTTCCTGATGATTCTACTCTTCGTGAAGCTGTGCTTTCTGAGGCACATAGTTCTCCATTTTCTATTCATCCGGGTTCAACTAAGATGTATCATGATCTTAAGCAGCATTTCTGGTGGAATGGAATGAAGCAGGATGTAGCTTTGCATGTGGCTAGATGTATGACTTGTCAGCAAGTTAAGGTTGAACATCAACGTGCAAGTGGTCTTTTGCAACCTCTTGATATTCCTATGTGGAAATGGGATGATATATCTATGGACTTCGTTACCGGTTTACCTCGTACTCTTCGTAAACATGACGCAATTTGGGTTGTTGTTGATCGTCTTTCCAAATCTGCGCATTTTCTCCCCATTCGTATTGATTATTCTGTGGGTCGTTTGGCTCAGATCTTCCAGCAGGAAATTGTTCGATTGCATGGTACGCCGTCTTCTATTGTGTCCGATCGTGATCCTCGTTATACGTCTCGTTTCTGGAAAGGGTTACATTAAGCTTGGGGTATACGTCTTAAATTCAGTACGGCATTTCATCCTCAGACTGATGGACAGTCGGAGCGGACGATTCAGACATTGGAGGATATGTTGAGGTCTTGTGCTTTAGAGTGGACAGGCCATTGGGATGATTACTTGTGTTTGGTGGAGTTTGCTTATAATAATAGTTGGCACGCGAGTATTCGGATGGCTCCATTTGAGATGTTATATGGGCATAAGTGTAGGGCGCCGGTTTGTTGGAATGAGGTCGGAGAACGACTCATTGAGGGACCAGAAATGATTAGAATTACTAATGAGAAAGTGGCTGTAGCCAGAGAAAAGTTGAAGGAAGCTCATACTAGGCAGAAGAGCTATGCTGATCGGCATCGTCGTGATGTTGTGTTCAACACCGGTGATCGTGTTTTCTTGAAGGTTTCTCCGTTTCGAGGTGTTAAGCGTTTCGGTATGAAAGGAAAGCTTAGTCCGCGTTATATCGGTCTGTTCGAGATTCTTGATCGTGTTGGTGAGGTATCTTATTGTTTGGCGTTACCACCTCAGCTATCGCATGTGCATAACGTTTTTCATGTATCGCTTCTTCGTGGGTATAATTATCATCCACTTCATGTTGTGTCTTGCCCGTTTGATCAGATTCGCGAAGATCTTTCTTATAGTGAAGAACCTGAGGCTGTTTTAGAGCGTCAGGAAAGAGTCATGAGAACTAAAACAATTCCATTCGTAAAGATTCTTTGGAAGAACCATCCTGAGAGCGAGGCTACTTGGGAAACCGAAGAGTCAATACGATCCGATTATCCGCATTTTTCTTTTTGACTTGGTACGTATTCATTTTGATATCGTTTTTGTTTTCGCATTTCATTTCGATTTTGCTTTCGATTTTGCATTTCATTTCGACTTCGCATTTCAATTTTCGAGGACGAAAATTCTTTTTAAGAGGGGAAGAGTTGTAAAACCCCAAAATTAACATAATATGAAATGACAAAAATACCCTCAAATTTAAAATTTTGAGAACATATAAAAACTATACAAGTAATGTTAAGTACACTTAACCTAAGTATCCGACACATCAATATTTGAATATATGAACATAATATGAATAATAAAACTTATGATATATACAAATAAAATATGGTTACACATTTACTTAGCCTAGTCGATCCATGTATATGTACATAAACGAATACGACCTTGTAATTAGTCCGGGTACGTGATTGAATCAAATTTGGTAAACCTCCCTAACTTTCCTCCCATAACCGATCCTATGGCCCATCCCTCCATCTCATTCGGCATTCCCAAAACAAAAGAAATTAAAACCCTACTCCCTCCGTTATCTCATCATACGGCTAAAGCAAAAACCCTCCAAAAACAAAACCCTAATCACAAAACTTTCGGCTGCCTCTTCTTGTTTCTGCTGCTACGATCCAAAAACCAACCCAAAGGAAGGTGTAATCTTGTTCTTGATTCGTGTGCCATTCATTCTAAGGTAACCGTGTAACACATATATTAATCCTACGAATTTATAAATCAAAAACTAATCAAAAACTGTGTTCTTGTTCTTGTGTTTCTGCTGTCGTACGAATCAAAGGAAGAAGAAGAAGATCCGTTCGTGTGGTATTCTTGATCTTGTGTTATCCGTGTTCTTCGTGTGATCTACGAGGGTATTGTATCACATACCTTGTTCAATCCTTATTCATGTTCTTTTAATTTTAATCGAATTATAAACCACATAAAATGATACATAAAATTATGAAAAGAAAACCCTAAAAACTAATATATGAGAATCGAACATATATATATATATGTATATGATGTGTTTAATTGTTTTGACTATGATAAGACCTGTTATGAATCGACCTAAACATGTATTAAACATACCTATAATCGTTATGGGTTAAGAAATAAAGATTAGAATGAAAAAACCTAAGAGATTACATGTTAGGATTAAAAATTGCTACTGATCTGGAATTTTGTTCGACTTTAATCGGCTGTAAATAAATGATGTGAACGTATATTTTAGTGTTTCTAGAGTCTAGAACTAAATTCAATGAAATGGCTATCTGGGAAAATTAATCTTATAATTTTTAGAGGTCTGGAAGGCTACTTTTTGATTTATAGAAAATTAAGTGTCATAACTGAAATTGTGAGTCTGGAAAATCAGTCCGGGTTTTTGAATTATAGTTTCCAAACCGTGTTGAATTAGGAGGTGTCCTTTGAACTGGGTAATCTTTAGAACTGGGTAACCTTTGAACTGAATTTTTCTTAAAGGGTTTCTAATTAATAACTTTTCGTATAGTAAAATTAATCAGAAATCTGGACGAGTTGGTTTAAGTGAATTTTAATCCATAGTTATGCTACTTAATAAAATCTGGAAAAATTAGATAAAACACTAAAGACATTTGATCATCTCTGGGAATTTTTGGGAATTTTATTACTGAGTTCTTATACGGTTTACAATTTATAGAAAACCTAACAATTTCGTATATAAAACTATTAGAAATTATAAAAAGGTTAAAAAGGAAATTAAAAGGTGTTTTGTGTTTATTTTATAAACTAAAGGGTTTAAATTGTTAATTGCTAAAACTAAAGGATTTAACTTGTAAAAACCTGTAACTTTAGAATAATTACATTATTTACCCTAATCTTATCTTAATGACATTTTGAACCTTAAACTATCAATATGGTCCTCTCTAATACTTTAAAATTGATTATATGATACACTTGGATAATTGTGACTAATATTTCTAAATATGGAAACTTATTATTTTAGAAAGTTACTAAATATGAAAAGTTAATTAAAATGGAAAGAAAATTAAAATGAAACATCTATGACTATGAAACTTTTAAGTACAATATGATTATTTGTAGATAGGGTGAAGAAGGAGTGATCTCCTGCTTGCTTTCATTTCATTTGCTTTTGCTTACATTTTGTTAAGGTACAAATATTCTTTCCCTTTTCAGTAGGGATATTTTCTGTCAATCCGATAACTGCTATGCTTCCCTTTTATTTGATTAGTGACATTCATTGTATGATTGTCATTCTTTTAGATCCATTTTGACATCTATTTGAATGTCTCTGCCATGCTATGCTTATGTGTTTGCCATGTTTACTTGAGTTACTTTCTCGTTCTCATTGCTATGCTAGTTTAATTTTGTATGATATGATATTCCGTGCCTGAGCTTAACTAGTTCTAGAGGTACTAGGACCATGTCTTTGATGGCACCTTAGGCATGACACTCCTGTAGAGGTGTGATAGATCTACAGCGTGCCCCTTATGTATATGTAATTGACGCGTCCCTTTTTCTTTATTGGCCAACCTTAATGTGTGCTTAGTCTAGAGCTGACATGAATTGCTTATGATAGGGTGCGTATGGATATATCCTAGGTTTTATGTGTATGTAATTATGGTGACCAGGTGGTGTGTGCCTTGCACTCCTTCTCACACTTTTATTGTTACTTAGAGGTCTCCCCTCTTCGTATACTTGTTTATGCTCTAGTTTAGATTTGACAGATTTATGTATGGAGTTCCTATGGCACATCTTAACATGACCCTTTTCATCATTTTGATTCCTTGACCTTATTGCGTATTCAGTTCTCATGCACTCTTAATTCGTTGTTCTTTGATTAATTCGTTTGACTTTCAGGTTTATGTTTTTCGTTTGTTTTTCTTATTCCTTCGTTGCTTGTACTTATTTACCTGTATATTTTGCTTTGTATATATATCTGTTCACTGGGCTTTTTAAGCTCAGCCGCATGTTTTCTTTCTTATGCGGCAGGTAATAAGCGGGGCGACGGGCTTGGGAATGAGAGAGCGTAGGAATTAAGAGACCTATTTATTTCATTTCGTTGTCCATTGTTTCGGACGTTTATTTATTTCCGTACTTTGAATTTTATTCTTTACTTTGGTTTGTTTGGTTAACCCTTATGCATTTTGGATTATCTTTTGAACACTAGTCTTGATGTTCAAGACTTAGTTATTTTATTTAAAAGACTTCCGCTTGCGTTTTAGTATGCTAATTTGACTCCATAATGTGATATCTTGACCTTGGCGGGTCGGGGTGTTACAGGGGGATTCTTCCAAACACTATCAAGTCAATCTTTTGGTTCTAGCTTTTCTTTGTTCTGCAAGATTGATTATCTTTCTAACTAGCTCATCTGCCATTTCAGAACCTTCTTCAACCTTGAGTGTTACTGATAGCATAGACATAAGCACTACTGGTCTCAATAGATAATCTTTCTCTACCATCATATATATCTCCAAACCATCTTTTGTAGCAATCCTGTGAACTCCACAAGTATCAAATAATTCCCATGTAATTTCCTTGACTTGTGCTTGAAACCTCCAAATTGCTTCTCCTCCATCTGGTTCATATAACCTTTTCAATTGAACCCACAATTCCTTGTCTTTATCATCAAGAGGATCTGAGACTTTGAATCTTTCTTGTACCAAATTCCACAACTTATTGAGGTCTTCTCTGTCAAATCCTCTTAGCATATCTTCAAATAACCTATACTTCTCAGTTTTTCCTCCACCCCTTATAATTTTCCATCCTTTCATCCTTCCATCTGTGAATACTTCCCAATCTATGATAGGATGTTTAGTTTGGAGTGGACTGACATTTGTAGATTCAGGAACTATCACAATCATGTTCTTGATATGTTCATGTGATAAACTCTCAGTTGCAGTCTTTTGCTTCTTTGATGTATCTGATTCCAACAACTCAGCTTTTCTTTTCTCTTCTTTACTGTGCCCAGTATCAATTATGAAATCTTTTGGAATTGGCTTATTTATCCTTGCATAAGCTTCATAATAAGCCTTTTCTATCTCTGCATCTGATCTCCCTTTTAAGTAACTCTGCTTCCAATAAGCTTGATTCTTCAAATAGCTCTTCATGAAACTTATCTGTTCTTTCTTTGAAGGCATCTTCTTCTTATAAGCTTTCTTCTTTTTATCCTTGATATTCTGCAACAGATCATCTAAAGCCACTTCCTTATTCTTTGATATAATGAAATCAGCAAACATAGCAGATCTTTCTTGAACACTTAAACTCTCATCTAAAACAAGTTGGACAGCCCTTGCCTTCACTATTAGATCATTATCAATCATCCATTGGATCTTTTCTTCAAATGATTCTTGAGCAATCTGAGTATCTGAAGCTATTCTCTTTTTTTCCAATCTTTGAGCTTCCATCTAATTTGCTACTTCTTCTTCATGAGCTTTTCTTGCTACTTCTTCATCAAAATCAATCTGTGCTTGTGTTATGGGCTTGATCTTCAACTGTTTTGGCTCATCTACAATTAGAATACCTTTTTCTTTGTCTTTGGCAGTTTGTACTGCTACCTCAGCAGTTTGCACTGCTCCTTAAACTCCAGTAGTACCTTGTTGTTGTTGATCAGTACCACTTTGTTCACTCTGCTCACCCATATCATCATTATTACCACCAGTACCTTCTTGTTGATCACCATTACCACCAGTACCTTCTTGTTCAAACTCCAATGTCCTCCCCTGAGTTTGTGATCCTGTCTTCCTTGATTTCCTCCCCTGTTTGGGAGAATCATCACCATCATCTGAATCAGAACTTGAAGAACTAGTAGTTAGAACCATCTTCGAACTTTTACCCTTGAACCTCTTGACTTGAGTTTCTAATTTCTTCACTCTTGTGGTTAATTTGGTGTAGATCAAGGCAAAATTCCTCTTGTGACTTTCTAGCTTATCCTCTAGAGACACCACCTTTTTAGACAATTGTGTACATAAGACCATCAATTCCTTTAGTTTAGAGCTGCCCTCATTACTTCTAGCCGTGTTACCTGCTAGGAGAGGTGAATCAAGGGGCAAAGGTTCAGTTTCCACCCTAGTTGGACTAGGAGGTACTCCTAAACCACCCAAATTTTCCATTTGGCCTGGGATTTCATCACCTGTGACAAGTCTTTGAGGACTTGGCACATTAGATGTTGCCATGGTAGGGGTCTTAGTTATGTTTACAATGACCTGCCCAGCTACTAAGCCAGAAGCAGTAGTGTAAGCCCCACCAATACTATCAAAAATGATAGCCTCATCTGCTACAAAGGTTAGAGTAGGAGGACTAGGCTGAGGACCCATAGTCTCCTTTCTGGTTCTTCTCCTATAGGTTGTGGTGACTAGGGGTGTATGAGTTGTTTCTGGAACCACAATGGGTGTGTGTTGGGGCTCAGTTGGGTTGACTGACCCTTTACCCTATATATTTTGAATTTGAGCAAGCATATGTTGAGATAAAGGTGTTATTTCCCCATTCCAACCCCTAGTTGCCATTGCCATATTTTGAAACACTTTTTGTTGCAGGCAAGGAGTAGGAAAAACAGTTTTATGGGAAAGTAAATTACTTTTCTTTGCATTTAAAATGGTTTGAATGAACCTTGGGTACATCAAAAATTTTGTTGGAGATGTCACATTCTTCACCATTCTTTCAAAAATCATTTTTGAAAAATTATAAACTTTGTTAGTAGATAAACACACAAGAGCAATAGCAATATTGCTACTGAATTGCTCCTATGAGGTTCTTTTAGAACTAATACAATGAAGAAGTGTATGTATTAAAAATCTCCATTGAGGTGAGAAACATCCTTTTTTAAAAGTTAAAAGTCTGTTGGATGTGTCATACCCCATATTTGAAATATGATGTAAAATTTCTGTGTTTGGCAAGTCTATGATACAATCTGAATCATCTAAATGGAGATGTGTCCTTAAATATTTTTCTGTAACATAGATGGTTTGCCCATCCACAGTTGCACTAAGTGCAGTGATAGGTGTATCCTCATCATCTTCATCAAGTAAGCCAAAACTGTTTGATTTGTGAGGAATAGAAAGTGGGATTAACAGTCAAAGCATATCTTATGTAGGAATTGTTGAGAAAATACACAATCTCATAGAACTTAGGTCCATCCCCTTCCTCTGTTTTCTCTAGAAAAGCAACCTGATTATGCGTCTTAACAAACTCCAAAACAGCCATGAGTATGTTTACAAAATATATCAGAAAGATGATCGTATGTGGTTTAATTGATGATGTGCAAAGCCAATTGGGTTTTTATAAAGATACTGTTAGGGTTTGAGAATTTTGCGTAAGGGATAATTATTATCTTTAGAAAGTGAATAAGTAAATTTTTAGTAAGAAGATAATTATCCTAAAGAAAAACCCTATAAGTATGGTAAGAAACGTTTTTACCCAACGGCTAGATAAAAAATCTGTTACTGACACAACAGTTCCAACGGCTAGTTCAGCAGTACAAACTTTGCACTAGCAGTACAAACTTTGCACTAGCAGTACTAATTTTTAAGAAAAATTTTAAGGAGCAGTATAAACTCAATATTGATTTAAAAACAATACTGCCCACATATAGTTTTTAGCAAACTACCAGCTATCAACGGATTTGATGTGTCTTTACCAATAGCCGTTTGCTTTGGACTAGCCAACTCTTCACTGTGAGATATGGTGAGTTGATAACCATATAGTTTTTGGTAAACTATCAACCATAAACGGATTTGAGAAGTCTTTACCAGAAACCGTTTGCTCTGGACTAGTTGGTTCTTGATGTGGGTTAGACATGGTGAACCAATTACCATTTGTTGTGTGCAAAGATCACACACTTTGAGCTCCAAAGCACCATTCAGTCCAAAACATAAAGCACTTGTAACTTCTTTGTGCTCATCATCCATACCTGCAATTGTTAGTCCAAAACCAAGAAAACAAAGTGCAAAGCACTTGTCTCATAACATTATAAGCATATGACTAACATTGCACATAAACAAGGAAATTAATTTCCTTGGGGAACCCAAGCCATTACTGACTTTGGTTTTCCTCTTGCATCAATATAATTAAACCTTTTTAGAACAGTTGGTGCACCATTGGATTGAAGTGGTCTCCAAACCCATGATGCTGATGCATTAATACCATTACCCATCTTTCCCTTAGCAGTGTTTTTAAAACTACTAGTATTAACTGCTTGCCTAGCAGTATGAACTGCTGGTTTTGCAATTGCAACCTTAGGTTTCCAAATTTGGTTCTTTACCACTGCTTTGTTATGAAATTGCCTTCTAGCAGTTGATGGTGCAGATTTGAAAAATAATTTTGCACTTTGAACTGCTTGTCTTGGGTAAAAAGTCTTATTTGGTCTGGCAGTATGAACTGCTGGTCTAGCAGTATAAACTGGTCTTGGGCCAAACTTTAAAAGAACTGCTCTGCATGTCATTCTAGCAAGGTTAGAGTGATTTTGAGGTCTTTCTAAGTTCACTCTATGGTTTGTATACCCAGTTACCCTTTTGTTGCAATAAGCTGCAAGATGGTCAAACTCTCCACAATTAAAACAAGCTTTCCTATAAAAAATAAAGTCATCACCTATTTGGTGAGACTTGAGGTTGTTCCAATTCCTTTGGTTACCTCTGGGCTTGTGTGTGGTTCTATACATTTCACAGTATCTTACTGGTTGCCTAACATGTTTATCATTGTTTTTAGGCCTAACAATATTAACCTTGACCACCTTAGGAACTCTTGTTCCTTCTACCTTAACATTATCAGGTTTAACCTTAACCTGATCATCCTCATCATCATCAGAAGTCCAATCCTCTATGGTTAGAGCATCTGAATCCCTAGCAGAGGACACCTTGTCCTCAGAGAGTGATTTATCACTTGCACTCCCAAAGCTTTCACTTACTTCTACAGGCTTTTCAACTACCACATTCTCCTTTGGTTGAGGACCATATTCCATTTTGGGTAGTTGAAATTCATCCAAACCTGTATGTTCTAGGTCAATACCAGGAGGTGCAGGTATTCCTCTGTGAGGAGGTGGAACTGAATTATAACCTAGTCCAGATTTAGCCTTGTTGATTATTTGACATTCAATTAATTTGCTAACACCCTTAGAAGCATATTCTAATGTATCTACACTTAATTGAATGTTCTCATTAGCCTTTTTCAACTTATCAAACTCAGCTCTCAAAAAACTAATTTCACCATCTTTAAAATATAAGTCCTTTTTAAGCACAACTATGTCCTCTAAAATAGCTAAACCTCTCTTATGATTTGCCAAATTAAAATGAGTTTTGTTTAGCTCTATTCTTTGTTCATCATAATGTTTTCTAAGAGTTTCTAGTTCTTTTAAAGCAACACATGATTTAGAACATTTAGCAACTTGTACCTCAGAATCAGAGAAAGCCATGAGTGCCATCTCAGTAGGTGCTGCTTCCTCCTCTTCCATGAAGCTCCAGTCAAACCCTAAGCCATCAATGGCCACCATAGCCTTTGAGCTTGAGTCAGTAATCTCCACTTCCTTGGTCTTGCTTCCATAGCTTCTGTTCTTGCCATCTTGTTGTCTTGGCCGTCTGCACTCCCTTGAAAAATGACCCATCTTATGGCAATTATAGCATTCAATCTTTGACTTGTCATAGCCAGCAGTATCATTGCTGTTTATGGTAATCTTCTTCCCTGTTCTTAGATGGAATTTCCTAGCCCTCATGCTAAGAAGAGATATTTGCCATTTAATATCCATCTCCTCCAGATCATCATCATTGATCTCTTGAAGATCTTCATATGTCAACATGGATCCATTATGCTGGGTTGTAAGGAATGCACAACAAGTGGTCTCATCCATAATGCCTTTAGTACTGCTTGATGTGCTAGCAGTACCAATATTTGTGCTAGCAGTACTGTAAAACCCCAAAATTACCACAATCTGAAATGACTAAAATGCCCTTAAATTTAAAATTTTAAGAACTTATGAAATACGCTATAAATTAAATTTGAGTTATATAACGTGTTATGACTCGAGACCATACGATATGAACTTATAACCTAAAGTAATGTATGAAATGATACAAGAACTCCATAAATAAAATATGGCACGTTTAGAAGTTCCTTATAGGCCAAAAATAATTAAATCACCAAATTAAATGTAAATGACTAACTTAAACAAATAAAACCTAAGTTGCCTACAAACCTCTAGTCATAAGTAAACGTGTGTTCACAATGAAAAATAAGGACCAAATTGTGTCCCACAAATCACGCCACAATCACCTATGCCAGTCAATCACATTCAATACCTTCTTTAAAACCAAATCACATCACACGTTTCTCTTTCTATTATGCTAGTCCCTTCCCTCCTCTATATTTTTTTCAACCGAACACCATGTCCCCAAAAACCCTAAAATGCATAAATGGCGGCATTCCTTTTTATTTTATCTCCCTCTTTCTGTCAAGTACAAAAGTGATACAAGAGTGGTGGAACAAGAGAGGTGTGAGAAGGCCTGATAAAGAGGGTCTGATCGGGGTCTTTGAGCCAAGAGTCTGCTGTTTGAAGTAATTTCTGGCGCACAAGAAAGGTTTCCGAAGAGGCGATCATGGTGGTGTATATATTCTACGTTAATTCTAATTCTTGCTGTCCTCATCTTGTCCTTGTTTCATTCGACTCAAGGTATATTCAATTATTTTGTTCTCGTTTTCATCTCGACATGATCACTTGAACGCAGAATTTAGTAACCTAGAACAAGCTTTTATCAAAAAGATATATGTATTAAATGAAGGATTATGGGAACATAAAGTATAAATCAAAATATAGTAATATAAGACTCTTTAGAATCAGAATGCATACGTGATCGTTAAACCTGAATATGCGATCTGAAACCTTGGTATATATGGCATGATATAATGAATGCGGTTACATGAAATAATAGAACCTATGCATGGGTCGAATAGAGTGTAATATGAACTTTGAAAACCAGTTTTTCTGTATGAACTGTGGATCTATAAAATACTTAGACAACTAGGTAATATGTGTGAATAAATGTGACGCTTATGTCGAGTATTAGGGTCTGTTTTAGTCATGTGTTACTACGACAAAAATGGGTCGAATACAGGGAATAAAAAGGGTGTGGGTTGTGATTTTAAGTGATCATTGTGGCGTGTTGTAAGTGTGTCAAAACGGCTGGAAACAAGGGTGATTAGTGCGTGTGTTGGTGTGTCAAAATAGGGCAGATCTGGAGTCGGGTTTTATGTGATGAAATGTGGACCATGTCGAGTGTTGGGTGTGTCGAAGGCGTGGAAGATACATGTGTTTTGGGTGTGATTCTGGAATGGTCATTTTGGTTGTGTCAAGTACAGGTTGTTATTTTATGTGTGCTGTTATGTGTCGTGTGGTGTTAATAGGTTCATGTCGAATGTGTTCAAAGATGAGTGACGTTAGGGTGGTTTTGGGTCATGTTAAAATGGGTCGTTGTGGTTGTTGAACGTGTGGTTCATGGGTGTGATTTTGTGTTGAGTTAGTGGCGATAGAGCGGTTCAGAAAAGGGGATTTGGGTTGATGTGTTTGGCGTAATAATAGTTGCATGAGAGCAGATATGAAGTAAATGGAATTAGTCACGTATGAAAATGTTACAAATGGGTAAATTACACTTTAGGCCCTCAACTTCATTAAAATGACAATATAAACCCTAAAATGATTATAAGTATCATATATAGCCCTAAACTAAAATATTGATATATTAAGTCTTCAAGTTTATTAAATTAACATTTATAACATTAAACAAATATATTGGTCATATTAAACCCCAAACTTTGGAAAATGTCGAGTTAAACCCTATACTTTGCTAGATAAAAATGTAAAACTCTAAACTATGGTTTATGTCATAATAAGCCTTTATTTGAGCTTATGATCATTTGTAAAACCTAAGTGTGATTAATTATGAATTATAAACTAAAGATATGAATGATGCTAAAAATGGGAAGTTACTAATTATGGAAAGTTTCTATAAATAGCAAGAAAACCTAATATGTCAATCTGAACAACAATAAGTATTGAATCAGTAATAACTTATGAAATGGTTCCTAAATAATAAGACGATCATTAATTTCTATAGGTTCTGTGAAGAAGGAGTAGTTCCTATTCTGAGTGCCTTCCTATTTTGTTTGAGTTGCTTCGCGTAAGGTACAGATATTCTGACCTTTCTTATAAGGTTTCTCATGATCTCTTTCATATTCTGATCCGTTAGTTTCTGATCTGATGCCATTGCTATGATTCCCTTTGCTTGAACCTCCTCTATTGATTCCATTTGATATGACCTCTGATATGAATCTATGTTATGAAAACCTTTTTAATTATACCATGGAAATGTTTTGAGAAAAACCAATTTAAAAAGATGTTTATAAATGATGCGAAACTACTTTTATATGAAAGGTTACTAACTTTTGTGAACACTATATTTTGAAGACTAGCTTTATGAAAAACCATTTTGAAAGACTATTTTTATGAAAACTACTTTAAAGGATCGTTTTATGAAAATCATGAATTAAAGGATTGTTTAAAATGGACTTTTGATAGAAACTTCTGAAACGGACTTTTGATCTGAACCATGACTTGATTATTGAATATGAACCTTGATCTGATAAACTCTGATTTGGACCTTTGATATTACTTCTGAGATATATGATATGACCTATCTGTTATGAGCCATCTGTTATGACACTCTGATTTGATATGATATCTGACTCTTAGTTTGATACCCGAGCCAAAATCTGTTTCCTAGCCATGAAGGTAACATGGCCATGTCATTGATGCACCAATGGCATGACTCTAGGGCGGTAGAGTGATGTTCCGCCACGTCCCCTTATCTGTTATCTGATATGCGCATTATATTATTTTGGCCACTATTTGTTTGCGGGGGCATATGGATGCATCCTAGATCTGTTCTGTTTAGTGGATTATCTATATATGATTTGATTTGTCTGGTGACTGGTGCTTGTGTGCAATACACGCCTTTCACATATATCTGGGAGCTAGCTACTCCATTTGAAGAATGAGGACACCCCTCATATTATCTGATTATCTGAGAGGTCTCCCCTCTACATGATTATGAGGATATGGTTACATTTGATTTGATTTGTTTCTGGGCTCGTGGTGGATTACTATCCCTTTTTTTTTCCCTTTGTTATTATTCATTTGCTTATTCCTTAACCCATATTATATCTGCATAACCTTTGTTTCTGTCACTTTGTATTTTCTTTACTACTGCTTTGTTACCGTTATATCTGTTCACTGAGCTCTCGTAGCTCAGCCGCATTTCTTTTCCTGCGGCAGGTTTTAGTAGGAAGCTGGGAATGAGTGGAGAGTACCTTGGACTTAGAAGACTTGATAGTTATTCTGGATTGAAGTTGATTAGAAGTTATTATATTTTAGAATTAGTATTCGCGTTTGTAACCTTGTTATTTCAGTATTTCATTTGTAACTTTTGAGATTTCTTGTATTACTGTAAATGTATGCTTTGTTTTGATATGATATGAAACCATTATTGTGATATCTTTACCCTTGTCGGGTTGGGGTGTTACAAGTACCAACTGCTGCATCAACCTTCACATCTTCAGGACTTGAGGTACTAGGAGATGACACAAATGCCATATTCCCAGTGCTTGAGCTTGTTCCAGCAGTCTTCTTCACATCTTGCTCTACAATCTTGAAATTGCTATACAAATCCATCAAGCTCATAGAATCAATATCAGGCTTGTTCTTCCACACAACAACATGCATAGCCCATTTTGATGGTAAACTTCTCAGGAACTTGGAGTTAAGGTCTTCCTGAGGTATTTCAATTCCAAGAATAGCAAGTTGGCTTACAAGTTTCTGAAGCCTCTTGAACATATGATCCAGTGATTCATTGCTAGTTGCTGAGAAGTTCTCAAAATTTTGCTTGAGGAGTGTCTTCTGTGTCTTTTTGGTGGCTTCATTCCCACCATACCTAGCAACAATGGCCTCAAATAGTGTCTTGGTATCCTTGAACTTACTGAAGTTCAATAATTGATCATTAGGAATGGTCATTAGCAGCATGCTTCTGGCCTTGAGGTCATTCTTCATATGAATCCTCTCCTCTACAGTCATTGGCTTTGTCTGCATAATTGTTTCAACCTTACCATCTACAGTTGAGGTTGTGGTTGTAGGCTTGAAAGAATTCCCTTCTTCAATGATTTCCCAGAGTGCATAATCTTGTACCTGGAAGTATTGCTCTATCCTTAACTTCCACATATCGAATTCATTAGGCTTAAGGATTGGCAACTTTGCAGCAACATTGGTTTGGGTTGTCTCCATGTCCATCTTCCTTGTTGAAAGAGTTCTTCTGGATCTTCTAATTCAAAGTATCAGAACCAGGCTGTGATACCATTTGACCGGATCTAAACACACACTCCTTGTGTTAGAGATACTTTGAGTAATACTAACTAGCACGCGGAATTTACTAGCTAATACTTAGAAGATATTGTATGTAAGGTATATGAATGGAACAATGATTGAATATGTATTTGTATGAATAATGAAGAAAATGGTTAACCAAAATGATTCAATATTATTATCAATAATACGAGTGATCTATGTTATCACTAGGGTTACAAAACCTTGAATCTTAACAAAACAACTCGTCTATCTATCGTTTTTAAACTCTAACCTAGGACCTCCTTTTATAACACAAGGAGTCCTTTAAAAGTAAACTAATATTCGTATCAATCTATATCTAGAAGATATACACAATATATTTTCTATACTTATCACATTACACGTATTCAGAATATAAGCAGTACAAACATCTTGTGCTAACAGTACTAAGTCAGTTAGTACTGCTAGTGTAATCTTCAGCAGTCTTCATCTTAAGTCTATCAGTTTGTACTGTTAGGTTTAATTCCCAACATAATACAACATTTTAATATTTCTATAGCCAAAAGTAGATTTATGAACTCATGAAAAGATGATGTGATATACTGACATAAAGGGGGGGGGCAAGAATGGTTCGGCCAAATGACATATTTTGAAATTGAGTGAGAAAAAGGGGCGAGCAAATGATAGCTTGCTCACTAACTTTTTGGTGTTTGGCATGGATACGTTTTGTCTTCTTTTGTTGGGCGAGCAAAATGTAACTGGCGGGAAATACCATTTGCTCGCTAGGACTTGTATTGGTTTTGGTAATTGATTTTATATATTATATGTGCACATAATTCCTTCAGACTCCCAATTGTGCAAGATAAATACATACTCATGAAGTCGGCCTTACGCATGTCTCTAGCACGACAAATATAAGGTTACCAATTCTTAAGAACTCTCACACCTTGTAATTGTATTCCTCGATTCTCATCAGTTGCCACAACAACTGAAAGGTGTTATAATAGAGAGTAAAGATTATCCTTTTGCAAGTGATATTCAAGAAAGTACCTTAGCATGGACAGCGCTTCAACATACTTTTTATTCTCGTTCTTGTTTCCAGGTAACATTGACATGAAGTACATTCATTCAGCGTGACTACGCAATAGCACTCAATGTTATCTTGCGAGTCATAATATCTTCTCTTATTTTTCAAAGAGTCTGCAAATCCCTTCTTTGAATATTAGACCAATTATTTTTACCTCCTACTTAATCCAATATTAGTACACAACGTTACGCTTTTACGCTATAACTAGAAACTAAGCCAAAACTCAGCGAAAAATAAAACTCTTAGTCTAATATCTCAGGTGTTGAGGATGTTAGTACAAATAAACTGTAAATTTTTTTATTAATATTTATCGATCTCTTTAAGTTTTGTCGATAAAAACATAAAATTATGTAAAAGTATAAATCTAAACATTACATGTTTTTACATTTACCATTTACTATTTACTTACATTAGTTAAAATATATTTACTTGTAATAAATGAAATGTATGTAGAAGAGTTGGGTAATCCATAACCCATAACCCATAACCCATGGAGCTTGAACTAAAACCCATGACCCATTGCATGACATCATGCATGATATAAATAATGGGTAAAACCCATGACCCATGACCCAAAGTCCATAACACATGACCCAAGATGTCTTTGACATCATGCATGACATCACATGACCCATGTACCTTAACCCATAACCTAAAACCCAGAATTGTAACCCAAAATCCAGACTGGTACTACCAGATAGCCGGATCCCTGGCTTTACACTGGTTGGATCCCTTTGGGAGGGGATCTGCCGGATCCAGGTGAACAGTGCTCAGAATTGCCTATAAATAGTGAGCCATTTCTTTCTTGTTTCTCACCCCACTTAGATATATCTTCTCTCTATATTCCAAGTTCTCTAACCTCAGATCTAAAGATCATTCTTGTAGCTTCTTTTTCTTGTGTTCTCAAGGTTCTTCTTACAAGATGAGATCAGGCTTTCTTGCATACGAGCCATTCTTCTCTCCAAGTTGCTTGGATTCTTCATCACCTCAAGACCACTGAGTTGTCTCTTGTTGTTGAAACTTCTTCTTGTATTCTCAAATTAGTTGTGATAGTTGTGTTGGATTAGTTCTTTCGTGTAAAGGACCCGGTATTTAGCTTAGTACCGGAAAAAGTGTAAGCGACGTTGTTAGGTTTCTCCACCGGTTGAAGGAGCTTGTTGACATAGTGTTTACTAACTCTCGAGTTGGGTAATCGGGGAGTGGAGTAGGGTAAGGAAGGTGTCCTTTTAGCCGAACCACTATAAATCATTATGTCGCGCTTCTATCCTTTTATCTCTTTACTATTATCGTATCTATTTCTTTTCATACTAACTTGCATTATCTATGTTGGGAATACGTGTAACTATTGTCAAGTCTTGGTCATAACATTATGTAATAGGTTGCTTAAATAATTAGGCCTTTATGTTTGTTAGATGGGCCGGCCCTTATAGAAGGCCCATGGGCCACGTCCTATACTTAACTAGAAATACAAGGATGATGCCCTAGCATCCTTGTCCTATAAATACTACATGTAAACCTCATTTGAGGTTGTTAGTTCATTTTATGCAAGTTACTTTTCCATTATTCTTAAGCATAAGAAGTTCCATACCATTCCCTCTCTCTCTACTTTCTCTCACTAAGATATACTTGTGTTGAATCATTATGGTGACCTAACAAGTGGTATCAGTCGCCTAATAGATAGTTGAAGTGTGTGTTTATTCTTATTCGTAGCTTCTATCTTAGTTTTTCAAGTTTTTCGCGCTTTTTCTTTGTTTCTTTCACTCGAATCTTGAAGCTTGGAAAGTTTTATGGTTGATATAGTGTTTAGAAGCTTAGAAATTGCATAAAGTTTAGTAATTTATAGTTTCAAATCGTTTTCAGAATCGTTTCTTAGTTATTACCTTGTTACGAACTTGTTCAAATTTCTTCGTTAGCGTTAAAGTCCTAAACTTTATTTTTTTTACGTGTTTTTGAAGATATTTGATCAAAAGAACCTAGTGGTAATCATGAATTTTATGCACAAAACGTCACTTGAAAATTTTGGGATTTTTACGAATTAGCCTAAAGTTTACGAGTAAGTGGTCAAAACCCTTAGTTTACGAATAAGGATAGTCAAAACCCGGATCTTACGAGCAAGCAGCAAAGTTTACGAGTAAGCTGAAGTTTACGAGTAAGAGACAGTTTACGAGTAAGTGTGAGTTTACGAGTAAGACCAATTCTTCAGTTTCTTCGAAGTTCAAAGTATACTCAGTACTTCCCTAGCTTGGACAAGCTTGTGGAATACTTCTTTCAAGCTTGGATAAGTTTGAAAGATATAATTGGTTTCTCAAATTCTTACAAATTTGGACCAACGTTACGCGTAAGCACAAAGTTTACGAGTAAGCCCTATCTTTACGAGTAAGCACTAAATTTACGACTGAGGATTTTTTTTACGAATAAGCACAGAGTTCACGACTAAGAACCTATTTACGACTAAGGACAAGTTTACGACTAAGAACCAGTTTACGACTAAGGACAACTTTACTTTAACACACGTTTCAATTATCTACAAGATCCATCAACTACACAAGTTCAACAATGTTTCAACCACCATATCCTTATTTCAATCATTTTCCTTATTACCCTCATTAACAAGGACAACCATTCCCTCCTCCACAAAACCCACATTTCTTACAACAACAACAATACCATCAACAAACATAATTCCCAACACAACAATTCCCAATGCATCCGTTGCATCTTCCACCAAAACTACCACATTGGTGTGATCAAATGTGTGAAGCTATCAGCAGTCAACAATCCATCCATGAAGCAGGTTCACTTGAACGACCTCCAATGCTCAGACCTGGTAATTATGTTCAATGTGCAAGCCGATTCTTAAGGTTCTAGGAACTACGAAAACCTCATGGCAAGTACATGAAACAAGTTATCTGATAAGAATCGTTTAGACTCAACTAGGATATATAATAACAAAGATAAACAATATGCACAGGGGAATAATCAAAACACTTTGTTATTAACAAGGTTTTACAAATACACACTACAATTCTATTCGATCACAATAGAACGTGTTACCTAACTATAACAAGGATCAATAATATTGATCTTGCAGTGTTGAACCGATCCTAAGTGGTGGAATCGGTGGTGTTTTCCTAACACATGACTAAAACACACATTAAAAACTCACGCCCTTAATCTCTTTATATAGAGATATATTAGGGTTTACAAAGACTCCTAACTTTATTAGGAAACAAATCTTCCTAACTTTTATTCTTTATCTTTCAAGTCCTTGTTGTTTCATCTTGCTTCATTCTTCTTTTATTGTTTTGTATTTATCAACTCAATATAAAACCCAACAATCTTTCCTTTGTTGATAATTGCAAAACATTCTTCTAGATATTCCATGAATGAAACAATCTTCCCCTTAAGCTCAACTCGTGTGAACTTAAATAACATGCTGTACCAGCAAGGATCTTCAAGTTGCAAAACTTCAATGTACTTCTTCCCCTTTGTAACACCCCAACCGACAAGGGTAGAAGTGTCACGCAAATGGTGACATATCAAAGGCAAGCATAACATACGACTTACATATTACAAATGGTTTATAATGTTACAAAGGAAATACACCAAATCTACGTAGTCATACATAAGTAAATACTAACTAAGGTATCGTCTTCATAAGCTAATCTCTCATCCCAAAGCAAACCCAAGCTCCTGGCTTCCTACTAAAACCTGCCGCAGGAAAAGAAATGCGGCTGAGCTTAAAAGCCCAGTGAACAGATATATAATAAACGGGAACAAAAGCAAATAGAAATAAACAGGCAAATCATAATGAGTGAGCAATAGGAAAAGGAAATAAAGAGTAAGGTTTAGGACAGTCATCCACCACGAGCCCATATCATAACATATCACATATCATATCATATCATATCTTCATAATCATATAGAGGGGAGACCTCTCAGATAATCAGATAATATGAGGGGTGTCCTCATTCTTCAGGTGGAGTAGCTAGCTCCCATATTTTGTGAAAGGAGTGGATTGCACCCAGCCCCAGTCACCATATCATATCATATCAAAACATATCATATCAGAACATATCTAGGATGCATCCATTCGCCCCCCAAACAAATCATATTGGCCATATCAAAACATATCATAGTGAGCTCATATCATATCATAATGGGGACGGTGTAACCAAATCACTAGGGCTACACACTAGTCATGCCATTGGTGCATCAATGACACGGCCATGTTACCTTCATGGCTAGGAAACATATTTTGGCTCGTAGTATCAAACTGGGGTCAAGGTTAAAGGTTCATATCAAAGCAAAGGTTCATATGTCATAATCATAGTCCAAATCTCCAGGTTCATATCACAGGGTTCATATAAGAGGTTCAGAAGTCAAAGGTTCATATCAAAGGTTCATGTCAAAGGTTCAAATGCCAAAGGTTCATATCATAAGTTCAAATCAGAAATCAAGAGGTCGAAGGCACCTTATTAAAAAGGGCAGAATATCTGTACCTTAGACCGCAAGTGAAAACACAACAGAAATCACAACGATCGGAAGCAACTCCTTCTTCAGCAATCTACACGAATTCATAATCGTCTTATTATTAATAACTTGTTTTAAATCATTTCTCATTTTAGTCGGCTTTCCATTTTTAGTAGGTTTCCAGAATTAGTAAGCTTCCATATTTAGCAATATTCAAATGATACGAATTAAGTTAAGTCATTAATTAGCTTATTATGGAAAGAACGTTCATTTTAACTCATTATACAAATTTAGGATCAAATATGACAATCTTTCATAGTTTAGGGTTATTAATGCAAATTTACCAAAGTTAAAGGTCCACAATTGAAATCTTATCATTTTACCATTCAAACACTTATACTTTCCAGAATTACACATATGGCCTTCAAGTTTCATAATTTACAATTTACACCCTTTTAATTAATTAATTACAAAATAAATCTTATACTTATATATTTTACAGTTTAACCTTTACAATATTCATATTACACATCAAGTCCTTTTATTTCTTCAATTTACAGAAAATAACCTTCAATATTACCATGCTACAAACAGCCCACAAGTTTTGGTAATTTACACATTTAGTCCCTCATTTTAATTCCAATTCGATACACATATAATCACTAATTTACATTATAATTCCAAATCTTCCATATTTTACAAATAGCACCCTCAAGTTATATTTTATTTATATTGTCCTTGATTTATAGAGTATTACAAAAATAGCCCACGACTTTTAAAAGTTACAAAACACACCCTTTAACAATTAAAATCCAATCGGTAAACATGTATTTCTCCCAAAATCAAACCCTAATTTTTCAAGACACTTTCCAATCATTAGAACATTATTAGAACATTATTTAGACAAGATATATATCATATCAAGAACCTTAAACCATTCGTTCCATTTTTAAATCCATATATACGATTTATAGATTACAAAACCCGATTAATCCAATAAATTCGAAATAATTATATTAAGCTTCTATAATTCGAATTATCATTTTTCTCAGTTCATATGGGTTACATAGAGTCTAAATAAAATAGATTTGAAGTCAAGAAAATTCGTATGCCATTATTTAGGATTTTAATTCGATTTTAGGGTTTATAATTCTTTAATTCGAATACTACTCATATATCTTGCATGGTTCGATTCCAACATTTTATACACGACTTATATGATGAGAAGAAAGCTAGAAAAATACCAGAATCAATTTAGAATGATCGAATGATTTATAGTGATTTAGGGTTTCTCTGTTTTATTCGCTCGACATCAACAATTCCTCCACGACCAAAATAACGATCCAACGACCTTGTAGCTATTTTTACCAGATCATAATCAATGTGAAGAACATCAGAAAAATAAGAAACGAATTTTTAAATGGTCGAATGAATTATGGACGAATTATTACCTTACGTGTGGAATAGAACAAGGAAATTCGACACCTATCAAATCCGGTCACTATAATTCGAATGGCTAATTTTCTAGACTTCTTTAGATGCCAAAGAACACAGTAAAATTGGTCTTGATCTTCCAGAAATTCGGATGTGAAGAAAACGAATTTGTTTGGTTGTTTGGTTTTAATCGGAAAAGTATTTTAGGGATAATAAAATGAGTTTGTTATATTTAAAATGGAATGTGCCGATCATAGGGGGAGGGGTGGACTAATATTTCGGAAATTTTCAGTTATAGAATTAATTGGGCTTAAATTTCTATTTTAATGTATTTTTAAATCACCTTAAAACATATTAATGATGATATAAATTCCATTCGGCAATCTAGGGGTATTTTTGTAATTTCATAGCTTGCAAAAATATTAAATGGAGTTGTCAAAATTATTTGGTATCATATCTTGCTCGTTTCCAGAAGTTTGGGATCGATTCGGAACTTTAATTAAGCTTTAATTAAATTTTAAAGTTTCCGGGGCATTTTGGTAATTTTTGCATGTTTTAGATTTTCGGGTTTTACAACTCTTCCCCTCTAACAGAAAAATTTCTCCTCGAAATTTGCAAAGCATCAGAAGTGAAAGGATCGAAAACAAAATAGGGACGTACTAGATCAGAATGCGGATAACTAGCTCGTATTGATTCCTCGGTTTCCCAGGTAGCTTCCCGCTCTGGGTGGTTCTTCCAAAGAATCTTTGCGAACGAAGATGAAACGAAACAGAAGACACAACGGACAGCGAACGGAAATGCAAAAAGACTTGTTTCTCATGACTCTTCATTGCCGATCCAAAAGTAACTTTCGTTCCCAGAAATGACATATCATACGGAATTCAGATTGCAAGGATCATATTCAAACATGACGAATGGTTATCATATTCTCTCAGAAGGGATACAAGGATACGCAAGATTGTGACGGATATGCCGTCCATAGCATTCGATTAGGCAAATCAGATGAGATCGTACGGAAAATAAATTGTAGGTGATATCAAATAGAAGAAACTTACAGCAGAACTTAAGATTCTTATTGGAATTACAAAGGTCAACAACCGTGTACCGAGACTCCAAACGTATCAAATCGTATAACGGCAAAACAGATTAAGCGTATAGGTGGAACGAACCTAAATCTTACCAATGCGAAATTCCTCACATCTCCAATCAAAATTCTAAGGTTTCTAAAGTACTCCTCGAAATATCCTATGAACACAATGAGGGTACGTCATATGACGTAGGTATTATCACGTTCGCGAACCGTCATAATACCAGCATCATATGAGTATACCATCATGATGGTCATACTTTATCTCAAGTCGCGAACAGAACTACTTATCTTAACCACCTATCAGTCTTTCTACCTCCTAAGGTTGGTCCAAAACAAACATCACTACGGATTCTAAATCGGAAGAAGTTGAACGTACAAATAGCGTAACGAAATGTGTACACCTCGAAATGAAACTCGTCGTCGAAGCGTTAGGTCTTCCACAATTCATCATCCTTCTCATAACGAAAACATCATCCAAATAAATGCATAACTAACACAGAACGGAATTTCTAATAGGGTAAGGCCCATTCAAAGGATCCTATCGAAAGGTAACGGAAACTTAAGTGATCTAAGAGGAAATGAATTACGTCTTCAATATCTTCATCCTTTACAACAATCACATCTTCAAACGTTTACTACAAAATTTCATCCATTCAATTTCATTATCTCGAACCTTTTCAAATTCTAAGCAGTCGCTCTCTTGTCTAATTATATGATCATAGGGTGAAAAGGAATCATAAACTTGAGTCTGGTTCCTCAAGTCTTCGACACTTCTTCTGGACACTTCGGTGTGGTAGCGTGAATCTCCAACGTGATCACCGTGCATACCTCCATTTGCGAGTCTGCTTCAGCTCTCAATTCATCTTAGTACAACTAAAATGACTTAGAGAAACAAGGTTGCGTGTCTCCTACAGGTCTTCTAGCATGATTCAAAATTCACCAACTCACACTGCTGTGGACTTCCTGGTTTATGTGCTGAAATCTCATCTTCTACGGTCTGGTCGTCTTGATGCCCAACTGAAATCTCTACGTGCTGCTTGAGGTGTAATCGAGTTTCATCTCAACCTGTCTTCTCTTCTCATGCTTCTCTCTTGGTAACGCCGGTCACGAACATCTTCTACCAATCTTCTACAAGGTTTCTAACTCTAACCATGGTCTTCAGTCTTGGTCCTTTCTGTGGAAGCTCTGTCGTCATCGGATACCTGGTGGTGTTGTCTGCTGCAATCTCTGAACGCAAATCAAAACTATTCTTCCAGAGCAAAGGGTCGGTTCACAAAATACAAACAAACGGTCTACGAGTTCCTCGTTCGTCTCTGAGCACAAACACACTGTCATACTATGACAATTATCCAGCTACTTGCGAAAATATGCTTCTTCCAGCCAATACAATTGACATCACTCAAACTCATAATGGTCACACGAGTACTAAAGCAACTTCAGGAAACCTTCTTAGGGAAAAACTTCATATCACAAATCTTCCTCTTCACAATTCAAATTGTAATGCTTCGCGGAACCTAATCTCAACTAATCAACTTCCTTCTCAGATGTTCTTGTGGTTGCTTCTTCCGTCTTTCAACTCAGAAGAGGTCGTCTGCTACGGAGTTTCAAAAATAGCACAAATCGAATATTGATACGCGGAAATGGAATGGAATAACGATTACGGTTAAATTCACGATGGTCGGTGCGCCGCCGCACACTTCTCTCTTTCTTCTTCATAACAAACAGGAGCATTCAAAGAGATTACTGAAGTGAACAAACTCATATTCCATCAGTTCCTACAATCTCTTAACTTCTTCAGTGTCATGGTTTTGCCAATTCAGATCGGTTCAATGCAAACTTTACTTCCCAAACGGATTTCAAAAGGTTCATTAGAAACACCAGAAATTCGTACATCAAACTTTCAATTGCCGGAGTTTTCCAAGAGTGGATACTAACAGGCGTTAGGAGAAAATTGGAAATCAAAGAGATCGGGAGTATGTGCTTCATACAACAATAATCTTAACAGATTCAAATGATTGAGAATGTCATATCAAAATATGGTGAAGCAGATTTCTTAAAGATCGCATTTCAAATATTGTAGTCTACGGTAGCTTCACGAAAGCCACCCATCCAAAATCAAAAGACCTCAAAGTCCAAGGTAAACGGATTCTTAGAACGAATGTGGTTGTCAAATCATACGGATAGTTCACATATCAAATTTAGTACATGGTTCATCAAGTGGAGGATAGAAGAGTGAACAGTCCAAAGGATCAAATTTTGTTTAGCTTATATCATAGGAATGGTAGGGTGTGCATCGATAGTAATACGAACATCGTTTAACTGTCAGAGGCGAGATGTATGGAATATCAGTTATTAGCATCAGCATGCTCAGATAACAATTCCGTGCAAGACAAGTATTAACATCAAATCCTTCCAAAGGGAACATACAAAGTTCATTCTTCAAATGACGGAAGATAAGACTTCCTCGTCTTCAGGGACAAACGTTCTTATAAGGCATGACTAAAGGCAAAGGCAAGATTCAGAGTGATGCGGAAGCAATTACTACTCACATGGATGTCCTAAACTACCCATTCCTCACCGGTTATGACTTATATTCCTATGGGAAAATTCTACGCAACTTCGCAAAGGTTATCCTACGAGCGCCTACAGTGGAAACTTAGGGGTCCTAACTTACACAGGCCAAGGGTAGATGTACTACAAGTCGTAAACCTGTCTCTGATACCATAATTGTAACACCCCAACCCGGCAAGGGTAGAAGTGTCACGCAAATGGTGACATATCAAAGGCAAGCATAACATACGACTTACATATTACAAATGGTTTATAATGTTACAAAGGAAATACACCAAATCTACGTAGTCATACATAAGTAAATTCTAACTAAGGTATCGTCTTCATAAGCTAATCTCTTATCCCAAAGCAAACCCAAGCTCCTGGCTTCCTACTAAAACCTGCCGCAGGAAAAGAAATGCGGCTGAGCTTAAAAGCCCAGTGAACAGATATATAATAAACGGAAAAAAAAGCAAATAGAAATAAACAGGCAAATCATAATGAGTGAGCAATAGGAAAAGGAAATAAAGAGTAAGGTTTAGGACAGTCATCCACCACGAGCCCATATCATAACATATCACATATCATATCATATCATATCTTCATAATCATATAGAGGGGAGACCTCTCAGATAATCAGATAATATGAGGGGTGTCCTCATTCTTCAGGTGGAGTAGCTAGCTCCCATATTTTGTGAAAGGAGTGGATTGCACCCAGCCCCAGTCACCATATCATATCATATCAAAACATATCATATCAGAACATATCTAGGATGCATCCATTCGCCCCCCAAACAAATCATATTGGCCATATCAAAACGTATCATAGTGAGCTCATATCATATCATAATGGGGACGGTGTAACCAAATCACTAGGGCTACACACTAGTCATGCCATTGGTGCATCAATGACACGGCCATGTTACCTTCATGGCTAGGAAACATATTTTGGCTCGTAGTATCAAACTGGGGTCAAGGTTAAAGGTTCATATCAAAGCAAAGGTTCATATGTCATAATCATAGTCCAAATCTCCAGGTTCATATCACAGGGTTCATATAAGAGGTTCAGAAGTCAAAGGTTCATATCAAAGGTTCATGTCAAAGGTTCAAATGCCAAAGGTTCATATCATAAGTTCAAATCAGAAATCAAGAGGTCGAAGGCACCTTATTAAAAAGGGCAGAATATCTGTACCTTATACCGCAAGTGAAAACACAACAGAAATCACAACGATCGGAAGCAACTCCTTCTTCAGCGAATCTACACGAATTCATAATCGTCTTATTATTAATAACTTGTTTTAAATCATTTCTCATTTTAGTCGGCTTTCCATTTTTAGTAGGTTTCCAGAATTAGTAAGCTTCCATATTTAGCAATATTCAAATGATACGAATTAAGTTAAGTCATTAATTAGCTTATTATGGAAAGAACGTTCATTTTAATTCATTATACAAATTTAGGATCAAATATGACAATCTTTCATAGTTTAGGGTTATTAATGCAAATTTACCAAAGTTAAAGGTCCACAATTGAAATCTTATCATTTTACCATTCAAACACTTATACTTTCCAGAATTAAACATATGGCCTTCAAGTTTCATAATTTACAATTTACACCCTTTTAATTAATTAATTACAAAATAAATCTTATACTTATATATTTTACAGTTTAACCTTTACAATATTCATATTACACATCAAGTCCTTTTATTTCTTCAATTTACAGAAAATAACCTTCAATATTACCATGCTACAAACAGCCCACAAGTTTTGGTACTTTACACATTTAGTCCCTCATTTTAATTCCAATTCGATACACATATAATCACTAATTTACATTATAATTCCAAATCTTCCATATTTTACAAATAGCACCCTCAAGTTATATTTTATTTATATTGTCCTTGATTTATAGAGTATTACAAAAATAGCCCACGACTTTTAACAGTTACAAAACACACCCTTTAACAATTAAAATCCAATCGGTAAACATGTATTTCTCCCAAAATCAAACCCTAATTTTTCAAGACACTTTCCAATCATTAGAACATTATTAGAACATTATTTAGACAAGATCTATATCATATCAAGAACCTTAAACCATTCGTTCCATTTTTAAATCCATATATACGATTTATAGATTACAAAACCCGATTAATCCAATAAATTCGAAATAATTATATTAAGCTTCTATAATTCGAATTATCATTTTTCTCAGTTCATATGGGTTACATAGAGTCTAAATAAAATAGATTTGATGCCAAGAAAATTCGTATGCCATTATTTAGGATTTTAATTCGATTTTAGGGTTTATAATTCTTTAATTCGAATACTACTCATATATCTTGCATGGTTCGATTCCAACATTTTATACACGACTTATATGATGAGAAGAAAGTTAGAAAAATACTAGAATCAATTTAGAACGATCGAATGATTTATAGTGATTTAGGGTTTCTCGGTTTTATTCGCTCGACATCAACAATTCCTCCACGACCAAAATAGCGATCCAACGACCTTGTAGCTATTTTTACCAGATCATAATCAATGTGAAGAACATCAAAAAATAAGAAACGAATTTTTAAATGGTCGAATGAATTATGGACGAATTATTACCTTACGTGTGGAATAGAACAAGAAAATTCGACACCTATCAAATCCGGTCACTATAATTCGAATGGTGAATTTTCTAGACTTCTTTAGATGCCAAAGAACACAGTAAAATTGGTCTTGATCTTCCAGAAATTCGGATGTGAAGAAAACGAATTTGTTTGGTTGTTTGGTTTTAATCGGAAAAAGTATTTTAGGGATAATAAAATGAGTTTGTTATATTTAAAATGGAATGTGCCGATCATAGGGGGAGGGGTGGACTAATATTTCGGAAATTTTCAGTTATAGAATTAATTGGGCTTAAATTTCTATTTTAATGTATTTTTAAATCACCTTAAAACATATTAATGATGATATAAATTCCATTCGGCAATCTAGGGGTATTTTTTGTAATTTCATAGCTTGCAAAAATATTAAATGGAGTTGTCAAAATTATTTGGTATCATATCTTGCTCGTTTCCAGAAGTTTGGGATCGATTCGGAACTTTAATTAAGCTTTAATTAAATTTTAAAGTTTCCGGGGCATTTTGGTAATTTTTGCATGTTTTAGATTTTCGGGTTTTACAACTTCAATGTACTTCTTCCCCTTTTTGTCATTATCCACTAGGAAATGCTAAGTAGATGCAACTTTGATTTTGACAACCACTAACCAATATCACAATTCTAATCCAGCCTTCCAATGTCTTGAATTACCATGAATAACACCAAAACGCTTACTAAAAATGAACTCAAGACAATAGAAACTTAAATTAGCAGTAGTAATAACGATATAGCAGTTATAAAACCCTTCCCCTCAAATGGTGCATGTAAATGATTAAACACTCTAGAATATGCTTCCCTTGAAATCCATGTGTTAACCATTTCTTGGATCTCCAATTCTGTAAGCTCGATGTAATGATCACTGATGAAGAAAACTAAGTATTAAAAACTTGATGATGAAGTAAAACAACTCAAACTTGTGTCTTATGTCTTGTACTATCTACATGACTTTGAACTTATACTAAAAACCAAACATATAAGTAGACCGCAACCTCTTGACAAAATCCTCATCTTATTATGAGACACTGAGCACTACAATGTAACTCCTTTAAGTGATAGCAAATCCCAATTGCTAGATTTTGACAAGTCATTGTCACAACATTAAAGCACAAACAAGTTATCGTCAAAAGGTGCAAGAATCCTTTTAAGATATGATAAGAACACAAACCCGTGAAACTCCACTTCAATTTCAAATAAGTGATAATCAACCTTCTTCGTAATCAATTAATCCAAGTACGAGCCTTTTAAACATTGACGAACATTTAAACCAATAATCAAACTTCTGTGTGTGTTGTCCGACATCCCTTTTCAAACCATAACCAATCAATCAATCTGCTCATTACACTTGTGCTAATAACAATCAAACCAAACTTCATAGCGTAGCAGCATTAAGTACCAAAGAGTAGCTTAAAAACCTTCTAGCAGTACTTAAAAAATTATATATAACGAACAGTACTGAGTGATATAACCGACAACATTAACGTTCAATACAACGTTCAGTTTTAATGAGTAGCATAAACGACCAAGATTAGCTCTTAACGTACTCGAATATAACCAATTAGAAGTAGGAACCAGTAACCTCAGTTAACTTATCTCCACCATTGCTAACATGAGGAGTGGAGTTATTCCAAGTAAGCGTATTTCCTAATTCAATTATTAGCATTAGTTTTAAAACAATAACCCAAACAAATTCTCTTGCCCAACTGCATGTTCCAACAGTAGCAGATCCAAGTTCTTTAAAAACCAAATGCTTTAACGACAATACCATCATATGTACTAACAGATTCCAACCCACAAACCTGCATTAACACGCCACATAAACCAGCAGACCAGAAACAGAATCGAAACCCTAATTGACCTGCTAGTTAATGATTATCCTAAAACCATGATCTACGTTAAAGGTTGAAAAACATGATCGACTTTTAGGGTATCATGAGGAGAATACTATCCACCAGATCATTTTAATAACAAGATGCAATACGAATGTATAAAACCCTAAAAACGATTGACTTGAAACTCCCTTAATTGACCAAACCTTTAATCCAAGGGCTTTTCTTAACGAATTGAATCCCCATCAAACCAACTTCCATACTGACGCAAATTCAGGAAGTTCTATATACCAAAAACCCTTATAACATCGATTATCAGTAAACCCTAAAATAAATCGACAATACATCATTCAAAGCTGCTATATTCGATAAATAATGATTTCCAAGATGAATTAAATCCATAAAAATAAAGAAATCAATTAAAAACCGAAACCCTTTGAAAGAAAACCTAAAGCTCGACCAACTTCAATGTTTCTGCAGCAGAATTTTTGAAACAATATATCTTATTATTGGCAGCTCAGATTGAAGATCCATCCGGTGAGAATGTTCCTTGATGTATGAAGAACCTTCAATAAAAATATCATTAAGATCCAATGGTTAACGAACGAGATACCGACTTTTTAAAACATCACTACAGAAAACTACGAAAATTAAACCAAAGTCGATTTTCTTCTTCTTTCTTCGACAAATAAAACCTTGTAGATCCTATATTAAGAACCCCCAGGCTCTGATACCAATTGATAAGAATCGTTTAGACTCAACTAGGATATATAATAACAAAGATAAACAATATGCACAGGGGAATAATCAAAACACTTTGTTATTAACAGGGTTTTACAAATACACACTACAATTCTATTCGATCACAATAGAACGTGTTACCTAACTATAACAAGGATAAATAATATTGATCTTGCAGTGTTGAACCGATCCCAAGTGGTGGAATCGGTGGTGTTTTCCAAACACATGACTGAAACACACATTAAAAACTCACGCCCTTAATCTCTTTATATAGAGAGATATTAGGGTTTACAAACTCCTAACTTTATTAGGAAACAAATCTTCCTAACTTTTATTCTTTATCTTTCAAGTCCTTGTAGTTTCATCTTGCTTCATTCTTCTTTTATTGTTTTGTATTTATCAACTCAATATAAAACCCAACATTATCCTTGAAGGACCCTTTCAAATGCCAACTATAACGGTTGCCAGTGATGTAACTGCTGTTCCTCCAAGACCTGAGACTGTGAAACTCTACCTAAAAATCCAAAACATGTAAAATGACCATTTTGCCCCTACAAACTATAAAATTAATTAAAAGCTTATAAAGTACCGAATCGATCCCAAACTTCTGGAAAAGAACAAGACATGATATAAAATAATTTTAACAACTTTGATTAATATTTATAAAAGTTACAAAATTACCAAATTGCCCTTATTGAACCGATTAGCACAAAAATCAAATAATTAGACTTTAAAGGCAAATAAATTACATTTAATTGGAAATTTAAATCACATTCATGGGCCTTGAATATTTCCGTGATTTTGGGAGCTGTAAACCCTCCCCTTGACGCTCCTCTATCCCTAAATAAGTTAAACCTCTTAGAACCCTAATTTTCTCTATAGCCGCTTAAAGAAAAACACACAAAATAATTCCTCAAACCTTCATCCGATTTTCTGGAACTAAAAGAGCATTTTTCTGGTGTTGTTCGTGAATTAAGGAAGCTAAGAAAATTGGGTTTGGTCGTGGTTTCTTCTTGGTTCGATCGCTAGAAATCATTTTCATTCGATAGGTAAATATTCCAAATCAATTCGTACGACCCTTCTAAAATCTTGTAATCATTTTTCTCATGTTCCTCATGACGATTATGCTATGTGAAAAATGTTCCTAAGGTCGTGGAGGCTGTGGATCGATCGCTAGAAAAATCTTGGTTCAAGGGTTCACTCGATAAGGTGTATTTTGGTTTCTGCTCATTCACTCGTTCAACCTCTGAATCGGTATTTTTCCCATGATCTTTCAACCTTATTTAACTCAGATAAAATATATAATTCAATGCATGCAACCTAAATCAAGTCGTTCGAATTAAAATGCATAATATACGTATAAAGCATGAAATATGAGATACGAATTTTCTGGTGGTTGTAATCATTTTTCCTGGACTCTATATGATCTAAATGGCATGAGAAAAATAAGAATCTGAATATTTGAATCTGAATTTGATCATGGTTTAATTTAGTTCTATCGCTAAAATGGGAATAGGTTGGATCGAATGAAATTAAAAACCCTAGCTTCGATTAGGGTTAAGAGCTGGGTTTCTGGGATAAATTAATGCAGAAAAGGACAAAGCAATGATTGATAAATGATTAGGTCGTGTGATACAAATTGGATTAGGGTTTATCGAATTGGATTGTATGCGTTTGGAACATTTAGAAATTATAGGGTGTATTTCGTAACTTCCGAAACTTATGGGTCATTTTTGTAAGATTATTTAACTGTGTTAAATGTGGATAAAATCTAAGATGAAGGGTCTTTGTGTAATATAGAACTTAAAAAGGGTTTAATTCGTAAATGTTGGAAGTTTGTAAACCGATTGGAAATTCGTTTAAAATAAAAGGACTTGTTTTGTAATTTTGGGAAACTTGTGTCATTCGTATAAAAATGCTTATAAGGGACTTAATGTGTAACTTTGGTT
This sequence comes from Artemisia tridentata subsp. tridentata, assembly GCA_021014915.2. NCBI lineage: Eukaryota > Viridiplantae > Streptophyta > Magnoliopsida > Asterales > Asteraceae > Artemisia > Artemisia tridentata. Next base: position 181,130,230 of record CP139506.1, read on the forward strand.
ATTAAAGGGATTTAAACTGTAAATACTTAATAAATATAGATCGAATGGTAACTTAAAGTAATGAAGGACTAAATGTGTAAATTATGTAAAGTTATGGACCTATTCGTACAACATGTAAAATATGGGTTAGTTTCGGTAATTTAAAAAGGCTAAGGGCTTGTTGTGTTGATATGGGCTTGTAAGGGTATTCGAATTAATTTGTTTAAAGTTAAGATTATGTTTTGTAAATTTCTTAAACTTGAGGGTTTAAATCGTAAATCATTAAACTACGAGGGTTATAGGAGTAATATATGTAATTAAAGGGTTAATCTTGCTAAAAGATAAATTGTGATATTTACTTCTAAAACTTTACACTTTAATTATATTTTCAAATTAACCCTTAACGTATATTTAATTCTAAATCTAAAACCCTAAAATACGTAAAGCTATTATTGAGAATACGTGAATCTATAACTAAGTAAAATCTGATAAAATGAGTAATTCGGTCAACTAAATAAGGAACTTACTAAATCCGGAAAACTGCTAAAAAGGGAAGTTACTTAAAATGGAAAGTCAGTTAAAAACCTATTGTAATACTCTTCTACTCTCTTAGGTGTTAAGAAGGAGAGATCCTGAGCTTGTCAGTGTTTGCTAATTCTGGTTTTATTTTGCTTGCAATAAGGTACAGATACTCTGCCCTTTTTCAGTAAGGGTGTCCTATCTCATGGTTATGATTCCAATTCTGATTTGTTTAAGTGTTTCCAAAACCATTGCTATGAACCCTTTTATTATGAACCTTTCTGGTTACACTCTGATTTGGACCTTTGTTATTACATCTGACATATCTGTTATGAACCATCTATTATGGACCATCTGATTTGACCTTTGATATATGACTTTCTGATTATGATATGATGTCTGACTCTTAGTTTGATACCCGAGCCATTTCACTAGGCATGGGGGTTCCATGTCCGTGTCATTGATGCACCAATGGCATGACTCTAGGGCGGTAGAGTGATGTTCCGCCACGTCCCCATTCTGTTTATGATATGTGCACACTTCTATGATTATGGCCAATATGATATGTTCTGGGGGGCGTATGGATGCATCCTAGATCTGTTCTGTTAGTGGATTTAATTATATATATATATGATATCTGTTCTGGTGACTGGTGCTTGTGTGCAATACACGCCTTTCACATTTATCTGGGAGCTGATCACTCCATTTGATACATGAGGACACCCCTCATATTATCTGGTTACTTAAGAGGCATCCCCTCTGGATTGTGATGATTATTATCTGTTCTGTTCTGGGCTCGTGGTGGATGACTATCCTATTCTTCATTTTATTTTCTGTCTCTTGTTTATACCTCATGATATTTCCCCATGCACCATATTTCAGTTCTATTTCATTATTATTGCTTTGTATATGTATTTGTTCACTGGGCTTTTTAAGCTCAGCCGTACGTTTCTTTTCATGTACGGCAGGTATTTAAGCTTGGATTCGGGGTTTTAGCTTTGGGGATGAGAGCAACTGTGTGAAGCTTTGACCTTAGCATTCTAGATATACCATTTCGGATTCTGTTTCTGTTATGCCATTGTTTAGGCATTTTGGATTATGTACTTCGGTTTATTTCTGTTTTGGACATAAGTTGTGTTGACTTATTTCCTTTGACCATTTATGTTATGGACTTATCATGTTTGGATTTAATGCTTGTAATCTGATATGAAGCCATTGTTGTGATATCTTTACCCTTGCCGGGTTGGGGTGTTACAATTTATGGTATCAGAGAGACAGGTTATCCGAAACCCTTAGAGCTTAGGCTCGTGACCTGTGAGGATTGGGTAGAACTTAGGTTTCCTTTCGCGCACTCTTTTCCTATTTTGATCTGTCATATATTCTTGATCTGCTCTGTCATATTCTATCTGAGTTGCTAATCCTTTTTGTAATCGTTCAGATGGTGAACACGCGCTTTAACGAGTATGATGCTCCAAATTTCGAAGCCATGATTGCTGAGGCTTTGAAAAACGTTCTCCCTGACCTTTCTGCTCAGGTGGTGACCGAGGTCACCGACAGACTCCGTAGTGGGGCAGGTCCTTCTGGAGGTGGTGGTGGCGGTGACCCACCCGCTCCCCCACCGGTTGGTATTCATGTGTGGATTGAGCGGTTCAACAAGCTCAAGCCTCTTTCGTTCAAGTCAGCTGCCACTCCTCATGAGGCAGAGGACTGGATTACCCACGTCGAGAAATTGTTCAGGGTTCTCGGATGTGCTGACGAGTTTAAAACTCGTTTGGCTACATTCAAGCTGGAAGGTGACGCTCAGAATTGGTGGACTGCCCTTGTGCAGGCAAAGGGGGATGATTTTGCTGAGACTTGTTCGTGGGCAGGGTTCATTGAGGTGTTTTATAAGCAGTACATTCCTATGGCAGAAAAGCTGAGATATGAGAGGGAATACGGGTCGATTCGTCAAGGTGATCATGAGTCTTCAGGAGACTTTATGCAGCGATTCTTACGTCTGGCCAGTTTCGTTGGGCCAGAGGTTACCGGGGATGCGGTTCGACAGGCTCGTCACTTCAAATGGGCTCTTAAGGGATGGGTGTTAGACCGGATTGTTAACACTCCATATGAGGATGTGGCTAGTGTTCAGGATGCTGCGCGCAACATTGAGTTGCTGCATGAGGACAGGAGATCTAATAAACGTGATAGAGATGGCAACAGGGTTGATACTCGGGGTCAGGGTCGTCAGGACCAGAGACAGGATTTTCGAGGTCGTCAGGACCATGGGCAGGATCAGCGGGGTCGCCAGGACCGAGGTGGTGATTATAGGCGTCAGGATTCTAGGAACCAGGGCCGGCAGGATTATGGTCGGTATGGTGGTGACCGTCAGGGTCAAGGTCAGGGTGATAATAGCAGGCGTAGGGATTCTCAGCAGTATCAGCAGTCAGGATCGTCAGGCCAGAAGAAGGCTGTTGAGACTCTACCTCCTCCTCCTTTATGTACTACATGTGGGAAACCACATCCGGGTCCTTGCTATAAAGCTTCTGGGGGTTGTTTTTCGTGTGGCTCTTCTCAGCACCGGATCAAAGATTGCCCCAAGAAGAACCCCATCGTACCAGCAAACCCGACTAGGCCAGCTCCGACCATGGGCCGAGTGTATGCTACTACTCGGGACCAAGCGGCCAACACATCAGGTACCATTACTGGCATACTTTATATTGGAGATCGTACGGCTTTTGTATTGTTTGACACCGGAGCTACTCATTCCATTATATCTGTAAACTTTGCTAAGAAACTTAATCTGGAACCAAAACCATTAATAAATCGTATATCAATCGCAACCCCAATGAAAACCCAAGTGATTATTGATCATGAATATGTTAACTGTCCTCTACGTTTCGATGATCGTGTTCGTCCTGCAAATCTGCTTCCCATTAATATGACCGATTTTGATGCAATTCTGGGCATGGATTGGTTGGCTGATCATAAGGCTACCATCGATTGTTATGCCCGCAAGGTGATCTTCGGCAATATTCATCATCCTGATTTCATTTATCATGGTTCCCAGCCTCTGAAATCCGTTAAGATTATTTCTGCCATGAAAGCACGAACTCTGATATCTCATGGTTGCCAAGGCTATTTGGCTTCTGTTAAAGATTCATCTGTAGAAAGTCCCGATGTTGCTAGCGTTCCCATTGTTCGGGAGTATGCTGATGTATTTCCTGATGAACTTCCTGGCCTTCCTCCGGCTAGAGAAGTTGAATTTTCTATTGATCTGATTCCTGGTGCCGAACCTATCTCTAAGGCTCCGTACCGGATGGCGCCTGTTGAGTTAAAGGAATTAAAGGAGCAATTGGAAGAACTTTTAGAGAACGGATTTATTCGGCCTAGTGTTTCGCCCTGGGGTGCTCCGGTTCTTTTTGTGAAGAAGAAGGATGGGTCTATGCGGCTGTGCATTGATTATCGCGAGTTAAATCGCATTACCATTCGTAACCGTTATCCGCTTCCTCGCATTGATGACTTGTTTGATCAATTGCAAGGAGCCAAGGTGTTCTCTAAAATCGACTTGCGATCTGGTTATCACCAACTGCGAGTTAAAGAGCAGGATGTTTCTAAGACTGCCTTCCGTACCCGCTATGGACACTATGAGTTTCTGGTTATGCCGTTTGGCCTAACAAATGCTCCTGCTGTGTTTATGGATTTGATGAACCGGATCTTTCATGAATTCCTCGATAAGTTCGTCATTGTTTTTATTGATGACATTCTGGTATATTCTAAATCGTCTGAGGAGCACGAGCAGCATTTGCGTATAGTTCTGGGTATTCTGAGGCAGCAGAAGTTATTCGCGAAATTCTCTAAGTGTGAGTTCTGGCTTAACCAAGTCGCTTTCCTTGGTCATATCGTGTCTGCAGAGGGTATCACTATGGATCCCGCTAAGGTTGAGGCTATCACCAAGTGGCCGAGACCTACCACGGTGACTGAAATTCGGAGTTTTCTGGGATTAGCTGGTTATTACCGGCGTTTTGTTGAAGGGTTTTCTAAGTTGGCCTTGCCTTTGACTCAGTTGATGCGGAAGGGTGAAAAGTTTGTATGGACTGATGAGCGTGAGCAGAGTTTTGAGGAGTTGAAAAGGCGATTAGTGTCCGCACCCATTCTGACCTTACCTTCTGGTTCTGGAGGTTTCCAAATTTATAGCGATGCGTCTAAGAAGGGTTTAGGCTGTGTGCTTATGCAACACGGCAAGGTGATTGCCTATGCTTCTCGGCAATTAAAACCCTATGAAGAAAACTACCCAACTCATGATCTGGAATTAGCCGCGGTTGTTTTTGCCTTAAAAATCTGGAGACATTACTTGTATGGTGAATCGTGTGATATCTTCACCGATCATAAGAGTCTCAAATATATCTTTACTCAGAAGGAGCTCAATATGAGGCAGAGGAGATGGTTAGAGCTTCTAAAAGATTACGACACGAACATCCAGTACCACCCAGGCAAGGCTAATGTAGTTGCTGATGCACTTAGTCGTAAGTCTGGGATGATTGCTAGCTTGGAGATTGATTCTCATGTTCTTAAGGATTTGGAGCGTTTGGATGTCGAGTTGTGTGTTCGACGTGACGTTGGTTACTGGGCTAGTTTGAAAATTGAGTCGAATCTGATGTTGCGTATTAAAGAGGCTCAGAAAGATGATGGTGAACTCTGGGCTATTGTTCAAAATATTGAAGAGGGTAAGCAAACTGAGTTTAGAGTTGATGATAACGGAGTTGTTTGGTATGAGGACCGTTTATGTGTGCCTAATGATTCTGATTTGCGTGAGGCTGTTTTGACTGAGGCTCACAGTTCTCCTTTCTCTATACATCCTGGTTCTACCAAGATGTATCGGGATCTAAAGCAGCACTTCTGGTGGAACGGTATGAAGCAAGATGTGGCGTTATTTGTTGCTAAATGTATGACCTGCCAGCAAGTTAAGATTGAGCATCAGCGAGCTAGTGGTCTGTTGCAACCCCTGGAGATTCCTACTTGGAAGTGGGATGAGATTTCCATGGATTTCGTTTCTGGTCTGCCTTTGACTCGTAAAAGACATGATGCGATTTGGGTGGTCGTCGATCGGCTAACTAAATCTGCTCATTTCTTACCCATCCGTATGACCTATAGTATCAGTAAGTTGGCAGAAATCTTTCAGCAGGAGATTGTCAGATTGCATGGTATGCCTTCATCTATCGTTTCTGATCGTGATCCTCGTTTCACTTCACGGTTCTGGAAGGGACTTCATAAAGCTTGGGGCGCTCGCCTTAAGTTTAGCACCGCTTTTCATCCCCAAACTGATGGTCAGTCGGAGAGGACCATTCAGACATTGGAAGACATGTTACGATCTTGTGCTTTGGAATGGACCGGTAGTTGGGACGAGTATTTATGTTTGGTGGAGTTCGCATATAATAATAGTTGGCATGCTAGTATTCGGATGGCTCCGTTCGAGATGTTATATGGGCGCAAGTGTAGAGCGCCGGTTTGTTGGAACGAAGTAGGGGAGCGTATTATTGAGGGTCCGGAGTTGGTTCGGGACACCAACGAAAAGGTAGCCGTTGCTAGAGAAAAGTTAAAGGAGGCCCGTGCTCGTCAGAAGAGCTATGCTGACAAGCACCGTCGTGACCTAGAGTTTAATGTTGGTGATCGAGTATTTCTGAAAGTATCTCCTTTCCGAGGGGTTAAGCGTTTTGGAATTAAGGGCAAGTTGAGTCCTCGGTTTATTGGTCCCTTTGAGATTCTGGATCGTATTGGGGAGGTTTCTTATCGTCTAGCTCTACCTCCTCAGCTATCTCATGTGCATAATGTTTTCCATGTATCTCTTCTGAGGGGATACAACTATCACCCGTTGCATGTGGTGTCTTATCCACTTGATCAGATTCAGCCGGATATGTCTTTATCCGAAGAGCCGGAGGCTATTCTGGACCGGCAAGAGCGGTCATGAGGAATAAAGTCATTCCATTCATAAAGGTTCTTTGGAAGAATCACCCAGAGCGCGAGGCTACCTGGGAGACTGAAGAATCGATTCGTGCCAGTTATCCCCACTTTGTATTCTGATCTGGTATGTCTTTGTCTTGTCTTCTGTTTCATTTCATCTGTACCTTTTTGCAAATTTCGAGGACGAAATTTTTTTTGTTAGAGGGGAAGAAGTTGTAACACCTAAAAATCCAAAACATGTAAAATGACCATTTTGCCCCTACAAACTATAAAATTAATTAAAAGCTTATAAAGTACCGAATCGATCCCAAACTTCTGGAAAAGAACAAGACATGATATAAAATAATTTTAACAACTTTGATTAATATTTATAAAAGTTACAAAATTACCAAATTGCCCTTATTGAACCGATTAGCACAAAAATCAAATAATTAGACTTTAAAGGCAAATAAATTACATTTAATTGGAAATTTAAATCACATTCATGGGCCTTGAATATTTCCGTGATTTTGGGAGCTGTAAACCCTCCCCTTGACGCTCCTCTATCCCTAAATAAGTTAAACCTCTTAGAACCCTAATTTTCTCTATAGCCGCTTAAAGAAAAACACACAAAATAATTCCTCAAACCTTCATCCGATTTTCTGGAACTAAAAGAGCATTTTTCTGGTGTTGTTCGTGAATTAAGGAAGCTAAGAAAATTGGGTTTGGTCGTGGTTTCTTCTTGGTTCGATCGCTAGAAATCATTTTCATTCGATAGGTAAATATTCCAAATCAATTCGTACGACCCTTCTAAAATCTTGTAATCATTTTTCTCATGTTCCTCATGACGATTATGCTATGTGAAAAATGTTCCTAAGGTCGTGGAGGCTGTGGATCGATCGCTAGAAAAATCTTGGTTCAAGGGTTCACTCGATAAGGTGTATTTTGGTTTCTGCTCATTCACTCGTTCAACCTCTGAATCGGTATTTTTCCCATGATCTTTCAACCTTATTTAACTCAGATAAAATATATAATTCAATGCATGCAACCTAAATCAAGTCGTTCGAATTAAAATGCATAATATACGTATAAAGCATGAAATATGAGATACGAATTTTCTGGTGGTTGTAATCATTTTTCCTGGACTCTATATGATCTAAATGGCATGAGAAAAATAAGAATCTGAATATTTGAATCTGAATTTGATCATGGTTTAATTTAGTTCTATCGCTAAAATGGGAATAGGTTGGATCGAATGAAATTAAAAACCCTAGCTTCGATTAGGGTTAAGAGCTGGGTTTCTGGGATAAATTAATGCAGAAAAGGACAAAGCAATGATTGATAAATGATTAGGTCGTGTGATACAAATTGGATTAGGGTTTATCGAATTGGATTGTATGCGTTTGGAACATTTAGAAATTATAGGGTGTATTTCGTAACTTCCGAAACTTATGGGTCATTTTTGTAAGATTATTTAACTGTGTTAAATGTGGATAAAATCTAAGATGAAGGGTCTTTGTGTAATATAGAACTTAAAAAGGGTTTAATTCGTAAATGTTGGAAGTTTGTAAACCGATTGGAAATTCGTTTAAAATAAAAGGACTTGTTTTGTAATTTTGGGAAACTTGTGTCATTCGTATAAAAATGCTTATAAGGGACTTAATGTGTAACTTTGGTTATTAAAGGGATTTAAACTGTAAATACTTAATAAATATAGATCGAATGGTAACTTAAAGTAATGAAGGACTAAATGTGTAAATTATGTAAAGTTATGGACCTATTCGTACAACATGTAAAATATGGGTTAGTTTCGGTAATTTAAAAAGGCTGAGGGCTTGTTGTGTTGATATGGGCTTGTAAGGGTATTCGAATTAATTTGTTTAAAGTTAAGATTATGTTTTGTAAATTTCTTAAACTTGAGGGTTTAAATCGTAAATCATTAAACTACGAGGGTTATAGGAGTAATATATGTAATTAAAGGGTTAATCTTGCTAAAAGATAAATTGTGATATTTACTTCTAAAACTTTACACTTTAATTATATTTTCAAATTAACCCTTAACGTATATTTAATTCTAAATCTAAAACCCTAAAATACGTAAAGCTATTATTGAGAATACGTGAATCTATAACTAAGTAAAATCTGATAAAATGAGTAATTCGGTCAACTAAATAAGGAACTTACTAAATCCGGAAAACTGCTAAAAAGGGAAGTTACTTAAAATGGAAAGTCAGTTAAAAACCTATTGTAATACTCTTCTACTCTCTTAGGTGTGAAGAAGGAGAGATCCTGAGAATGTCAGTGTTTGCTAATTCTGGTTTTATTTTGCTTGCAATAAGGTACAGATACTCTGCCCTTTTTCAGTAAGGGTGTCCTATCTCATGGTTATGATTCCAATTCTGATTTGTTTAAGTGTTTCCAAAACCATTGCTATGAACCCTTTTATTATGAACCTTTCTGGTTACACTCTGATTTGGACCTTTGTTATTACATCTGACATATCTGTTATGAACCATCTATTATGGACCATCTGATTTGACCTTTGATATATGACTTTCTGATTATGATATGATGTCTGACTCTTAGTTTGATACCCGAGCCATTTCACTAGGCATGGGGGTTCCATGTCCGTGTCATTGATGCACCAATGGCATGACTCTAGGGCGGTAGAGTGATGTTCCGCCACGTCCCCATTCTGTTTATGATATGTGCACACTTCTATGATTATGGCCAATATGATATGTTCTGGGGGGCGTATGGATGCATCCTAGATCTGTTCTGTTAGTGGATTTAATTATATATATATATGATATCTGTTCTGGTGACTGGTGCTTGTTTGCAATACACGCCTTTCACATTTATCTGGGAGCTGATCACTCCATTTGATACATGAGGACACCCCTCATATTATCTGGTTACTTAAGAGGCATCCCCTCTGGATTGTGATGATTATTATCTGTTCTGTTCTGGGCTCGTGGTGGATGACTATCCTATTCTTCATTTTATTTTCTGTCTCTTGTTTATACCTCATGATATTTCCCCATGCACCATATTTCAGTTCTATTTCATTATTATTGCTTTGTATATGTATCTGTTCACTGGGCTTTTTAAGCTCAGCCGTACGTTTCTTTTCATGTACGGCAGGTATTTAAGCTTGGATTCGGGGTTTTAGCTTTGGGGATGAGAGCAACTGTGTGAAGCTTTGACCTTAGCATTCTAGATATACCATTTCGGATTCTGTTTCTGTTATGCCATTGTTTAGGCATTTTGGATTATGTACTTCGGTTTATTTCTGTTTTGGACATAAGTTGTGTTGACTTATTTCCTTTGACCATTTATGTTATGGACTTATCATGTTTGGATTTAATGCTTGTAATCTGATATGAAGCCATTGTTGTGATATCTTTACCCTTGCCGGGTTGGGGTGTTACAGTGACAACTCTACCAGAGAATCAACTTACACCAGAACAGATCCTACACCGTGAGGCCAATGAACTTGCAATGGAGTATATTTTTCTGGGAATACCTAATCCAATTTACCATAGCATTGATGCTCAGAAGTCTGCTAAGGATATGTGGGAACATGTACATGATGGAAGGCACGGAACTCAATCAAGAAGACATGGAATCCAAGTTTTATCTTGAATATGAAACATTCATGATTGAACCAGGGGAGTCATTAGAGTCATACTATCATCGCTTCACAAACATCATCAATGACTTGGACTGACACAATATCATCTTGCCTAAAATTGCTATCAACACCAAATTCCTTAATTGTTTAGGTCAAGATTGGTAGAAATATGTCACATTTGTTCGTCAAGCCAAAAATCTTCATAATGCGAAGTATGGGTTGTTGTTTGATTATCTAAAGCATCATCAATCTGAAGTTGACAAAGATCGAGCTCTCCGTGGAATGTATCAACCTTCAACACCTCCTCCACAGTCGAATCCACTTGCACTTATGGCTCAATCTTATCAAGCTCCATATCCACAGTCGAATCATACGATTGGTCAACAACTGCAATCACCTTCTACTCAGATCGTTCCATATGATTCTTCATAACAATCAACTGACAATCAACTTGTTCCATATGAACAACAAGACAACATGTTCTATGCACAAGCACTTGATGATGAAGAAGAAGAAGCATTTAATACATTGAATCAAGGATTTGCTTTCATTGCTCGAGCCTTCAGCAAATTTGCAAACAAATCAAACAATCGTCTTCACAATTCATCTAACCCAAGGAATCAAGCTGTTGTTCAAGGGGGACGAGTTGAAGTGTAGAATCAATCTTATGGATGTTAAATGGGAAACAGTGGCTATGCAGGGAATTCGGGTAACGACCAAATGTCTAATGCTGCTAGTGGAAGTAGGAACAATGTTGGTGCTCCTCAAAGAAGGGTTGAAATTATTGCACAAACTGGGAATGCGGGGATCAGATGCTACAACTGTAACGGCAAGGGTCATTTGGCTAATGCATGTCCTAAACCAAAGATGAGAGGCAGTGACTTCCACAAGCAAGCATTACTTCTAGCACTCAAGGATGAAGCAGGAGGAATTCTTACCGACAATGAACAAAGCTTCATGGCCTTTGCTAATTCAGATGATGAAATGGATGATCTGGAAGCTAATGCTGTTGTGATGTTAATGGCAAAAATGCAAGAACTTCACATGAGTGATACATGCCCAGTGTATGAAACTGATGGCCTGTCTCAAGTACCTGATGCAACCACATGCCTCATACATGAAATAGCTTCTCCATATGCACTCGACAAGGATCAAGTTATTCAAGATAATACATTGTTACCTCTTTGAGACGATGATCAAGTTAACACAGTTGTTACATTTGATGCTGATGATCAAATTAACCCAGTTGTTACATTTGATGATGATGATCAAATTAACCCAGTTGTTACCTTTGATGATCAAATTGATGAATGTAATAATGATCAACTTGAAAAAATTGAACTTTCGCCTGGTCCAGATCCAGACCTAATGACTTTACTCATGACCACCCAATCCCAAGTTGAAAAATGCAATGAAATAAATGGTAACATAAAATCTAAGATTGCATCATTAACTGCGGAACTTGAGAGCTGTAAAACTCAACTTACAAACTTTGAAACACAAGCAAAGCGAGAAAAAAGGTTTGAAGTTGCATTTCAAAATTCTTATGTTAAAGAGCAAGAATTACAACATCAAATGCGAGAATTAATTGTTTCCAATAACAATCACGTTTCAAAATTAGAACAAGAAAAGCTTGAGTTAAAACAACAAGTCGAACATCTTGCAACTGAACTTTCAAAAACTTATTTGGAGATGTCGGTTTGTGAAGTAACTCTTTTAGAATACAAACAAAAGTCAAGGAAACGAATTGATTCTCACGTTGATGAAATTGTTGAGTTAGAAAGAAAAATAAAAGAATTTCAAAACGTTGTTTACAAAAATGGTGAGTCGGTCACAACCATAAAAAAGTTCACTTTAAAATCAAATCCAAATGGTTCAAAAGGTTTTGCTCTTCGTGACGATAAACCACATTTTCTACACACAGCTCTCAGAGAAAATCCAAAGTTGTATAGCGCAGAACAATTGTTTGATGGTACTGTTAAGCGTGTTATTGTATATAATTGTGAGGAAGAATGGGAACAAGAAGATGAGAGTCGATTGAAAATGAGCAAAAAAGATATGGTTAAACCATTTGATTATTCTAAATTACCATATATTCATGAAACTTTTGTTCCTCAAAAAGAAACAACAGAACAACCTTGGTATATTTCAGAAATTCTTGAATCAACTTCTATAACCACTGGTAAATTTCGACTTGTATTAAGCTAATATAATATTCTAAATAAAGAATACTTATCCATTTTCTACGTATAATTTTTTTTAAAGAATTAAATGTAATCAGTTTATCTGATCACCACGACTAACTAATGTGACGTAACTCACATCCTCAATAAACGTGCTCCCACGCAGACCGACACCAATATGCTTCATGTTTCTTTCACATAAACATCTTTATATGTCAAGTACCAAAGTTTTCAACTTCTATTTGCCACTTTACGTTAATTCTTTAACGTACGATTATTAAACGCTCAAACTAAACGTTTACTACCTATTAAAGTTCCCACAAGACCCCTAAAATGCACTATAACCCCTAATGTGCACTAATGACCCCTAAAGTGCACTGAGGACCCCCAAAGTGCAAACCTTAAAGAACAAAACCCTAAAGCTAATGTACAATCCCTTAAAGCACGAAAACCTAAGCTTTGCCTTATTTTCCCGTTACAAGCCCTAATTTCACAAATCTATGATTTTATGCGATAAAAACACAAACCCTAATTAATGTGAACATGATTTCTATAAAATATAAATGTACAAGTGTCTCAAGAACAAGTACAAACCCTTAATGCATAAAACTCAACATTTATAAAAACCTCATTATAAACCTTAGTGTATTTACTCTAAAGCACATAATACTAGACCCTTATGCACTAACCCTAAACCTAGTTTTCTTATAACATTCAAACCTAAAATACAAGTCCTAAAACCTATGGTACAAGTGCTTAATGCATAAAAACTAAAAAAAAACTACATTTTACTACACTAAACATATCTAAACCTAATTAGACTTAACAAGACACTAACCAAGGACCCTAACTAAGATTTCTTCCTAAAACTCCATGTACAACACATTAAAGCCATGGTACAAGTAGTTAAAGCATGGACGACACCTTTGTTTCTTATAGTTCAAATCGTACCAAAATGTAACCAAATCAAACCCTAACTACACCCTAACTAAGCCCTACCTAAGAGATAATCATGCCACATCACCATGTCCCCCAAGCCTTCTACATTGGTCAATAATATCAAGCCTAATTAAGGTCTCTAATGGTGCCACATTTCAAGTTTTCTTACAATCACACAAATGTTACCAACTTCAGGATACACATCATCTTGTCTCTCCTTCCATATCACACCTTCCCAAGTAGCTAGAACACTCAAGAAAACCTGATTTTCTTCCTTTTATAAATCGACCCAAAAACCTGCTTTTCATTTCATCACTTGTTCTAATCACTAAACACTCCCACACACACCTACATTCTGAATCATAAGCCTCAAGAGAAGTAGGAGAAGGATACTCAAAAGCCTAGGAGAGTGGAAAGAAGCCTTGTTTCACTTAGGAGTCATTTTGGTCCCATTTGGTGTTATTCGAATTCCACAAGAGTAAGTCCTTCTAGTACTTTTAATCCCTTTTATAACATTTAGTTACACTTAAACATGATGTTACTTAAGCTTAAATAGAAGGCCAAGATAAAAAACCATGATTTCTATAGTTTCTGTTTAACTAGTAACCAAACAAACGCCCCTACTAAGTAATAAGGTTGTTTTCAATTTTAAGGCTTTGATAAACACAAATAAGTCATCTAGACAAGCAAGGTTACATGTTGATAAGCCACAAAAATAAGCCCATAAGATTCAAGGTCTAAATTGCATTTTTCTTTCTTTTGTTACTGGTCGACAACAAGCCAAACACCCCTTTTGGATCGAGATTTTAACCTACAAGCAAACAGCCATAAGCTAAGATATTAACCCCTAGTAATAAGATCCTAGGTGACTTTACGAAGCCCCAAAGACTTGGCAAAAAACTGTACATGCTTCACTTGAATTTCTGTATTTCTTTTGTTAGGTCGCACGCTAGAAAACCCTAACCACCCCTTTTTAGCCTCACTTTTCTACCATAAGCCAAAGTTTATAAGCCCAGCCAATAAGCACTTTTAACAAGCTCCCAGGATACTTCTTAAAGCCCCCAAGATCCTGATCAAACTCTATAGGCTACGCTCAAATTTTATTGTTCTTTTCATATCGATCAGACATGGATTCATTTCCTTTCTTTCTTTATCGAGAAACAGGCCAAACACCCTACTTTGATGAATTATTTAGCCCATAAGCTAAAAGCTTTAAGCTGTGAGATTTAGCAAACTTAATAAGCTCCTAGCAAAGATTATTAAACCACAAGAACGTTGTCAAAAGATCATAGGGCCTCGTGTATTTTCTTGGTTCTTTTTGGTGTCTCGGCCTATAAACTAACACACCCATTTGATTTGTTTTAAACCTATAAGCTAAGAATATAAGCTAATAAGCTGTTCACAGCTTATTTACAAGCTTAACACAACTTATTTTAGCAAGCCATAATAAATCACACACTTTTCTAAACTTTAAACGCGATTAAAATGAAATAAGGACTATGTATATAACGACTAAAACACTTTGAGGTGAAAACTCTAACATTTTGAAACTTGGAGTTTTCTTGTGCCAAAACAGTAAATTTTGATAAGTTATATACAAAAAGGGCTGCAATTGTAAACAACTAATAGTTAAGGGTATAAAGTGTCACCATTGAAACTACAGGGGTAAAAGTTATCATTTTATGAAATTTGAGGGGTATAAATTGTCAATTTATAAAATATGAAGGATATAAGTTGTCATTTTATAAAAGACGAAGGGTGTAAGTTGTCATTATATGAAAGTTCAGGGGTATAAACTGTCAACGATTGAAACTATAAGGGTATAAAGTGTAACATTTTATATTATTTCGGGAAATATACTTTTGGCTTGTTTTTGATAAAAACTAATAAACGAGATATTTCTAATTCAATAACGATCAATCAAACACTAAAAGTAAAATATGATATATATATATCATTCACTAACTTTTGAAAAGACTTCAAGTTGTCTCGTTCAAGAGTTAACTATCAACAAGACACTTGCTATACGAATATCCAAAACACGTATTTAAGAATACGAATACTGAAAATTGACATATTCACCTAGATCGCGTGTCAGAGCAGTTTATTCACCGTACTTGATTTACTTTCAAATCAGACTACTGTAACGCCAAGGTGAGTTCATAGTCCCCCTTTTATACGTTTTTCAAACTCGTGGGGAGATACATGCTACAAACCTGAACACAAGTATTTTTCTGTATGCTATCCTGGTTGACATTGCCTAAGCTTACACTGTTGCCACTAAAAAGACCCTCTTATCATGAGCCATTAATCACTTGCGAGTGAACGCGAATATAGTGAATAGATCTATTGGAGGTTGACGACCCTTTGTACTAGCCGGATAGATAGCTATAATGCTAGCCGGATTGATAGACAAATGCACTTTATTTGAGACTAAATAGGAAGTTGGCAAGCTCCTACCCGAGGGCATTATTACTACATTTAATTATGTTAGTAATTTACATCACTCTTGTGATGTCTTACTGTTATGGTTTGCGTGTCATGAGGCTTAGGGCAGTATACTGTACTGCAATGTTATTGTTTTACCACTACTCAACTTGTGTTCAACCAACTTATTATTATGCAAACACTATGGATTCACTCAACCTTTGTGTTGACTTTTTAGCATGTTTTATCTCAGGTAACTAAAGCACAACTTGGCACGGAGTGGCTATGGACTTTCATATAAAAAGGGTGTCCATTTTGTTATCATTCATACAATATATATGTATTTCAATAACTCCCGCTGGGACCTCTCTTTTGTAAAACTCTGATTAAATAAATGAATGATAACTGTTTTATCTAAAAACGTCTCTTTTTAAGTCGTTTTATATTATTATGACTGTGATACCTGAAATAACACCCCAAACCTATTTCCGCTGCGTATACTGAAATTTGGGGGTGTTACAGATTGGTATCAGAGCCATGGTTATAGAGAACAAGGTTCAAACCTAAACTATAACCAGTTTTCACAACTTAACTAAAGTCCTCCGTGCCACAACGCCACTAAAATACTACTTATGCATGTTTATGCTAATTATTTAGTTACATGGTGAAATATTTATAATTACCGGGTTGTTACAGAGCTATGTCTTCTTCTACCCCCCTTATTATTGTCTTATCGGATTCGGATTCTAAGCCCGAGGAGACTATTCCCTCCACACCAGTCTACTCCCCAGCACCCAGCCATGCTACATTAGATACGGAGTCCGATCCTTCAGAGGAGTCATCTGAGGACTTCGCAGTAGTATCTGATATCGGTCCAACACCGAGGCATGCTATAGAGTCATAGGATGTTATTACGGTACCTGATATCGCTCCATTTCCTGATGATCCGTATATGCTTGCTAGGAGAGGATATCATACTTTTTCAGATGCAGAGCCATCTGAGTCAGACTCTTCTTCATCTTCTGAGTCACTGCCAGCACCACCTTCTCTAGTTAGACATAGGAGAGTTCGAGTTTTACAGCCTTACGAACCTGAGCCGTTTATGGAAGCATTCCGTCGTCATCCTAATGGTCCGGTCAGGAAGAATACACCAGGAAAACGGGTATTTCGTATCCAACCACGTGTTTCTGAAGTACCACCACCCGCACCATTAGCTCCACCATCATCATCCTCACCAGATACACCACCAACTCGCCCCAAAAGAACCCGTGAGTCTGCACAGAAAAGGACACTTTCCGTGCCCTCACCACCAGTATCACCACCATCACCTCCACACCCATACATGCTACCCACGTATGTACCATCCTCAGTTCCGGCATCTTCACCACCACCTACACCATCACTTCCTCCCCGAGACGCTATCCATGAGGAGGCGATGCCACCACAAAAGAGGACCCGCTTCTGTAACCCACTACCATCTACGGATTTCACTCCCCCGTCTCAGCCGTTTGAGCTCAGTGAGGAGGCTAGGGCCGCTATTTCCCGATATCACTCTTTACCTAGATCACCCTCTCCAGATATCACTCCTCCACCACGGGTGTTCGAGACAGGCGAGAATTCCCAGGCAGCAACAGACCGACAGCCTACTATCCCTACCCTCATGGCACGTATGGATCACCATGAGGAACAGATCGAGACTGCATTGGGTCATCTCGATGAGCTACCTCTCGAGCGCATAGAGACGATGGAGTATACAGCTGGGAATTTAATGGATAGCCAAACAACTATGCAGCAAGAATTAGGTGCCTTGAACACCGAGTTACAGGAAACTCGTGAGCAGGTACACGAACTGGAGGAACAGCATAGACAGCTACGTCATGAGATACCACTGCTAGATTAGGTCTTTATCTATCAACTTTTGTACTATATCCCAGCCACGGAGTATGTGGCATAAATATGACACTTGTATATGTTTTGTTATGTAACAAACTAGCAAGTTATTTATGGCTATATGTGGTTGCGATTTTGTTATATTTGCTGTGTTATGATATTGACTAATGTGGGCCAGTGTTGATCATTTTACATTCATGTATGATAGTATTTGGACATGTTGTGATCTTACGATTCTCCTGGACTTGAATTGTTGTGATTTTATACTGTGGCAGTGTTGTTATGATGTCTACACCTTTACCTTGTTATTTGTATTGTTCTAACATAACATGGTCATTATGCGAATTCTAAACATATGTTTTCTTGTGGTATTAATAGACATATGCCTCCTACAAGTCATGTCTCAAGCTGCTATCCAAAAACTAGTTGCAGATAGTGTTGCTGCAGCACTCGAGACACAAGAAGCAGTAATGGCCCGTTCTGGAAGCTCCAACAGACCTACTGGAGAAAGCGAGACAGCTATAGCTCGCAAGTGTACCTACAAAGATATCATGAACTGTAAACCAACCTTCTTCAAAGGAACATAAGGAGTGAATGAGTTGGCTCGTTGGTTTGAGCGCACGAAAACAGTTTTCATGAGAAGTAGGTCTATCGATGATTGTAAGGTTACTTTTGATACAGGGACCCTTTTAGATGATGCCCTGTCTTGGTGGAACTCTTCTGCCCAAACTATGGGTGTTGAAGCAGTTTATCAACTCACCTGGGCTGACTTTAAAAAGAAAATGCTGAAAAAATATGCCCCCGTACCGAAGTCAAAAAGCTGGAAGAGGAGTTTCACCAATTGGCTGTGAAAGGAATTAATCCCAAGACCTAAAACAGGAAGTTTCAGGAACTGGCTATACTATGCCCAACTGTTGTACCAGATCTTGAGAAAACATTGGAGAAATATATCGAGGGACTGCCTCGAAATATTGAGGGGAATGTCACCTCATCTAAACCACAATCGCTGGAAGAAGCAATCACTATTGCTCAAAGGCTAATGGACAAGGAAATCAAGCTTGGTTCCACCCAAGGAAGCAATGATCACAAGCGGAAGCTTGATGACAAGAGAACCACCCATCGTTACAACAACCATCCCAACAACAACAACAACAACCGCAACAATCATCACCACTATCAACAAAACCGCAACAACCGCCACCACCAACAAAATCGCAGGCAGGAAACTGCCAGAGCTTATGCTGCCACACCTGCTGAAGGAAGTGGTTATATCAGAAGGAAACCGCTGTGCAACTGATGCAAGTTGCACCAAAATGGGCTTTGCACTGTTAGGTGTACAAAATGTCAAAGAATAGGACATCAGACCAAAGACTGTAGAGTCACAGGTGCAAATATATAGCCAGTAGCAGTAACATGCCATGGATGTGGTGAAAAAGGGCATTACAGGAATCAGTGCCCAAAGCAGAATGTCAACCAAAAAATGGTGCCAGGGGAAGAGTGTATGTACTAGGAGATGGAAACGCACAACAAAACCCGGATGTGGTCACGGGTATGTTTCCTCTCAACCAACATCTAGCTAAATTATTATTTGACACAGGAGCCGATAAAAGCTTTATATCTCTTACTTTTGCTTCATTACTTAAACTCGCCCCCACTGCCTTAGACAAGACATACGAAATTGAACTAGCTAATGGGAAATTAGTAGGCACCAACTCTATAATTCGAGGTTGCACCCTAACTTTACTAAACCAACCTTTCGACATTGACCTCATGCCTATCGAACTCGGAAGCTTTGATGTTATCATTGGTATGGATTGGCTGTCCAAATACCATGCAAGGATCATATGCGACGAGAAAGTGGTTCACATCCATTTTGAGGGTGAAACTTTGATTATCCGGGGTAATCAAAGTAAGACTAGATTAAGTATTATATCCTGCCTCAAAACCATGAAGTATATCGACAGGGGATGTCACTCTTTCTTAGCTCATGTGACTGAGAAGAAGACAAATGAGAAATGACTAGAAGATGTGACTGTAGTAAGAGATTTTCCGGAAGTCTTTCCTGAAGAATTGCCTGGACTACCACCTGTTCGTCAGGTAGAGTTTCAGATTGACCTGGTGCCAGGAGCAGCACTAGTAGCACGAGTACCTTACCGTTTAGCACCATCTGAGATGCAAGAACTATCCAATCAACTGCAAGAGTTACTGGATAGAGGTTTTATTTGACCAAGCTCTTTGCCTTGGGGAGCTCCTGTCCTATTCGTCAATAAGAAGGACGGATCTTTTAGGATGTGTATTGATTACCGGGAGTTGAATAAACTTACGGTGAAGAATCGATATCCATTGCCAATGATCGATGATCTGTTTGATCAACTACAAGGATCGAGTGTTTACTCGAAGATTGATTTAAGATCAGGTTATCATCAGCTGCGTGTCAGGGAAGATGATATTCCAAAGACAGCTTTCAGAACAAGATACGGTCACTATGAATTTCAAGTAATGCCATTTGGGTTAACTAATGCACCAGCCATGTTTATGGATCTTATGAACCGTGTGTGCAATCCCTATCTGGAAAAATTCGTGATTGTGTTCATTGATGATATTCTCATCTACTCTCGAAGCGAAGAAGAACATGCGGAGCATTTAAGGACTATTTTGGAATTACTCAAGAAAGAGCAACTGTATGCTAAATTTTCCAAGTGTGATTTCTGGATTCACACTGTGCAGTTTCTTGGGCACGTGATTGATCGCCATGGAATTCACATGGTACCTTCCAAAATAGAAGCAGTCAAAAATTGGGCAACACCTACAACACCCACTGAGGTGCGTCAATTTTTAGGACTTGCTAGATATTATCGGAGATTCATCGAGGGATTTTTGAAGATTGCCAAGCCTTTAACGGAGTTGACTCAAAAGAACAAGAAATATTTTTGGGGAGAAGATCAAGAGAAAGCATTCAAGCTGTTAAAGCAAAAGCTTTGCGAAGCTCCAATTCTAGCATTACCCAAAGGAAATGATGATTTTGTCGTTTACTGCGATGCGTCACACCAAGGGCTAGGTGCGGTATTAATGCAAAGGAAAAAGGTTATTGCTCATGCCTCTCGACAAATGAAACCTCACGAAGAGAATTACACAACTCATGATCTCGAGCTAGGAGCAGTAGTGTTTGCTCTTAAGATTTGGAGGCATTATTTGTACGGCACGAAATGCATCGTGTTCACTGACCATAAGAGCCTCCAACATATTCTCGATCAGAAAGAATTGAACATAAGGCAATGCCGATGGTTATTGCTAAGCGACTATGATTGTGAAATTCGTTATCATCCTGGAAAAGCAAATGTCGTAGCAGATTCTTTAAGCAGGAAAGAACGGATTAAGCCCCTTTGAGTCAGAGCTTTAGTCATGACCATTAACTTGGATCTGCCGTCTCAAATTCTCAATGCACAGACTGAAGCAGTGAAAAAAGAAAATATTCAGGCTGAGAATTTAAGGGGTATGGACAAGGCATTTGAACTTCGTCCTGATGGAACTCGTTGTATAAAGAACAGAAGTTGGTTACCAGTTTTTGGTGACTTAAGAAATGTGATTATGCATGAATCACATTAGTCAAAGTATTCTATCCACCCAGGTTCTGAAAAGATGTATCAGGATCTCACGAAGCTTTACCGGTGGCCAAACATGAAGGCTGATATAGCTGAGTACGTCAGTAAATGTTTGACATGTGCATGAGTTAAGGCTGAACATCAAAGGCCGTCTGGCTTGTTGACACAACCAGAGATTCCTGAATGGAAGTGGGAAAGGATAACCATTGATTTCATTACCAAGCTACCTAAGACATCAAGCGGGTATGACAATATTTGGGTCATCGTTGATCGTCTTACAAAATCAGCGCACTTTTTGCCGATCAAGGAGACAGATGAAATAGAAAGTCTCGCACGATTATATCTGAAAGAAGTAGTCTCACGACATGGAGTACCAATTTCCATTATCTCGGATCGTGACTCTCGTTTCACGTCCTGATTTTGGGAAACGCTTCAGAAAGCCTTGGGTACTTAGTTAGATATGAGCACTGCTTATCTTCCTCAGACCGAGGGACAAAGCAGAAAAACTATTCAAACATTGGAAGATATGCTCCGGGCATGTGTAATAGATTTTGGTAAAGGATGAGATAGACATTTGCCTTTGGCAGAATTCTCATACAACAATAGTTACCATGCCAGTAGCAAGGCGGAACAGTTTGAAGCACTTTATGGACGAAAGTGCCGATCACCCGTTTGCTGGGCTGAAGTCGGAGAAGTGCAACTTACCGGACCTGAGATCATTCAGGAAACCACTGATAAAATAGTGCAAATTCGACAACGTTTACAAGCCGCACGAGATAGACAAAAGAGCTACGCAGATGTAAGGTGAAAACCTATGGAATTTGAAGTTGGAGACAGGGTCATGTTAAAAGTATCACCATGGAAAGGTATGGTTAGATTCAGAAAGCGGGGAAAGTTGAATCCCAGATACATCGGGCCATTTAAGATTCTCGAGAGAGTCAGTCTAGTAGCCTACAAACTTGAACTTCCTGTGAAACTCAGTAATATACACCCTACCTTTAACGTTTCCAACCTAAAGAAGTGTTTGTCAAATGAAACACTTGTTATTCCAATGAAGGAACTTCAGCTCAATGATAAACTTAATTTTGTGGAATAACCCATGGAGATCATGGAAAGAAATGTCAAACAATTAAAACAAAGTCGTATCCCCATTGTTAAGGTGAGGTGGAACTTTAAGAGAGGACCATAATTCACCTGGGAACGAGAAGATCAAATCCGGGCAAAATATCTGCACCTTTTTCCCAACACTTCAACCAACCCAGACTGAATCTCGGGACGAGATTCCATTCAACGGGGGGATACTGTAACCACTGGTAAATTTTACCTTGTACTAAGCTAATATAATATTCTAAATAAATAATACTTATCCATTTTCTACGTATAATTTTTTTTAAAGAATTAAACGTAATCAGTTTATCTGATCACCACGACTAACTAATGTGACGTAACTCACATCCTGAATAAACGTGCTCCCACGCAGATCGACACCAATATGCTTCATTTTTATTTCACATAAACATCTTTATATGTCAAGTACCAAAGTTTTCAACTTTTATTTGCCACTTTACGTTAATTCTTTAACGTACGATTATTAAACGCTCAAACTAAACGTTTACTACCTATTAAAGTTCTCACAAGACCCCTAAATTGCACTATAACCCCTAATGTGCACTAATGACCCCTAAAGTGCACTGAGGACCCCCAAAGTGCAAACCCTAAAGAACAAAACCCTAAAGCTAATGTACAAGCCCTTAAAGCACGAAAACCTAAGCTTTACCTTATTTTCCTGTTACAAGCCCTAATTTCACAAATATATGATTTTATGTGATAAAATCACAAACCCTAATTAATGTGTACATGATTTCTATAAAATATAAATGTACAAGTGTCTCAAGCACAAGTACAAACCCTTAATGCATAAAACTCAACATTTATAAAAACCTCATTATAAACCTTAGTGTATTTACTCTAAACACATAATACTACACCCTTATGCACTAACCTTAAACCTAGTTTTCTTATAACATTCAAACCTAAAGTACAAGCCCTAAAACCTATGGTACAAGTGTTTAATGCATAAAACTAAAAAAACTACATTTTACTACACTAAACATATCTAAACCTAATTAGACTTAACAAGACACTAACCAAGGACCCTAACTAAGATTCCTACATTCCTAAAACTCCATGTACAACACATTAAAGCTATGGTACAAGTAGTTAAAGAATGGATGGCACCTTTGTTTCTTATAGTTCAAATCGAACCAAAATGTAACCAGATCAAACCCTAACTAAACTAAACCCAAACTACACCCTAACTAAGCCCTAACTAATAGATAATCATGCCACATCACCATGTCCCCCAAGCCTTCTGCATTGGTAAAAAATATCAAGCCTAATTAAGGTCTCTAATGGTGCCACATTTAAAGTTTTCTTACAATCACACATGATGTTACCAACTTCAAGATACACATCATCTTGTCTCCCCTTCCATATCACACCTTCCCAAGTAGCTAGAACACTAAAAAAAACCTGATTTTCTTCCTTCTATAAATTGACCCAAAAACCTGCTTTTCATTTCATCACTTGTTCTAATCACTAAACACTCCCACACTTACCCACATTCAGAATCATAAGCCTCAAGAGAAGTAGGAGAAGGATACTAAAGAGCCTAGGAGAGTGGAAAGAAGCCTTGTTTCACTTAGGAGTCATTTTGGTCCCATTCGGCGCTAGTCGAATTCCACATAAGTAAGTCCTTCTGGTCCTTTTAATCCATTTTATAACACTTAGTTACACTTAAACATGATGTTACTTAAGCTTAAATATAAGGCTATGATAAAAAACCATGATTTCTATAGTTTCTGTTTAACCAGTAACCAAACAAACGCCCCTACTAAGTAATAAGGTTGTTTTAAATTTTAAGGCTTTGATAAACACAAATTAGTCATCTAGATAAGCTAGGTTACATGTTGATAAGTCACAAAAATAAGCCCATAAGATTCAAGGTCTAAATTGCATTTTTCTTTCTTTTGTTACTGGTCGACAACAAGCCAAACACCCCTTTTGGATCGAGATTTTAACCCACAAGCAAACAGCCATAAGCTAAGATATTAAGCCCTAGTAATAAGCTCCTAGGTGACTTTACAAAGCCCCAAAGACTTGGCCAAAAATTGTACATGCTTCGCTTGAATTTCTGTGTTTCTTTTGTTAGGTCGCACGCTAGAAAACCCTAACCACCCCTTTTTAGCCTCACTTTTTTACCATAAGCCAAAGCTTATAAGCCCAGCCAATAAGCACTTTAACCAGCTCCCAGGATACTACTTAAAGCCCCCAAGATCATGGTCAAACTCTATAGGCCACGCACAAATTTTATTGTTCTTTTCATGTTGATCAGACCTAGATTCATTTCCTTTCTTTCTTTATTGAGAAACAGGCCAAACACCCTACTTTGACGAATTATTTTGCCCATAAGCTAAAAGATTTAAGCTGTGAGATTTAGCAAACTTAATAAGCTCCTAGCAAAGATTATAAAACCACAAGAACGTTGGCAAAAGATCATAGGGCCTCGTGTATTTTCTTGGTTCTTTTTGGTGTCTCGGCCTATAAACTAACACACCCATTTGATTGTTTTAAACCTATAAGCTAAGAATATAAGCTAATAAGCTGTTCACATCTTATTTACAAACTTAACACAACTTATTTTAGCAAGTCATAATAAATCACACCCTTTTCTAAACTTAAAACGCGATTAAAATGAAATAAGGACTATGTATGTAACGACTAAAACACTTTGATGTGAAAACTCTAACATTTTAAAACTTGGAGTTTTCTTGTGCCAAAACTGTAAATTTTGATAAGTTATATACAACAAGGGCTGAAATTGTAAACAATTAATAATTAAGGGTATAAAGTGTCACCGTTGAAACTACAGGGGTAAAAGTTGTCATTTTATGAAAGTTGAGGGGTATAAATTGTCAATTTATAAAATATGAAGGATATAAGTCGTCATTTTATAAAAAAACAAAGGGTGTAAGTTGTCATTATATGAAAGTTCAGGGGTATAAATTGTCAATGGTTGAAACTATAAGGGTATAAAGTGTAACATTTTATATTATTTCGGGAAATATACTTTTGGCTTGTTTTTAATAAAAACTAATAAACGAGATACTTCTAATATCATTAAACCGATCAATATAATATCATAATATAATATATAATATATATATATATATATTAATATATATATATATATATATATATATATATATATATATATATATCATTCACTAACTTTTGAAGAGACTTCATATTGTCTTGTTCAAGAGTTAACTATCAACAAGACACTTGCTATACGAATATCCAAAATACGTATTTAAGAATACGAATACTGAAACTTGACATATTCACCTAGGTCGCGTGTCGGAGCAGTTTATTCACCGTACTTGATTTACTTTCAAATCAGACTACTGTAACGCCAAGGTGAGTTCATAGTCCCCCTTTTATACGTTTTTCAAACTCGTGGGGAGATACATGCTACAAACCTGAACACAAGTATTTTTCTGTATGCTATCCTGGTTGACATTGCCTAAGCTTACACTGTTGCCACTAAAAAGACCCTCTTATCATGAGCCATTAATCACTTGCGAGTGAACGCGAATATAGTGAATAGATCTATTGGAGGTTGACGACCCATTTGTACTAGCCGGATAGATAGCTATAATGCTAGCTGAATTGATAGACAAATGCACTTTATTTGAGACTAAATAGGAAGTTGGCAAGCTCCTACCCGAGGGCATTATTACTACATTTAATTATGTTAGTAATTTACATCACTCTTGTGATGTCTTACTGTTATGGTTTGCGTGTCATGAGGCTTAGGGCAGTATACTGTACTGCAATGTTATTGTTTTACCACTACTCAACTTGTGTTCAACCAACTTATTATTATGCAAACACTATGGATTCACTCAACCTTTGTGTTGACGTTTTAGCATGTTTTATCTCAGGTAAATAAAGCACAACTTAGCACGGAGTGGCTACAGACTTTCTTATAAAAAGGGTGTCTATTTTGTTATCATTCATACAATATATATGTATTTCAATAACTCCCGCTGGGCCCTCTTTTTTGTAAAACTCTGATTAAATAAATGAATGATAACTGTTATAACTAAAAACGTCTCTTTTTAAGTCGTTTCCTATTTTTATGACTGTGATACCTGAAGTAACACCCCAAACCTATTTTCGCTGCGTATACTGAAATTTGGGGGTGTTACAACTTCTAATATTGGTCCCGTCAAACCAGTGGCACAAATAAATGGCCCTTTACCATCTTCTGGTGAATTGTACTTGGGTATTTTGATACGTTTACGGAAGATATCAAACTTTTGGAACAATCAATTGAACGTAATTCTGAGATAAAAATTTCTACTTTTCAATCCGCTTACGCAAAAGAACAAAGACAAAATTTTCAAACGCAATTTTTACCTCATGTCCAACATTTGCGTCTTTGTGCATGACACTGGGAACGTGAACTAAAAAATGAAGTTTCATCCATGATGAACATTTTCAAAGCAACAGAATACTCGATTTCAAAACAAAAACGTCAAAACAAAACTCTTCAAAAAGAAGTTGATCGACTCTTGGATGATGTTCTGAGTTCTGAAATTTTATTTGTTATGCAATTCCATACTCATAACCGACCACAATGTTGAAAATGATACGTTAAGACACGAGATTGAGATTTTAAAAGCAGAAAATGAGAGAATCATGACTCATAATGATGATGTTCAAACAAAACTTTCACTCGAGATTTCTCAACTTCAAAAGAAACTTCAATGGTGTCAGGCTCAAAGTCTTACTTTTGAACTCGAATTACAACGCCAAAAAGAAAACATGTCTTTTCAAAACCTTTCAAAATCCAAAGTTGAGAATCTTGATGATGAAAATGCGGTTTTAAAATGTCAAGTTTTCAAAAATGAAAAAGAAATTGAGCATTTAAAAGATGAGTATAAAACAATTTATGATTCTTTGAAAAAGACACGTTCTGAACTTTTGAAAGAAAATGACGAATGTGACCGGATCTACACACACTCCTTGTGTTAGATGTATACTTTGAATGATGTCTAGTCTAGCACGCGGAATTTACTAGCTATCACTTAGAAGATTTGTTTGTTTGTGTTTTGTATTAACGAATCAACAATGAATGAACAATGAACACAATATACTTCAACTTCAACGATTCAATATTATTAATGAATAATACGAGTGATCTCCTATCACTAGGGTTTAAAACCTTGAATCCTAACAAAACAATCATTCGTAAACTTTAACCTAGGCAATCCTTTTATAGACTAAGGATTCCTTTACAAGATAACTATCATGTCGTATAAGATATACACAATATCTTTTCTATAATTATCTTACACAAAACATAAACCGTACTAACTTCTTCATACAAATAGTACTAACTGCTTATGTCTTCAATACTCTTCAGCAGTACTAACTTTCATCTTCAACCGTACAAACTGCTTAAGCTTAATTTCCTAACAATCCTCCCTTAAACTTATGATTTCTATCCAAATCACTAAGTTTCTTCAAATTAAGCTTCTTCTTCTCAATGTGGAAAATTCTTTCAAACATCTATCACATCAGTCACTTTAGTCTTTGACTTTTCTTTGTTCAGCAAGGTTGAAAGTCTTTGTAACTAACAAGTATGCCATCTCAGAGTCTTCTTCAACCTTGAGTCTTCCTTGTACCATAGCCATTAACATAAAGGATCTGAGTGGATAGTCCTTTTCCACCAACATATAGATTTCTATCCCATCTGGAGTAGAAACTCTATGTACTCCACACGATTCAAACAAATACCAATACACATCTTTAACTTGTGCTTCAAATCTCCACATTGACTCTCCACTATCAGGTTCATAGATTCTCTTCAACTGAACCCATAATTCTTTGTCTTTGTCTTCAATAGGATCTTTATCTCTGAATCTTTCTTTTACTAAGCTCCATAGTTGATTAAGATCTTCTCTGTCAAATCCTCTGAGTAAATCTTCAAACAACTTGTACCTTTCAGAAATATCACCAAATCTGACTATCTTCCATCCTTTCATTCTTCCATCAGTGAAAACTTCCTAGTCAATGATTGGATGTTTTACTTGTAAAGGTTTGATATATGAAGATTCTGGAACAATCATCATCATGCTCTTGATCTTCTCATTGGTTAAACCTTCTTCTTCAGACTTTTGTTTCTTTGCAGCATCAGATTCAAGAACTTCTGGCCCTCTTTTCTTTTTCCTTGTCATGTCCTCTCTGATTGGAGTATTCAGTCTTGCATATGATTCAAAGAATTTCCTTTCAATCTCAGCATCTGTCCATCCAGTAAAGTCACTCATCTTGTAATTAGCTTGATTCTTCAAATAGTGCTTCATGAAGTTGAGTTTTTCCTTCCTGGTAGGCAACTTTGTCTTGTAACCTGACTTTTGCGTTTCTCTGATTCTGTGCATTAAGTCACTCCAAGTAGCTTCTCTATTTGTCTTCAAGATAAATTCTTTGAGCTCCTCTGACTTTTCTTCTTCATTTAACTCCTGATCATTAAGAATCATCACAGCATGAGCTTTTATAATACAATCAGAATCCAACAAGTATTGAAGTTGCTCATTGAACTCTACTTGATTAAAATCTTCAGTTCTTGTTCTATCCATGAAACCAGCTATGTTCCTTTCATCATCAGCAGTCACACCCCCAAAATCGGGTCCAGCGGAAGCTTACACATCGTTGGGGTGCAACTCAATTGGTATCATAACACATGTGCAAAGAACGGTTTTCACATCAATCATTTAGAATATAATTGATAAGTCAAAATTGTTAAATTTACATTATGAAAAGTGGTGCGGAAGTTGGCCCATAAAATAAGTTAAGCGGTCCCAAATGTTTTATCAGAGTCTTCTATGACCATGCCATGCCCTGCCAAAAGCCTCCAGTAGCGTGCTATTGCTTAGTTCCTGAAAATACATGCTAAAGTGTCAACACGAGGTTGGTGAGTTCATAGAGTTTGCTATAAATAAGTTGAAAAGCCTTTAGAGAAAGTTTCCATAGCATAGGCATTGTAAATCCACTCAGTTCCAAGCCCTGCCCATTCAAGACTTGCAACCTGTGTGTTTACAACCCAATGCTAACATAGTATGTCTAGAGTAGATGTCTTGCATATCAATGCATCATGAGATTACTGGGTGCCATTTCCCAAAGAATACTGGGTGTCATTTCCCAAAGATTACTAATAGATCTTATGCTGCTCACTAGGAGACTTATGTTCGGCCACCCCAAGTGTTTGATACTTAGGTCCGTGATCTGTTCTGTTCGGCTACCCCAAGTGTTTGATACTTAGGTCCGTGATCTGTTTTGTTCGGCTACCCCAAGTGTTTGATACTTAGGTCCGTGATCTGTTCTGTTCGGCTACCCCAAGTGTTTGATACTTAGGTCCGTGAATTGCTTTCAAGAATAACGCAAATAAGTTTAACACAATCATGTATGTAAGCAAGCAGTTTAAGCATGTATCTCCCCCAAAAGTTCAAAACGTGTAAAGAAGGGGCTATGAAAACTCACCTGATGCGATAGCAACAATGATAATAATGGATAAGATGAAATGAGGCTCGATCTCTAACCGCGACCTATTATGAATGATATGATCTAGCGTAAGCAATGATACAATGCTACACATGCAAATACATATGTTAACGATACCACTCGTTAGTTTTGAAAATAATGTTTATCGCCGAAAACTACATTTTTGACGTCTCGTTAAGTTATGAACTACTTTTCGTGTAAATATGTTGAAACGGTACTCCACGATCCTTGTTTGATGTTTTATCGCCAAATAAAATAGTTTCGTCGCAAAATAACCCTTTTTACTACTTGTGAAAATATGACCAAACGGCCTCGCAAAACTAGTCGCAAAATATTGTACGTTAAGAGTTAGGAATAGAACTTGACGTTTTTGAAATCCTTGTAACATAATCTCTCAGCCGTCTCCTTTGACTTTTGGTCATACGTGACTCGATCAACGGGAAAATAGCTCGCAACATGGTGACTTGAAAGAAAAACTGTTTTACACTTGGAATATATTTTGCTATTAGAAGCTGTCAAAATTAAATAAGTTTCGTCGGGTTTAAAAAACGTGTATATCTTGGTCGTTATAAGTCTGTTTTCAACGTTCTTTATATCCACGGAATCGTCATAGCATGAACTAACATATTTTCAGTAACTCGGCCCTCCTAGATCATGTCTAACGCCTCGTTTTGTCCCTTGAAGTTCGGCAAACAGCAAGCTTATTTTCAGAAAATAGTTTTTTCGTCGCCTAAATTGTAAAAATCATATCTCCTTCGTTATAAGTCGGTTTTTAGTGATTCAAGCGACCACGGTTTCGTCTTTGAGTGTATTTTCTAAATCTTTGGTCCAAAGTTACACCCTAGCCCCTGAGTTTCCCACGTTTTGCAAAAACGGACAGCAACTTTCTATAAGTGTTAAAACTTGGTTTTCCTAGTTGCTAACTTGTTCAAAAACCAACCAAACAACTTCAAATGATCCCAAATCCTACCATACAACTTCTTAGGGTGTCATGGGGTCCTAAACATCATCAACCTTGCTAATCTACCAAGTATCTCATAAGGATGTTAATAAAACTTATAGATCTAGGGTTTATTATGAAAATGAACAAAGTGGTATAGATAACTTGCATTTTGCATGATCAATCATCAATATAACATGAAAAACAATAGATTGA
Source organism: Artemisia tridentata subsp. tridentata (assembly GCA_021014915.2). Lineage (NCBI taxonomy): Eukaryota > Viridiplantae > Streptophyta > Magnoliopsida > Asterales > Asteraceae > Artemisia > Artemisia tridentata. The sequence continues at coordinate 181,161,103 of CP139506.1, forward strand.
AAGTATGAAAAGATTAGAAAGATGTTCTTGAAGCTTACTTGATGATTGGTGAGCTAGAATGAAAAATGACCACAACCTTGGAGTTTTTATTGCAAAACTCTAACAAGGAAGGTATTTGGGACTAATCTAACACTCGATCTTGGAAAAATTATGGGATCTCCTTGGTGTTCTTGGTGTGCCGTGAGCTAGAGAGGGAGAGAGGAGAGTTTTGTGATTTGTTTTCTAAAAATAAAGCTAGTTTAGTCTTTATATAGTCCAAGGGCATTTTGGTAATTTCAATGAAAGGGTATAATGGTAATTTCACTAGGTTTTTGAAATATCTAGATATTTTTCAGAAAATATCTAGATATTTTAGGCTGGATACTTATCTTGACTTACGGAGTGAGTTTTGGTCCCGTTAATTGCTAACTGTAAGTCGTAAAGTCACAAAACTTAAAACCGGGTATCCTAAAATTTCTAAATTCATGAAAATGTCACGGAAGGTGGAAAACATATATTTCTCTTGTTGGCAATGTTGTTTGGACATATCGGGATGCCTAAATGACGTTTAAACCTGAATGTAAATCTCGGACACGGCTTCGTGATTTTTGCAGAAATGATCCGACGAGCGCCAAAATCTCGGGTTATCATTAAAATAGTTTAACTTACGAGAATATGAAATAAAAATTTTGGAATGAATAGTGCCAGTGAATAGTAAAAATGAATAGTAACTCATGAATAGTAAATTGTCGAGGTTCGGAAAAATGCCTGAAATTACGAGTTGTGACAGTCTCCACCCGTTAGAGGAATTCAGTCCCTGAATTCAGCTCACTCGTTCTACGTACGTACGTTCTCATGGTCGGGTTTGATGGGGGTAAACTTTCCCATGATCGAGCATAGCCTTCAAAAGACCTCTAGGTAACCGATTTTTACTTAATCCCACAACTCATCAAACAAGAACTGTCATGGGATTAGGCTAAATCGGTTTGAGGTTGTCGATTCAAATTTAATCTCACAACTCATCAAACAAGAACTGTCATGAGATTAAACTGAATCGGCTCGGGTAACAACTTGATTCCAGTTTGATCCTCGCAACTCATCAAACAAGAACTGTCACTTAGATCAAACTAGGAACAAGTGGTTTGAAGGAGGTCTTTTGAAAATTTGGCTCGATTATGGAATTGCTTACACCGATCAAATCAATCCGGACATAATTCCATTATAACTACTCTCAGTATTGCAAAATTCATCTCTGAGTCGAACATAGGTAGTCAGGCTATGTCCCACTGTCCCGGGTCGAATATAGATGACTAGTCTATATTCCACCGAGGTTCAATGAATTTTGGAATACTCAGCTTAGTTATAATAATACTATGTCCTTCACATGTAAAGGGTGGTTCAAAAGTCTAGGGCAGGTGATCAGGCTTGAGGTCGAAAGATGAAACTACGTAAGGAAAAAGGTGTAACGCTGTGACGTGTATGATATGTATGCACCCTTATATGTAAGACAATCACAGTAATCAACGAGAATAAGTGAGTATAATCTATCTGGCAATAAGATACAAATCTCATTAAATATGCCAGCAACAAACCACAAGTGAGGCATCAGCTTGGCAGGCAGGCACGTGGCGGTCATAGGGTTAAGTTTTCGTAAAAGTAGCTATAGTTTAGGTTTTAAAATTACCCAATTCTCTATAGCCTAGGCTCTGATACCAATCTGTCACACCCCCAAAATCGGGTCCAGCGGAAGCTTACACATCGCTGGGGTGCAACTCAATTGGTATCATAACACATGTGCAAAGAACGGTTTTCACATCAATCATTTAGAATATAATTGATAAGTCAAAATTGTTAAATTTACATTATGAAAAGTGGTGCGGAAGTTGGCCCATAAAATAAGTTAAGCGGTCCCAAATGTTTTATCAGAGTCTTCTATGACCATACCATGCCCTGCCAAAAGCCTCCAGTAGCGTGCTATTGCTTAGTTCCTGAAAATACATGCTAAAGTGTCAACACGAGGTTGGTGAGTTCATAGAGTTTGCTATAAATAAGTTGAAAAGCCTTTAGAGAAAGTTTCCACAGCATAGGCATTGTAAATCCACTCAGTTCCAAGCCCCGCCCATTCAAGACTTGCAACCTGTGTGTTTACAACCCAATGCTAACATAGTATGTCTAGAGTAGATGTCTTGCATATCAATGCATCATGAGATTACTGGGTGCCATTTCCCAAAGAATACTGGGTGTCATTTCCCAAAGATTACTAATAGATCTTATGCTGCTCACTAAGAGACTTATGTTCGGCCACCCCAAGTGTTTGATGCTTAGGTCCGTGATCTGTTCTGTTCGGCTACCCCAAGTGTTTGATACTTAGGTCCGTGATCTGTTCTGTTCGGCTACCCCAAGTGTTTGATACTTAGGTCCGTGATCTGTTCTGTTCGGCTACCCCAAGTGTTTGATACTTAGGTCCGTGAATTGCTTTCAAGAATAACGCAAATAAGTTTAACACAATCATGTATGTAAGCAAGCAGTTTAAGCATGTATCTCCCCCAAAAGTTCAAAACGTGTAAAGAAGGGGCTATGAAAACTCACCTGATGCGATAGCAACAATGATAATAATGGATAAGATGAAATGAGGCTCGATCTCTAACCGCGACCTATTATGAATGATATGATCTAGCGTAAGCAATGATACAATGCTACACATGCAAATACATATGTTAACGATACCACTCGTTAGTTTTGAAAATAATGTTTATCGCCGAAAACTACATTTTTGACGTCTCGTTAAGTTATGAACTACTTTTCGTGTAAATATGTTGAAACGGTACTCCACGATCCTTGTTTGATGTTTTATCGCCAAATAAAATAGTTTCGTCGCAAAATAACCCTTTTTACTACTTGTGAAAATATGACCAAACGGCCTCGCAAAACTAGTCGCAAAATATTGTACGTTAAGAGTTAGGAATAGAACTTGACGTTTTTGAAATCCTTGTAACATAATCTCTCAGCCGTCTCCTTTGACTTTTGGTCATACGTGACTCGATCAACGGGAAAATAGCTCGCAACATGGTGACTTGAAAGAAAAACTGTTTTACACTTGGAATATATTTTGCTATTAGAAGCTGTCAAAATTAAATAAGTTTCGTCGGGTTTAAAAAACGTGTATATCTTGGTCGTTATAAGTCTGTTTTCAACGTTCTTTATATCCACGGAATCGTCATAGCATGAACTAACATATTTTCAGTAACTCGGCCCTCCTAGATCATGTCTAACGCCTCGTTTTGTCCCTTGAAGTTCGGCAAACAGCAAGCTTATTTTCAGAAAATAGTTTTTCGTCGCCTAAATTGTAAAAATCATATCTCCTTCGTTATAAGTCGGTTTTTAGTGATTCAAGCGACCACGGTTTCGTCTTTGAGTGTATTTTCTAAATCTTTGGTCCAAAGTTACACCCTAGCCCCTGAGTTTCCCACGTTTTGCAAAAACGGACAGCAACTTTCTATAAGTGTTAAAACTTGGTTTTCCTAGTTGCTAACTTGTTCAAAAACCAACCAAACAACTTCAAATGATCCCAAATCCTACCATACATCTTCTTAGGGTGTCATGGGGTCCTAAACATCATCAACCTTGCTAATCTACCAAGTATCTCATAAGGATGTTAATAAAACTTATAGATCTAGGGTTTATTATGAAAATGAACAAAGTGGTATAGATAACTTGCATTTTGCATGATCAATCATCAATATAACATGAAAAACAATAGATTGAAAGTATGAAAAGATTAGAAAGATGTTCTTGAAGCTTACTTGATGATTGGTGAGCTAGAATGAAAAATGACCACAACCTTGGTGTTTTTATTGCAAAACTCTAACAAGGAAGGTATTTGGGACTAATCTAACACTCGATCTTGGAAAAATTATGGGATCTCCTTGGTGTTCTTGGTGTGCCGTGAGCTAGAGAGGGAGAGAGGAGAGTTTTGTGATTTGTTTTCTAAAAATAAAGCTAGTTTAGTCTTTATATAGTCCAAGGGCATTTTGGTAATTTCAATGAAAGGGTATAATGGTAATTTCACTAGGTTTTTGAAATATCTAGATATTTTTCAGAAAATATCTAGATATTTTAGGCTGGATACTTATCTTGACTTACGGAGTGAGTTTTGGTCCCGTTAATTGCTAACTGTAAGTCGTAAAGTCACAAAACTTAAAACCGGGTATCCTAAAATTTCTAAATTCATGAAAATGTCACGGAAGGTGGAAAACATATATTTCTCTTGTTGGCAATGTTGTTTGGACATATCGGGATGCCTAAATGACGTTTAAACCTGAATGTAAATCTCGGACACGGCTTCGTGATTTTTGCAAAAATGATCCGACGAGCGCCAAAATCTCGAGTTATCATTAAAATAGTTTAACTTACGAGAATATGAAATAAAAATTTTGGAATGAATAGTGCCAGTGAATAGTAAAAATGAATAGTAACTCGTGAATAGTAAATTGTCGAGGTTCGGAAAAATGGCCTGAAATTACGAGTGTGTTCCTTTCAACATCAGCAGCCATTTTTCTTGCTAATTCCTTATCTTGAGCTATCTGAGCTTTCTTAGATTCTTCATCAGCCAAATCTTTTTCTATCATTTTCCTTGCAACTTCTGCATCATGATCTATCTGATCTTGAGTTTTTGGCTTTGTTTTCTTGAGCCTTTCAAGTTCTTGAGCTGCTTCCTTTTCTTCTTGTGTCATAGCCTTTTTACCTTTGTCAGCTCTTTTTCTTTCATAAACTAGCTAAGCTGAAGTGTCACCAGTTGGAACTGCTTCAACAGTTGGATCTTTTTTAGCTTCTTGGGTATCAGTCTGAACTGCTTCATGTATATGTTCTTCTTCTTCCATATCGACATTACCAGAACCTATATCAAATCTTTCTTCTTCTTCATTTTGCCTCCCCTGAGAACCTGATCCATCCTTGTCTTTACCAAATTTCCTCCCCTGTTTGGAAGAATTTCCACCATCAGCATCATCTGAATCATCTGAGTCATCACTAGAAGAATCATCATCCAATACCATTCTTGCCCTTTTCTGCTTGAGTTGATCTTTCAGCTTTTTCACTTTTAAAGATAACATATTAAAAATTTTAGTAGAATTCTCCTTGTGGGCTTTGAGCTCCTCCTTGGTGCTTGTAAGATCTGTCTCCAAACTTTTAACTTTGGCAACTAGCTTGGTACATAATTCCATCAATGCATTTTGGTTAGAACTACCCTCATCACTTCTAGCTGTGTGACCTGCTAGGAGAGGTGAATCATGGGGAAAGGATCTAGGAATCACTCTGGGTGTTTCCCTTCTCCTATAAGTGATGTGAAATTGGGATGTTTGGGTTCTTTCAAGTACTTGAGTGGATGTGTGATGGGGATCAATTGGAACTGTTGACCCTTCACCCAACTCAGTTTGAAGCATTTGAGGAAACAATGGAACTGGTTCCCCTTGAAAAAGCCTACTAGCCATAGCCATATTTTGAAAAACTTTTGATTGAAGGCTAGGAGTAGCAAAAACATCTGTTGGTTTTGTAAGCAGGTATGTCTTTTTATTCAAAAGTGTTTGAAAAAACTTGGGATACATTAGAAACTTTGTTTTGCTGTTTACATTAGATGCCATACCCTCAAAAATAAATTTTGAAAAGTTAAAAACCTTGTTTGTAGACAAACAAATGAGAGCAATAGCAATATTGCTACTGAACTGCTACCAAGCAGTCTTTTTAGGACTTAAACAATGTAAAAGGGTATGTATCAAAAATCTCCATTGAGGTGAGAAACATCCTTTTTGAAAAGTTAATTTGTGTTCAGATGTATCATACCCCATTTTGGTAAGTTCTTGTCATATGTCAGTGTTGTGCATAGTATTAATACCATATGAGTCTTTTAATTTAAGATGTCTCCTAATTATAGACTCGGTAACAACAAAAGATACACCATCCACTTCAGAATGAATTTCTAAGTCTCCATCTTCACTAGTCAAGACAGTAGCATTCTGCCAGAACTGTGTGATGTGAGAGACATAAAGAGTAGGAGAAACAGTTAGAGCATACCTTATGTGAGAGTGGTTTAGAAAGTCCACAATCTCATAGAATTTTGGTCCATCTCCCTCCTCTGTTTTCTCAAGAAACGCAACCTGATTGTGACGCTTAACAAATTCCAATCCAGCCATTTTTAGTGATGAAAAATGAAAGACTATAGCAATAAGATGATCGTTTAAATTGGAATTGAGGTTTTATGTAGCCTATTGGAGGTTATAGGTACTGTTTAGGGTTTTTCAAAATAAGCGTATGAGATAAATTATCTTTAGAAATAGAATAAATAAATTTATGGTAAAACGATAATTATCTTCTAGAAAAATCCCTATAAGTACATTAAGAATAACGGTTTTACCCCAACGGCTATAAAATTAATTACTGACAGATTTTTACAACGGCTAGTTGAGCCGTACTAACTTTGTACTAACCGTACCAACTGTTGGAAAATTTTTGTTGAGCCGTATGAACTTATTTAAAAGAATTTTAAAATACTATGGCTCAAACATAGTTTTTAGCAAACTATCAGCTATCAACGGATTTGATATGTTTTTACCAATAGCCGTTTGCTTTGGACTAGCCAACTCTTCACAGTTAGATATGGTGAGCTGATAACCATACAATTTTTGGTAAATTGTCAACCATCAACGAATTTGATTAGTCTTTACCAGATACCGTTTGCTCTGGACTAGTTGGTTCTTATGTGGGTTAGACATGGTGAACCAATTACCATTTGTTGTTTGTAAAGATCACACACTCAGCTCTAAATCACCATACAGTCCAAAACATAAAGCATTTAATTCTTTGGTGCTTATCATCCAAAACCTGCAAGTGTTAGTCCAAAAACAAAGAAACAAGATACAAGCATATGACTAACATTGCACATAACAAGAAAAATTAATTTCCTTGTGGTACCAAAGCCAAAACAGACTTAGGCTTTCCTCTTGCATCAACATAATTCATTCTTTTCAAAACAATTTTAGCACCATTGGGTTTGATGGGTCTCCAAACCCAACATGCTGATGCATTCACTCCATTTCCCATATTTCCCTTAGTAGTGTTTTTATTAACACCAGTACCAATTACTCTGCTAGCAGTTGGAACTGCTGGCTTGGTAGTTGTTACCTTAGGTTTCCAAACTTGGTTTTTCACTACTTGTCTGTTTTGAAATGGTCTTTTAACAGTTGTTGGTGCTGATTTGGAAAACATTTTTGCACCTTGAACTGTTGGCCTTGAGTGAATAGGTCTAATTGGTCTGACAGGCTGAACTGCTGGTCTAGCAGTTTGAATTGGTCTTTGGCCAGACTTTAATAGAACTGATCTGGGTATCATTCTATCATTCCTAGGAAGAGTTTGAAGTCTTGCTATGCTCAACCTATGGTTTGAATATCCACTCAACCATTTATCACAAAAATCTGCAAGATGGTCAAAACTACCACACGAGTAACAAGCTTTCCTATAGCAGACAAAATCATCGCCTAATTGGTGAGATTTGAGGTCATTCCAATTCCTTTGGTTACCTCTTGGCTTGTTTGTGGTTCTATACATTTCTGCATACCTAACTGTTGGTTTAAAAGGTTTGGCATTTGATCTAGGCCTAACAGTCTCAAGTTTAACCATCTTTGGAACTTTTGGTTCCTCCACTTTAACACTAACAGGCTTAACCACAGCCTAATTATCCTCATCATCAGAAGTCCATTCCTCAATGGTTGGAGCATCTGAGTCCTTAGCTGAGGACACCTTATCCTCAAAAAATGAGGCATCACTTGCACTTTCATACACAGGTTTATCAACTACATTCTCTTTAGGTTGAGGACCATATTTAAGCTCAGGTAGTTGAAATTCAGGTAGTCCTGTGTGTTCTAAGTCTATGCCTGAGGGTGTTGGAATTCCTCTATAGGGAGGGGGAACTGACTTATAACCTAAGCCTGACTTAGCTTTATTGAGGATCTGACACTCAACAATCTTACTAACACCCTGAGTTGCAAATTCTTGTGTGTCAATAGTCATTTGAATGTTCTCCTTTGCTTTCTTAACCTGTTCTAGCTCATGTTTCAACACACTAATTTCATTTTCTCTAAACATTAAGTCACTCTTAACAATAATCATATCATTAGAAAACTTTGACTCATTACTTTTATAATGAACAATTTGTTCTTCTAACACAGCTAAAGCCCTCTTATGATTTGCTAAGTTAAAAGCAGTTTGGGTTAGCTCTTTTCTATGATCCTCATATCTTTTCTTAAGAGTTTCTAGATCTTTTAAAGCTTCACAAGATTTAGAACATTTAGAAACTTGTACCTCAGAGTCTGAAAATGCCATGAGAGCAATCTCTGTAGATGCTTCTGCTTCCTCCTCTGCAATGTAGCTCTAGTCAAACCCTAAGCCATCAATGGAACCCATGGCTTTTGAGCTTGAATCAGTAACCTCCACAACCCTTGACTTGCTTCCATATCCTATGCTCTTTCCATCTTGCTGTCTTGGTAATCTGCACTCCCTTGAATAATGACCTTTCTTGTGGCAATTGATGTCACACCCCAAAAATGGCGCAGCGGAATAGCATTTACGGGGTATGACCTTATTGTCAAGAACACAAAGTGTCACAATAGAGAAACACTAAATGCATAACATAAGACAGTTGATAGTCGCAAACTCCCACAATCGGGATAAGTACAAAGATTCAAAATAACATAAGTCTCAAAGTTAAACAACGTCACCAGGGAATATCAAATGCAACTCCACGAGATATAACCCGGGAGGGTCTTGTCTTAAGTCTTGCTAAGCTAGTCAATACTAAACCTTCTAAGCAGCTTCAATAACACCTGAAAATGGTACTAGAAAACGTCAACATAAAGTTGGTGAGCTCGTAGGTTTAGGTGTTAAACCACGAAGCTGTGAATAATAGCGTAGGACAATAGTGAGCAAGATAAACAAATGTGAGCACATGGTAAAGATCGCAAACTATCACAGACTGCAAACACGCCTAATTTATCCACACATAGTCTGGGTGCCACTTCCCAAATGATATGCTGGGTGCCACTTCCCAAAATGAAATACTGGGTGCCACTTCCCAAAATGATATACTGGGTGCCACTTCCCAAAATGATATACTAACAATGTATCACAAAACAGTTGCGCACGTTTAAGCTAAGTCTCACAATCTGAATTCACACAGTAAGGCAGACATTGCAATCAAAACACACATATTGTCCAAAAACATGAAAACATTGTATCACAGCATAAAAACAGTTAAAATATCATTTGAGTACCATTTTCCCCCAAGGAAAAACATAATGAAAAAGGGGCTACGAGAACTCACCTCATAAATAGTCGTCTGAAGTGAATAAATCAAGTAACAATAGTGTATGGCACCGACACGCGACCTAGATTAGTAAGGCATGTTTTAGTTTACAGACTAGGTTCAAGACTTCACGAATTTAATTCAAAAGTTTTAAAGTGATTACGTTGTTGTTGCTGGTGTGGCAGCATTTAATTTTAAAACAATTTCGTATGTATTGGCTCTTGGAAGTGCATAAGCGTATGACAATAAAATATCAAAGACTATTAAGATTTCAAATTTGACAATAACCGAAAGACGACGAATGAAAAGTGATTATGAACAATACTAGACATTGTCGGGATATTGAAACATTATCGCTAATTGAGTATATATTACTAAGTGTGGGTATGTATATATATATGTTTATATATAGTTTTTATAAAAGAAAGGTTACGTTTAATAATTTCTCATTATTGTTTAACGAAAAATTGGTAAGCTAAGTATATACTCTTCGATAACAAGCAATTCTTGTGCTTACAAAAGTTATACGATTTGTATTTAAAAATAGTCGTTTTACAGTCTAATACGTTTGTATCAATTTTGATAAAAACACTTCAAGTTTTTATGAAATCGAGTCAATGAACTAGTTTATTTTTACAAAAATTAGTCTTTCATCTTGTTTCATACATTATTAAATATGTAAAATGTTTTTCATTGTGTAAAACCAATTTGGTCTATAATATTTGAGGCGATTTGTGATAATAACATTTATGTTATATTCTAACTATGTTGTATGATCCAAATATATATTTCGAGATGATAAGTTTTTTGGTGATGTGTGGCAAGCCGTTAGCTAGTCGAGTTATTTTTTTTTTAGTCGTAAAATATAAAGTTGTAATAGTTAGGAACAATCACTCGAACGATGGCGATCACGACTCGTGTCTCAGAACGGTTTATTCGATTTTATTATTACGTTAGATTTTTGACGAGTTGGGCTGTGGCCCAATATGGAACAATCGAATCCAACTCCAGTTGGACTGTTAAAACCAGACGGACTCTATGATTGTGGTACATGGGATTTGGACTGTTAATGATTCAACAAGAGGAACCTACTGATTCTAATTGACTTTGGCCCACATCAGTGGACAAGGATCTCAGCACTATATTTAGAGAAAAGGAAAACACACAACAATTCCCTTGAGTTTTAAAAGACTCGATCCATCAAAAGAAAATCCAGTAACATAAGGTTTAAAACAATTAACACAATCATTCCTTTGAGATTTAAGGGACTTGACTCTTCATCAGTAAACAAGAAACATTTTAGTGTTCAAAAACTCACAAAGTTTCGTGGGTTACGAACGGTTTGTGCAGAACAAAGTGTGGGTGACTCGAGCACCAACATTCGACCTATCTTTTGAGAGCAAATCACAACTAAAATCCAAGCATAACGTAACCCAAACTTCGAGTATAGACACAAACGAATTCTGAATATGAACAGAAACACAATGTCGAGTATGAACACAACTAAATTCGAGCCTTCACACAACCCCAAAACCGTGCTTAAACACAAAAACACAAAAAAAAATCCGAGTATAACATGAACACAAAATTCAAGCATAACTCAAGCACCAAATTTATTTTATCCTCAATTTCACTAAGTCCTTAACTGCTTACTAATAGACCGAGAGGAACAACAGATTCGAACATAACAACCTTGCAACATTTACTTCCAATATGAGCCAATACTTAGTTTTGATTTAAGTTTTATAATTTTAGTTCTAATTCTTTACCACACCACAGTATTAACGCAAACATCATTACCACTATGACTTTAACTAAAATCAAGATTTCTTTAACCACAAACTCAATGACAGATTTTCATTAAAACATATCAAAAGTCAAATACAATAAAAGAGAGACAAAAGTTTCAAGAGCTTACAATACCAAACGAGGGACACTGATTTGACACGGATTGGACCCGATTCCAAGCAAACCCACACACCTTCGGTTCTCAATTAACCCTTGAACTCTTCCTCTTGCGACCGATTGGTTGTAGATGAGAAGTGTGTGGATCCACTGGGATCGTGTAGTCCATAAAAAGAAAACGTTAAGGAAATTTCTTGGTTACACTTTAGAACATAGGGGATTGTAGATCATCCAATTTCAGCTAAAATCCTTCTCAATCTTCTTCACGTGACTGTGTACTTCTAGGGAGTGTGGCTAGTGAGAATGACAACACCATGAGAATAGCAGCATGTTGATTCCGAATTTTTTTTGATAGTGATTGATCAGAATTGGTTTTTGGGGAGTTGGGGAAAAGAACCAGGGAAGATAGAATGAATATGGACGGATTGTAGGGTGATATTAGGAGAGAGATAAGATAAGGTTATGTGTGAGTGGGTGTATTTTATAATATTAAGTGTATTTTGTGTACCCCGTGTTCTGTTGAGTTGAGGTGAAATCGTGGTACTCCGGTTTCACATAAATGTGGAAAACATAAATTTGGAGTCGTTTTTATAAAACTGACCTCAAGTAAAATTTACTGACTCGAAAATGAAATAAAAATTTGAACCATTACTAATCTGGTGTCGGTACGCGTGTGGTATCGTTGTCTCAGTTTGTGTAGTTTAGTTACTACGTATAAGTTATACGCAAGAGAAATATGTAACTTCTAAAATAAATTATATTGAGTTTTAACTGTTGAGTAACGACCTGAAAAATTCGCGGTTGCTACAGTCTATCCCCGTTGACAGAATTTTGTCCTCAAAATTCAGTTGACTAAGGGTCTGAGCTTGTTCGGATAGCATTCACCCTTCGATTATGTTGCACACAGGAAGGTAAGGGTGTGGGTGTTAGTCCAAATAGTACCGGGTGCTACATCCCAATTGGTACTATCAATACTTCCTAACATCTAGAAATCACCCAAATGAAACCACATAATAATCACACAGTAAGGCAAGCTTTCCCGTCCTTGAGTAAAGCCGTCAAAAACCTTAGGTATCCTTTTGGTAGTTTAAGTTGAGCCTCAACTGAAATCTAGCTTAACCCCACAACTCATCAAACAAGAACTGTCATGAGATTAAACTAAACCACAGTTTAAGCCCAGTAACAACTTGATTTCAGCTTAATATCACAACTCATCAAACAAGAACTGTCATGAGATTAAACCTAATTTTAAACTACATAACAACTTGAATCTAACTTAACTTCACAACTCATCAAACAAGAACTGTCATGAAATTAAGTTAGGTATCAAGTTGTAAGAAAGGAAACTCAACATTTTTGAAGGATTGACCCAATTTTGGGATCGCTTTCAAATAAACAAGCTAGTAGATATCTAAAGAGGAGATTCAACTAAGAGGGATGTGCTTTCCTGTTTCCTCCAAAATTAATAGTGCATGCCCTAAGTATATCTCCTAATGTCGGATAGTATGCTCACTCTGACCATCGGTCTAGGAATGGTAGGTCGTATTCCAATCTAACTGTGTTCCTAACGCGTCCTATAGTGTCTACCAAAATCGCGATGCGAATCGTCTGTCATGATTCGATATAATAGGTAAGGCGCTCCTCATATATGTCGCTCAATTTGGATTTCTTACATTTGAATACTACGGAGGCATTGATCAAACCAAATGACTCATTCTGAAAACTCGAAATGCCTGTATATTGTTCTTAATGAGGTTTTAGGGTTGTCAGTCTTGTGCACTCTCAACTAATGATATTCGGGTTCGGAATCTTTCTTCGAGATGTATCGCGTATCATGAAATTTATGCCGCTCCGTGAGTTGCGCATCTAAATTCTTCAAGGGGGGTAAATCCTGTTAGGTCTTTACGTAGTACTCCGGGGAAGTCTTAAGCACACGAGGTATCTTTGGGTTTTTGTTCGTCCTACTAGGCGCAATGAAATAGACGGGGATGTAGTAACTATCGAGTGATTAGGCTTCATGAAATGCCTCGTCCATTCTTGAGCAAAATCATTTAAAAATATTTTAAGCTAAGTAGCAACTTTAAACTTAATCTCACATCTCATCAAACAAGAACTGACATGAAATTAAGTTAAAAGTTTTTTTTAAAAACTTATTTTTTATTTTTTTTTATTTTTTTTTGAAGAAAAATAAAGTTTATTTAAAGTTTGGGGTTGCTCAAAAATGAACGGGTGGTATTTCAGCACTCAAAGGTCTTGTTACCAGGTGGCGGAGATTTGAACTATCTTATCGGTTTCTATCCTTTTTGGTCATACACTATATCAATCTCATAACCAGAGAGCTAGGACACTAAGCTTCACTTTTAACAAAGGCATGAACTAAGTGGAAACAAATCTATAATCGACGTCGGAATCAAATAGCATGATAGTCTAATATCTGTTTAAGAAGAACATACCCGTCACGAGGTTCGGGTTCTAGCGTCCTTCTTCAGCGTTCGTCGCGAATACCCGCCCACGAGCTGGGTTGCCATTGTTTCCAGTGTTTCCATTAGTCACTACAGCCTGCTTCTGGTTATTCTGCACTTGCCCCTGTGCCCTATTCAGCTTAGGACACACGTTTTGGAAATGATCCGGGCTCCCGCACTCGAAGCATGTCCTTGGGTAATTGACATTAACTGGAGTCGCCTGCATGACTACTGCTCGACAATTCCTTGCAAAGTGACCCATCTGATTGCAGCTGAAACACACTAGGCTGGGTATAGTCTCCAGGTGGTGGTAGTTACATTTGATGCAATTGGGGAAAGAACCATGATACTCCTTCTTGACAGCGCTAGTTGCCACAAATCCTTTTCCCCATTTCACCTTCTTATTGTCACCATTTGCTCCATCTTGCTTACTTGGCTCACTCACGGCTTTCCTCTTCTCACCACTCTTAGACAATGTTCCATTTCTGATCATCTCATCCGTCAGGGTTGCAGATTTCAGTATCGCGCTCTGGAGGGTAGGGGGCTCAGTGGCTTTCACCATCCCGCGAATCTCAGGGACCAAACCATAGATGTACCTCTCAATTCTCTTGGATTCAGGAGTGACCATATGAGGTACTAATCTAGCAAGCTCATGGAATCGATCTGTATAAGCCGCGTGACCAGCACCTACCATAGCATGGTTGTAGAACTCATGCTCTAGTTTCTGCATCTCGTTGTTTGGGCAATACTCCTCCTTTAGCAATGCCTTAAGGTCATCCCAACTTATTCCCATGGCGGCTTCCCTTCCTGTGGTTTGGATTTGTGTGTTCCACCACGTCAGAGCCTTTCCCGTGAACGAGCTTGCAGCGTACTTCACCCTCTAGTGGTCTGCACACTCGCTTATTTCCATTACTGCTTCCATTTTCTCAATCCATCTTGTGTACACCAACGCTCCTCCATTGCCGTCAAAGTCCACTGGTTTGCATGCTGTAAACTCCTTGTACGAACATCCCTTGCCACTATTGTTGTTGTTGCCATTATTGTTGTGGTTACTACCAATGCCATCGTCTGCATGGTCATTCCCGCTTCTGTTGTTTCCTAGATTACTGATGTGGTCGCCAACTTAGGTGACGATAGTGGGTAGCAATGCTTGTAGTTGCTCGGCGATCATAGCGGAAAGGTCAGGATTCACATTGTCGTTGCCGCGACCACCTGCTCTACCTCCTCGCCCACCAGTCCTTCCACCCCTCGATTGTGGAATGCCTCGGTTAACTCGAGCCGACCTTCTTGGAGGCATGATTCTACAAGGTAGGACATTGGTAGACGTTAGATAGGAGGTAGGTAGGATGGGTCGGTATACGTGTCGTACTACTACACTCAACTTCCTATCTGACAGTCCATGAATTTGATAAGTCCATGCCGCATCATGTTATCGTAAAAACGTTGGCCAGGCGTTTTTAAGATAGCATCATGATGCATTTACTTATCATCATCACTTCGTGTCATACTATACGCATAATCGCACACGTAGTTCCTATAATGCAAACTATATGAGGATTCTTAGGTTATAGTCTAGGTTAAACCACCTAATTCTCTATAACCTTGGCTCTGATGCCAATCTGTCACACCCCAAAAATGGCGCAGCGGAATAGCATTTACGGGGTATGACCTTATTGTCAAGAACACAAAGTGTCACAATAGAGAAACACTAAATGCATAACATAAGACAGTTGATAGTCGCAAACTCCCACAACCGGGATAAGTACAAAGATTCAAAATAACATAAGTCTCAAAGTTAAACAACGTCACTAGGGAATATCAAATGCAACTCCACGAGATATAACCCGGGAGGGTCTTGTCTTAAGTCTTGCTAAGCCAGTCAATACTAAACCTTCTAAGCAGCTTCAATAACACCTGAAAATGGTACTAGAAAACGTCAACATAAAGTTGGTGAGCTCGTAGGTTTAGGTGTTAAACCACGAAGCTGTGAATAATAGCGTAGGACAATAGTGAGCAAGATAAACAAATGTGAGCACATGGTAAAGATCGCAAACTATCACAGACTGCAAACACGCCTAATTTATCCACACATAGTCTGGGTGCCACTTCCCAAATGATATGCTGGGTGCCACTTCCCAAAATGAAATACTGGGTGCCACTTCCCAAAATGATATACTGGGTGCCACTTCCCAAAATGATATACTAACAATGTATCACAAAACAGTTGCGCACGTTTAAGCTAAGTCTCACAATCTGAATTCACACAGTAAGGCAGACATTGCAATCAAAACACACATATTGTCCAAAAACATGAAAACATTGTATCACAGCATAAAAACAGTTAAAATATCATTTGAGTACCATTTTCCCCCAAGGAAAAACATAATGAAAAAGGGGCTACGAGAACTCACCTCATAAATAGTCGTCTGAAGTGAATAAATCAAGTAACAATAGTGTATGGCACCGACACGCGACCTAGATTAGTAAGGCATGTTTTAGTTCACAGACTAGGTTCAAGACTTCACGAATTTAATTCAAAAGTTTTAAAGTGATTACGTTGTTGTTGCTGGTGTGGCAGCATTTAATTTTAAAACAATTTCGTATGTATTGGCTCTTGGAAGTGCATAAGCGTATGACAATAAAATATCAAGGACTATTAAGATTTCAAATTTGACAATAACCGAAAGACGACGAATGAAAAGTGATTATGAACAATACTAGACATTGTCGGGATATTGAAACATTATCGCTAATTGAGTATATATTACTAAGTGTGGGTATGTATATATATATGTTTATATATAGTTTTTATAAAAGAAAGGTTACGTTTAATAATTTCTCATTATTGTTTAACGAAAAATTGGTAAGCTAAGTATATACTCTTCGATAACAAGCAATTCTTGTGCTTACAAAAGTTATACGATTTGTATTTAAAAATAGTCGTTTTACAGTCTAATACGTTTGTATCAATTTTGATAAAAACACTTCAAGTTTTTATGAAATCGAGTCAATGAACTAGTTTATTTTTACAAAAATTAGTCTTTCATCTTGTTTCATACATTATTAAATATGTAAAATGTTTTTCATTGTGTAAAACCAATTTGGTCTATAATATTTGAGGCGATTTGTGATAATAACATTTATGTTATATTCTAACTATGTTGTATGATCCAAATATATATTTCGAGATGATAAGTTTTTTGGTGATGTGTGGCGAGCCGTTAGCTAGTCGAGTTATTTTTTTTTAGTCGTAAAATATAAAGTTGTAATAGTTAGGAACAATCACTCGAACGATGGCGATCACGACTCGTGTCTCGGAACGGTTTATTCGATTTTATTATTACGTTAGATTTTTGACGAGTTGGGCTGTGGCCCAATATGGAACAATCGAATCCAACTCCAGTTGGACTGTTAAAACCAGACGGACTCTATGATTGTGGTACATGGGATTTGGCCTGTTAATGATTCAACAAGAGGAACCTACTGATGTCTAATTGACTTCGGCCCACATCAGTGGACAAGGATCTCAGCACTATATTTAGAGAAAAGGAAAACACACAACAATTCCCTTGAGTTTTAAAAGACTCGATCCATCAAAAGAAAATCCAGTAACATAAGGTTTAAAACAATTAACACAATCATTCCTTTGAGATTTAAGGGACTTGACTCTTCATCAGTAAACAAGAAACATTTTAGTGTTCAAAAACTCACAAAGTTTCGTGGGTTACGAACGGTTTGTGCAGAACAAAGTGTGGGTGACTCGAGCACCAACATTCGACCTATCTTTGAGAGCAAATCACAACTAAAATCCAAGCATAACGTAACCCAAACTTCGAGTATAGACACAAACGAATTCTGAATATGAACACAAACACAATGTCGAGTATGAACACAACTAAATTCGAGCCTTCACACAACCCCAAAACCGTGCTTAAACACAAAAACACAAAAAAAATCCGAGTATAACATGAACACAAAATTCAAGCATAACTCAAGCACCAAATTTCTTTTATCCTCAATTTCACTAAGTCCTTAACTGCTTACTAATAGACCGAGAGGAACAACAGATTCGAACATAACAACCTTGCAACATTTACTTCCAATATGAGCCAATACTTAGTTTTGATTTAAGTTTTATAATTTTAGTTCTAATTCTTTACCACACCACAGTATTAACGCAAACATCATTACCACTATGACTTTAACTAAAATCAAGATTTCTTTAACCACAAACTCAATGACAGATTTTCATTAAAACATATCAAAAGTCAAATACAATAAAAGAGAGACAAAAGTTTCAAGAGCTTACAATACCAAACGAGGGACACTGATTTGACACGGATTGGACCCGATTCCAAGCAAACCCACACACCTTCGGTTCTCAATTAACCCTTGAACTCTTCCTCTTGTGACCGATTGGTTGTAGATGAGAAGTGTACGTGTGGATCCACTGGGATCGTGTAGTCCATAAAAAGAAAACGTTAAGGAAATTTCTTGGTTACACTTTAGAACATAGGGGATTGTAGATCATCCAATTTCAGCTAAAATCCTTCTCAATCTTCTTCACGTGACTGTGTACTTCTAGGGAGTGTGGCTAGTGAGAATGACAACACCATGAGAATAGCAGCATGTTGATTCCGAAATTTTTTTGATAGTGATTGATCAGAATTGGTTTTTGGGGAGTTGGGGAAAAGAACCAGGGAAGATAGAATGAATATGGACGGATTGTAGGGTGATATTAGGAGAGAGATAAGATAAGGTTATGTGTGAGTGGGTGTATTTTATAATATTAAGTGTATTTTGTGTACCCCGTGTTCTGTTGAGTTGAGGTAAAATCGTGGTACCCCGGTTTCACATAAATGTGGAAAACATAAATTTGGAGTCGTTTTTATAAAACTGACCTCAAGTAAAATTTACTGACTCCGAAAATGAATTAAAAATTTGAACCATTACTAATCTGGTGTCGGTACGCGTGTGGTATCGTTGTCTCAGTTTGTGTAGTTTAGTTACTACGTATAAGTTATACGCAAGAGAAATATGTAACTTCTAAAATAAATTATATTGAGTTTTAACTGTTGAGTAACGACCTAGAAAATTCGCGGTTGCTACAATTGAAACACCAATCTTGGACTTGTCATACCCTGCAACATCATTGCTGTTTATGACAATATTCTTGCCAGTCTTCTTCAAAAATCTCCTAGCTCTCAGGCTGAGAAGAAAGAGCTGCCACTTGATATCCATCACTTCAATATCATCTTCATCAATCTCTTGAAGATCTGAATGAGTCAACATACTTCCATTATGCTGAGTAGTCAAGAAAGCACAATAAGTATTCTCATTCAAGAGTCCATTAGTACTGCTTGAAGTGCTAGCAGTACCAATATTGGAACTAGCAGTACCAACTGCTCCAGTCACTTGAACTTCTTCATCTGGACTTGAGGTACTGGGAGTTGATACAAAGGCCAAATTCCCTGAGCTTGAGCTTGATCCAGCAGACTTCTTAACATCATGTTCAACTATCTTGAAGTTGCTATAGAGATCCATTAAGCTCATGGAATCTATATCAGGCTTGTTTTTCAATACAACCACATGCATAGCCCATTCAGCTGGTAGACTCCTCAGAAATTTGGAGTTGAGATCTTCCTGAGGCATCTCAATTCCTAGAACAGCCAGTTGACTCACTAGTTTTTGAAGTCTATTAAACATATGATCTAGTGACTCGTTGCTTGTTGCTGAAAAATTCTCAAACTGTTGCTTGAGAAGGGTCTTCTGAGTTTTCTTGGTGGCTTCGTTCCCACCATATCTTGCAACAATTGCT
Organism: Artemisia tridentata subsp. tridentata; assembly: GCA_021014915.2. Classification (NCBI taxonomy): domain Eukaryota; kingdom Viridiplantae; phylum Streptophyta; class Magnoliopsida; order Asterales; family Asteraceae; genus Artemisia; species Artemisia tridentata. The sequence continues at coordinate 181,180,619 of CP139506.1, forward strand.
TCAAAAAGGGTTTTAGCACACTTAAACTTGCTAAAATTCAACAACTGATCATTGGGAATAGTCATCAGAAGCAAACTTCTCGCCTTAACATCATTCTTGTGCCGTGCCTTCTCTTCAGTAGTGGTTGGCTTAGTTTGCAACTTAGTTTCAGTAACACCCTCAACAACGGTTGTTGTAATTGCAGGTTTGAACGAATTCCCATCCCCAATAATCTCCCAGAGAGTATAGTCTTGAACTTGGAAGAACTGCTCAGTTCTTAATCGCCACATATCGAACTCATTGGGTTTAAGCATTGGAAGCTTAGCAGCAATATTAGTCTGACTTGTTGTTGTCTCTATGTCCATCTTTTCTTAAAAAAATTCATCTGGATCTTCTAAACCAAAGTATCAGTAACCTGTCTCTGATACCACTTGAACGGATCTACACACACTCCTTGTGTTAGATGTATACTTTGAATGATGTCTAGTCTAGCACGCGGAATTTACTAGCTAGCACTTAGAAGATTTGTTTGTTTGTGTTTTGTATTAACGAATCAACAATGAATGAACAATGAACACAATATACTTCAACTTCAACGATTCAATATTATTAATGAATAATATGAGTGATCTCCTATCACTAGGGTTTACAACCTTGAATCCTAACAAAACAATCATTCGTAAACTTTAACCTTGGCAATCCTTTTATAGACTAAGGATTCCTTTACAAGATAACTATCAACCTAATCGTATAAGATATACACAATATCTTTTCTATAATTATCTTACACAAAACATAAACCGTACTAACTTCTTCATACAAACAGTACTAACTGCTTATGTCTTCAAAACTCTTCAGCAGTACTAACTTTCATCTTCAACCGTACTAACTGCTTAAGTTTAATTTCCTAACAGAATGTCAACAAAATCGCAATGACACCGTTCGTTTAAATAGAGAACTCGATGCAAAAATAAAAGATCAACAATTCATCATTAGTGAGTCAGAAGAGAAAATACGTACCCTTAACAAAGGGAAATTAGGAAACACAAACGTAACTGCACCAGGAATGTACAAAATCGAAACATCATATAGGCAAATAGATACAAACCAAAGTCAAACCACTAATTTGAATACTTCCACTTCTACAGGACTAGAAGCCACTACTAGCATTAGCAGATCACAGCGTAAGAGCACAAGAAAGAAGAATAGGATCTGGAAACGTAGGAGCAGACCTCTTGAAGAGAATGAAGTAGAAGATCAACTTAGGAATTTGAATAAAATGCATGTTGCACATGATTTAGATTCAAACTTAAAAACTTGTAATTCTAATATCAATGTAACGAATGCTATGTCGTTGAACGTTTCAAATTTCAATGCTTCTTGTATCTTTTGTCGTAAAAGTATGATGTTTGGTTCTCATGATCGTTGTGTTGCTAATTCTCTGTTATTACGCTCTAGAAAACATACGAATGGAATTCTTTCTAATCCCACTATAGCTTCTAAGTCTGCGTTAGGAAAAGTGCTAAAAGTAGTTTCAGAAATTGCGTTAAATGATCCCATAGCCGACAACACAAGTCCTAAGAAATTGGATTCACCTAGTGAATTCACTAAGACAAAAGCCCAAAGTAGTTGGATATGGAAAAAATGGTTACAGTATACACCTAGTTTTAAGTGGTTACCTAAATCTAGAAACATGTGTGATTCTACTGTAACGGAGCCCATTACTTAACGGGTTCCAATTTTACCTCTATTCCATCTTCGTGGTCTTCATGTGGTGCAGGTAATCCAAATCGTACACTCTGGATTGTTGATAGCGGATGTACCTGACATATGACAGGAAACCTTAAACTACTCATTAATTTTATTTTAAAGTTCATTGGTACTGTCAGATTCGGGAACGATCGTTTTGCAGCTATCATGGCTTATGGAGATTATGTTAATGGTAACATCGAAATTAGTCGTGTATATTACGTCGAAGGCCTTGGTCATAACCATTTCTCAGTCGGTCAATTTTGTGATGGGGATTTGGAAGTCGCATTTAGGGAGAAAACGTGCTTCGTTCGTGACTTACAAGGAAATGATCTCATGTCAGGCTCTCGTGGAACTAGTCTTTACACAATCTCCATGTATGATATGATTGCTTCTTCTCCAATATGTCTGCTCTCCAAAGCAACTTCGACAAAAATCATGGTTATGGCACAAACGACTTTCTCATTTGAACTTCAAAACCATGACTGAACTTGCACGACACAAACTAGTTGACGGTCTTCCATGATTTTGGTACTCCAATGATCACTTATGTCCCGCATGTGAACACGGGAAAAGCACTCATGCACACTTTCCTCCAAAAGCTGAACACAATACCGATCATGTACTTCATCTTCTTCACATGGATCTATGTGGCCCTATGCGCATGCAGATGGACTTGGGTTTATTTCCTTCGAAGTAAAGATCAAGCTCCTAATATGATTATCACCTTTCTCACGAAAATTCAAGTTCAGCTTCGCAATACGGTCAAAAAAGTTAGAACAGACAATGGAACTGAATTCAAGAATCAGACTCTTCGTGGTTACTTTGAGAAAGTGGGAATTGAACATCAAAAATCCATTGCACGAAGTCCAGAACAAAATGGAGTAGTTGAATGACGAAACATAACACTAGTGGAAGCTGCAAGAACGATGCTTATTAATGCTCAATTACCTGATTACTTATGGGCAGAAGCCGTCTCGACTGCATGTTACACTCAAAATAGTTCTATGATTACCAAACGCCACAACAAAACACCTTATGTGCTTGTCCATAACCGTAAACCAAATATCAAACACTTTCATGTATTTGGTGCCCTTTGCTATCCAAATAATGATCGTGATGACCTTGGCAAACTCAAAGCTAAAGCAGACATCGGTGTGTTCGTTGGATACTGTGAAAATTCAAAAGGCTTTTGAATTTGGAACCGTCGCACTAGAGAAATCATGGAAACCATTCATGCTAATTTCGATGAACTTACAGAAATGGCTTCTGAGCAAACCAGCTTAGGACCCGCAACCAACCGTTTAAACTTCCCTGAATCATCAGCTGCACCATCTCCTGTATTCATTCGTCAACAATTGGAAACCTTATTTGCTCCTCTGTTCAATGAGACAACCGAAAGACGTGCTCCAGATGTATCAAATGTTTCCGCTGCACAACCTGATCAAATTCCAATACATGATACACCTGCACAAACAACAACTACTGTTGCAACTAATGCATCTCCACTTGACTCTCCAACAACAGAAGAACAAACTACTTCTAACACCAATGATGTAGATGAAGATCAACAAGAACAACAAGTACCCGCGCCTGCAGATTATGATGGAAATTCTTTCTCCAATCCATTTGCTCTAGCTCCAACTATTCCTGATATTGCTGAGTCGTCAACCCGCAATGTGGATCCGTCTAATATGCACACCTTTTATCAACATCGCCCTTCAACACATAAATGGACAAGAAATCACCCTTTAGTAAATGTGATTGGAAATCCTTCAAATCCAGTAATGACAAGACAACGACTTCACACAGACGCTGAACATTGTGTTTATGCCCTTACCGTCAGTCAAGCTGAACCAAAGAACATTAAAGAAGCAATGACTTAGGACAATTGGATTGAATTAATGCAAGAAGAACTTGATCAATTCAAACGTCTTGAAGTCTGGGAATTGGTTGAAAGACCAGATGGAGTCTATGTCGTCAGACTTAAATGGATTTGGAAAAACAAACTTGATGCTGATGGAACAGTAATTCGTAACAAATCGCGTCTAGTTGCCAAAGGCTTCAGCCAAGAAGAAGGAATTGATTTTGAAGAATCCTTTGCACCAATGGCTAGACTTGAAGCTGTCCGAATGTTTCTGGCGTATGTTGCCCACAAGAACATCATCGTTTATCAAATGGACGTGAGAATTGCATTTCTGAATGGTCAACTCCGTGAAGAAGTGTATGTCGCTCAACCAGAGGGCTTCATCGACCCAGATCATCCTAATCATGTGTACAGACTCAAGAAAGCCCTATATGACCTTAAACAAGCCCCGAGGGCATGGTACGACAAACTGTCTTCATTCTTAATTGCTAATCACTTTACCAAAGGATCAGTTGATCCAACTTTGTTTATTCAAAGACACGGGGAGGATATTTTGATTGTTCAAATTTATGTCGATGGCATCATTTTTGGATCAACAAAGAAAAAATATTTAGTCGCTTTTGCAAAATTAATGAAACAAACTTTGAAATGTCCATGATGGGTGAACTAAAGTTCTTCTTAGGACTCCAAGTTCATCAATCCCCTGGGGTATTTTTCTAAACCAGTCCAAATATGATCTTGAAATTCTAAAGAAACATGGCATGACCAGTTATGATACTTATAAAACTCCCATGTCTGCCTCTTCACCAAAGCTGGATGCTGATTTATATGGGACACCAGTTGACCCTACCAAATACCAAAGTATTATTGGGTCTCTCATGTATCTAACAGCGAGTAGACCAGACATAGTATTTGCAGTATATCTTTGCTCCCGCTATCAGTCAAACCCAACTGAAAGACACCTCTCTGAGGCTAAAAGAATCCTTCGATACATAAATGGAACCATTCACTTGGGGATTTGGTATCCGAAGGATTCTGGTTTTGAACTAATGGCCTTTTCAGATGCTGACCATGCAGGTTGTTTAGATACACGAAAAAGTACATCTGGTGGTGTTCAGTTTCTCGGAGATAAACTTGTATCTTGGTCGTCAAAGAAGCAGGATTGCACTTCATTGTCATCAACAGAAGCTGAATACATTGCCATGTCAGCATGCTGTGCTCAAGTTATTTGGATGAGATCACAACTAATGGACTATGGATAGGTGTTTGATAAGATCCTGATGTATTCTAACTCCAAGAGTGCAATTGCCATCTCCTGCAACACTGTTCAACATTCAAAATCAAAGCATATTGCTCTCCGATATCATTTCATCAAGGAACATGTTGAAAAGGGTACAATTGAATTATATTTTGTGGGTACGGAATACCAGTTGGCAGACTTATTTACCAAAGCCTTGCCTCATGCAAGATTTGTGGAATTAGTTCACCAAATTGGTATGCGGAGTTTGACTCCAGATGATCTGGAAAACTTTCTCAAACAAACTTGAAAAAGTCAAACACCAAAACATTTTGTAAATATTATATCCAAAAACACAAAAAGATTTTCATTTCTTTTTCTATCAAAAAAGAAAAAAAAAAAGTGCAAGTACAAAATTTCCATCAACACTTTGTTTAATTAAAACACTTTCAGAAGGGAGGTAACAAGATCCCTTTTGTCAGATACACTAAGCTGCTCATCCATAGCTTTCTTGATGAGTTTGATGATATTCCTCAACGTCTTGATGATGAGGACAAGCACACAATTAAGAATGAGCCTGCACTAAAAATTATCAGGATAGAAGGCACAAGCACTCAAAATCAAGGGATTAAGCTTCCTGATTGTCTTCTTACCGAGAAAGTTAAAGCTGCAGCATGTTACAGATACTATGAAAAGGATCTTAAAGAACAGAAGGTCAGATTCTTTGATGAAGAGACTCAAGCTTCATCGGTCAAAACAAGAGGTCAAAAGGGAGGAAAAGCAGGGAGCACTGGGAGCACTACAAAGGCCAAAAAGCCTGCTTCTCCAAAGATCAGAAAGAGGAGGGTACCTGCCAAAGTCATCAAACCAGAACCTTCTCTTGAACGATCACCTCAGCAATCAGAAGAATTAGACACTGAGTCTGATGAGCCAGTTGTTTACAAAGAATCTTATGCAACTGAAACCTTAAGTACTGAAGAAACGGAGCTGAAACAACAAGAAGAGGAAGAAAAGAAGATGTCCTATGATGATCTTGATAAAGCAATTGATGAATTTTGTGAGGAATCAGAAAAAGACATAGCTCTTGTTGATAAAAGGAAGTTGAAACAACCAATGACGGAAGAAGAACAACAAGAAGATGAAGATGATGATATGGACTTTGGTTTAACTACTGAAGAAATTAATGAGTGTAACATCCCGCCTACTCAGACCACAATATTGTGGTCTGAGTAGGCGGGATGTTACAAGTGGTATCAGAGCCACTCCTGAGCGTTCGGGATGGTAGGGCAAACCTCATCGCGGACGATGAGTCCCTAAGGGGGGGGGGTGATTGTAACACCCTAGGCAAATCCTACATCGGCTGTGGCCTGGAGAGATGCTGGGTTCATAAGATAACATTCGCCTTACAATGACACAACGCGTTTTGTGGTCTACTGCGAGTGGGGTTCTTAGGAACTGGCAGTTAAGCGTGCTCATGTGAGAGTAGTACTGGCTTGGGTGACCTGCCGGGAAGTCTTTAAATGAGGCCACAAAAACAAAGCCGTGAGCCTGCGGGCAAAGCGGACAATATTGTGGTCTGAGTAGGCGGGATGTTACAAAATTAATGAGTGAAACTTCATCGTCGGATTACAACAGAGCATGAAGGCGTTTCCACCACCTCCTCCTCTTCCGGTTAATCAACCCGGTGAGGAAGGGGGTTTGAGCAGTACAGCCCAACCTCTTCCGGTTAATCGACCCGGTGAGGAAAAGGTTTCCATCATAGCTCCTGATTCCGATCTGGTTAATCAACCCAGTAAGGAAAAAGGTGCTGAGCCTACACAAGCGTTGACAATGGTCATTTATAAAGATCAAAAGCAACCCGACAATGAAGAAATGATTGAAATCAAAGCTCAAGATGATGACATGGAGCAGAACTTACTTGTTACTGATAAAGATGTGCGTAAGGCTGCCGAAGAAGTCGCTATGAAGGAGAGAGCAAAAGAAGAAGAGGAAAGGAGATTAAAGGAAATAGAGGATGCCAGATTAGCTGAAGAAGAAAGGATACATGAAGAAATTGACACCTACATCCAAGACAACCCTGATCAAAACCCAGAATCTTCCCCTCCCTCACAAAAAGACTTAGACACAAATATTCACAAAGACACTTCTGCCATTCCTGAATCATCAACACATTCATCACCTCCACCAACATAATCAACATCAACCACCAAGTCAATCAAGAAACAGGTCAACACATTAATCTCACAAGCAACAATCAAAGCAAAAAAGGAGATTGAAGAAGCAGGACAAGATTAGTGATCAACTGCAGGCTCACACAAGCATGGTAACAGGATTGAGTCAGCAGATGATCGAGCTACAACAGACAAAGCAACAAGTCGATGAATACCTATCCAAAGATGTCCAAGGTGACATGGATAAGCTAATCATGAAGTACACTTAAGAGTATCTATCGACAAATCTTGTCAAAGTTACTTCAAAAGAGTTGAAACATTAGCTCCAGCTGTTAAAAGATCAACTCCAGCAAACAATCAGACACATCGTCAATGCAGTGATTTCTTCCACTCCCCTCACCCTTCACACAATTCCAGCACTAAAGGAACTCACACTTGAAGAACTTCAAATTCAAGTGTTTGAAAGATTGTCTGATAAGACAACCATGACTCCAGAAGAAATAGCAATCCTTGATGCTCTCTCGGAAAACATGTCAAAAAGTCATGCAAGGAAGCGGCTGACACACAAAAGAGATCAAGAGAAGATAAAGACCCCGATCCAAACTCATAATCAAAGAAACAAAAAACAACAGGTGGTCCTTCATCTTCTCATCAGGAACCGGTCAAACCATCCACGACAACTACTACAGCCAACCAACCCAAGGCATCCGAGTCAGCACCCAAAGCAGATGATCATTTTGTATACACCGATGATGATAACTTGGAACAGCCTGAAACTCAACCTCACACCAAACCTGGACCATCATCAACCTCCAAGAGCAGAAGAGGTACAAAAGACAAACAACCAAAAGTTGTCGAATAGCTTGACAATGACAACACGGCTGAATACGGATGGTATGATGAAATGGTCACAGCTCAACCTCCACTTGCTGACAATCAAGAACCCGTGGATGGTCGAACTGTGGAATATGTTCATATGATCAAGAGGGACTTTCGCGTAAAGAAACTCAACAAAAAGGAGCTCAGAAGAATCAAGAATGCAGCCTTCAATCTTCTCAAAGATCGATCCGGGAGTGCAATCGAACTTGAATATCATCTTGAAAACATTGCTCGTGAAATGTCCAATGATATCGATTGGCTCAATCGTGAGTTCAACGTGGATCACACTTCAAAAAGGTCAGGACCGTACTACACAGATTGAACCAAGCCTCTACCAATGGTGGGAAAACCTGAGCAACCCAATATCCTATACCGCTTCTTTTTTAACACAAACTTGGAGTTCTTAAACCACAGTAGCGAAGCTAATAACAAATACGCAACCTCCCTGACCTTTGGAATCCCTGCAGCAAGATACACGCATACATCCATTGAAGAAGATGCAACACACTTGTTTATGGACAACGTTGTGATGTACGACAAAGATGCCTTATACGAGATTTACCACTGGCCTACAAGGCGATAACTCTTCTATCGCAGTAGTAGGCTGGAACAAACAAAAGGGGACGTTATGCATGACCAATGAATTATTGCCATCATTTCTATTGCAACTGCAACAAAATGGGGCTACTCCTATCTCAAGAAGATTGTCGTCAAACGTCAAGATGAAAATGTGTATGAATTCTCTGAAGCTGATTTTCCAAAGTTGAACCTTAATGACATTGAAGACATGTATCTCCTCAAAGTTCAAGGGAAAACTCATAATTTACCAATGGATATGCAGCTTGCATTCATTACTTCTCTTTTAATCTTCATAAGGAGTATAATAGTTCGGGAAAGATTTGAAGATCTTCAATTAGGTGTTGAAAGTTATCAAAGGAAGCTAAATCTGACCAGACCAATACTCCACTTCAATGACATCAATCAATTATCACAATACACTCTACGGAAAGAACTGCATTTGGTTTCGTCTATCGAAGTGCCTATGCTCATAATTGCATTATGGCATATGACGAAATTCATAAGTTTTGTGATGATACGTTGAAATTGGTTCGTGATGGATTGGCTAGTCGCTTAAAGGACATACATCTTTTCCAGAGCAAGAGATGGAATGCAAAGGAAGCAAGGGAAGTTCGTAGGTTTATCACCAGAATTAAACAGAGGTTGAAGCGTCAGGACCAGATTAGACGGTTGGAAAGCTTTATTGGAGGAAGACCGAGTTTCCTGATCATAACATTCCAACGTCCTGAATGATTGGTTAGTTAGTGATTTGATTAATATTCTTGAAATATGATTTGTGTGTTATTAGATGGATTGTGCACACATATCAGTGCACAACCCGTTCTTTGTAAAGAAAGGAACATGAGGTACGCTTCAGTGCCTCAATCCTAATATAAGGAGCGAAAGCTTCTTACTTTTGAGTAGAGTTAATCAATTTTTTTAAGTTTTTCATAATTCTACTCAAAAGAACAAGTATTCCTCTCGTAATCAAAACCTCCAAAAGTTAATTCACTTTTTGAGGGGGAGTACTTGAAACAATCTTTGTTCAAAATGAAAAATTCTTGTTGGATTCTTCCCACAAACCTCAAAAAGCATATTTTAATCACCATGTTCTTCAAGAACAACATCAATATGCTATTTTTGAGGGGGATAATAAAATGTGATTAAAGTATAGTAACAAATGTGTGGAATCTCGTATGAGCTCGACTCAGATTTAACCAACGAATTGACGAAACTTAAACTGTCAGTAATCGAAAGGACTGGTCCTAGACGGGTAATAATTTCAAGATGGTCTAACCAGTGATGTAAGCGTGTCTCGAATAGGACTTGTCTAAGTAGAGTGTATCGTTTCGAGAGATTCTCCTTGAATATGACCAGGACGGGTAATAATTTCAAGCTGGTCTAACCAGTGATGTAAGCGTGTCTCGAATAGGACTTGTCTAAGTAGAGTGTATCGTTTTGAGAGATTCTTCTTGAATATGACCAGGAAGGGTAATAATTTCAAGCTGGTCTAACCAGTTATGTAAGCGTGTCTTGGAGCGGTCATGTCACTGAGAATCAATCAATTCAAAAGTGCGAACTCCGCCCAACATGTGTCAACGTTCTTTAAAATTCATTAGCACATGTGAAGGGGGAGTATTTTTGAAAATGGAAAACTCTCAAAGTGTTAACAAAATATGTTTTATAATCATAAACACTTTGAGAGATTTTACAAAACATTTTATGGCATGTGATCAATAAAACTAGGATAATCATGGAGTAATACGGTGATAAATATTAGGTTTATGTCCTATGATCCAGAAAAGCCGGAGGGATCTACCAAGGGACAACACCAATAGTTTAGAACTAGAAGTCCTTAGGTATATTGAAAAAAAAGGAGAAAAGAAATAAAAGGAGAAAGAAGGGGTTGAAGAATTAAAAAGAAAAGTTAATGAAAGGGTAAAAAGAAATAGCCCTCCAAATGTTCAACTCTAGGGCAGAAACCGGGTTCAATTCATATGCTACTGGTTATCACCAAGGTGATGTCGGTATTGAAGACAAGACGTCATGGACCCAGTGACGCACTGCACTTAACCTTCTAGCCTGTGACAACTGTAAAATTTTTGGTAAGGGACCGATAATAATTTTAGTCATTTTTGAACTATTTTTATGTTGACAAGTTAGTTTTATACTTGTCGTGTCATTTTTATAGTTTACGTTTAAATTATTAGAAACCTTTGTCAATGAACGTGTCTACGACCTACGTTTTTAGTTTAATGTCGTTTAAACGTCCCGATATTCTCGAGTCATATTTAAAATACTAAAATAAATTAGTTTGACAACTTATAACATTTTTATAAGTTTTATACTTTACGTTACCCAGTTTTACGTTTTACGTGTTTTTGAGACTTCGCGTCTTAGTTATATCATCAAAACAACTAGTTTATACATTATACTACAAAAATAAAACCACTACCACCCATTTTGTGTATGTGGCTGGCCTCCCCCCTCCATGTGTCTACAAAACCACTAACTTTTGCATGTATGTCTTCAAAAACCATCTACTTGTACATATATAAGCTAAATACCACTAGTATTTGGTCAATAAATCAATATCTAAGGCAAATCCATGCTTGTAATTTTTTGGGAGTTATTTTTATGTCTTAAATAAAGTCTCCCATTGGCCTTAACCATAATAATTTGATCTAGTCTCTCTGCCATTGAAAATACTTTCGTATGTCCAGATTTGACCATTTTTGGAGTCAGGTATGAAAGGACGGGTATAAATCTTTAATAAATTCTGAAAAAATTCTAAGAGATGCCTAAGACATTATATTAAAACATAATAGAAGGGATTGGTCAGTGGTTGAGGCTAACATGGCAAAATGATCACCCGTTGAGACTTAAAAATTGGGACAGATTTGGCTTTTTGAGACTAATAGTATATTGAGCTATATTTTAACGAAACTAATATATTGACTCATTATTTTTCATCATCGAGTCCGAGCATATCGTTAAGGGTCTAATAAGCATTATGTTAATGTTCTTAGGTCATTTGTAGACACACGCGTTCGTTGAGGTTCCTAGGTCGTGTTTGGTCATTCCCGTCTTGTGCCGTAACTACCTTGATTTAAGGTAAGTTTTCACATCCCTTCTTTATATGTTTTGAAACTATTTTGGGGTGGAAAGCATGATCAAGTGAAAATTGTTTACTTCAAATATTTATGAACTTGTGATCCTTTGTGATATCTGAACTATATGAACTCTTATGTATTGTAGGCTTTAAATGTATATAACTTGTAGTCTTTTAGTGTGTATGACTTGTTGTCTTTTGACGTGTATGACTTGTATTCTTTTGACCTAAATGACTTGTGGTCTTTTGACATGTACGACTTGTGGTATTTTGACGTGTACGACTTGTAGTCTTTTGACGTATATGATTTGTTGCCTTTTGACGTAAATAAATTCTTGTCTATTGGCGTTTGTGACATGACATTGGACTTTGAAGTTAATATTGGGTTTTTGGAACGATTTTTGGCTTTGGAATGACATTGGGCTTTGGAATTAATATTAGGCTTCTGAAAATGATAATTGGGATTTAGAAATGATAATTGGACTTTTGAAATTGACATTGGGTTTTTGAAAGAATTTTGGTCTTTTGAAATTGATTATTGAACCTTTTGGGCATTTTGAACTTTGTATTGTTTTAAACTTTGTGCTGTCATGGATTTACGTCTCGTCTTGAATTTCTTTGACTTGTCTTGAAATTACTTCTTGTTACGAACTGTTGACCTTGTCTTGAACGTATGTCTTGTCATGAATGTATATCTTGTCTTGGAATTTTGACCTGTCCTGAACGTGTGTCTTGAACGTATGTGTTGTCTTGAACGTTTGTCTTGTCTCGAAGGTATTCCTTGTCTTGAACTTTTGACTTGTCTTAAAATTATGATTTGGTTTAAAATTATGACTTGTTTAAACTAAGATTTTTGATATGTATATTGTTGTATGCTGAGATTTGACACACTACTTTTAGCTCACTAAATCCCGATGTGCACGGGTTGAGACGTTAGTACTTATAGATAGCGCTATTAGGAATTAACCACTCCTAACTCCATACGTCGAGAGTGCATAGTACTAGATCTTTTGCCGTTAGTTATCTAGGTAACCGATATGGTTGACTGGATGATAACTATTCTAGAGGCATTGACTTTGACTATGACTGATTCGTGATTGGATATAGTTCTACGGAAATAGTCTTACTGCTAGTGGAGCTCATTAGGCAGGATGATCGTTTGAATGCGTTTAAGTAGTGGCTTCGCATAAACACAATTGCATACAGTAATTTAGTATATATGTTTTACATATACACTTTTGACAAATGACTTGGACTATTTTTTGTAAAGATCTTTGTTGTTGGATGATATGACTTTTATATTGATAAGAAAATCCCAGAATCTAGTCGAGTTATCTGGATTATAGAGCTCAGTAATAATTAGTTGTTTAAGTTAATATCATGACGGTTCTTGATTGATGAGTTGTGATATTGGGTTAAACCCGGTTATTACTTAGCTATAGACTAATGATAACTTTACTCAAAGACGGAATTTTTCTTGAGGATGATGTGAGACCGATTCTGAAACGGTTTTTGGAAAATCTTTTTGATATGTCCTCGGACTATCTGGAAACGACATTTGGAACTATATTTTGGTGTAAAATACAATGTGAAACTCACCAACTATTTCATAGTTGACCGTTTTTATCATGCTTTTCAGGTGATCATGTAAAGGAGGAGAGTTAGTCGATGCATTCATGGATTTTCATATTAATTAAGTATCGGACTAAAGACAAAGACCTATTTAAAACAATTATGATGTCACTGCTTTTCAAACTTGTATTTTGAAAAGACGATATAATTGTTGGGATTATTTTTATGTATCAATGTATGGTGTTGTTCTATTATCTTTAGCGATGTATATTGATTGCGTCGTACCTCGCGTTTCCGCCTTTGGCTGGGTGTGACAGATTTGTACCAGAGCTAAAGGTTATAGAGAACGTTGGTTTTTCTAAAACAAAACCTCAACTATAACCAAAATAATGTTTTCATAAAACACCGAACATGGTACGAGTCAACTAGTCTGGGCATTACATCATCATTCCTTAATTATACATAGTCTGGCCAACTATTTATAATTTTGGAGGGACCATTTAATGGTGGGACTAGTTACAATTTTTAAAACTCATTAACTTTCCACCTAGATAACCGAAAAGCATACTAGGATCATGTGCATTGTATACTGTAGTTCAGACCTCCACTATTAGCCTTAAGCATGCCTCATTGTTTCCATGCTTTGTCTTATTGCTTTTACCTGCTTCTGTGCATGTTTGACTGTCAGTGCATTTTTCCTTATGATGTCAGGCTTTGTCTTATGTGATTGTGTTATGTCTTTGACCTTGTCTATTTGACGTTGAGTTTGTCTATGTTTATGTCATTTCTTGTCTGACTATATTGTGACTTTTGAACGTGTTTATTTGACACTGTGCTTTGTCTTTGCTATGTCTTGCCTTATCATATTTGATCAAGCCTTGTTCTAAGCATGATCCCATTCTAGTTACTTTGGTCACAGTATGTCCCACTCCCCGTCCTCAAACACCGTTCCCACCATCAGCGAGTCTGGTCTTACGGCTTGCCTTCCCAGGCAGCCCCCAAGAAAATTTGAGGAGGAACCAAACGAGCATTTACTTGATTGACTAAGAGATTAGCAGCGATAGGAACGCTAGTATTCCTCAACCTACACCGACCGCCGCTATATCTTAGCCGGTCGACCGAGATCTTAGGCAGACTACGAGGAAGAGAATTTCGATCACTACGAGAATGTCATTGAGAACACCAACACATGTGAAGTCTACTCAGGAGATGAGTCCCCGACAATCACAACCTCCCCACCCTACACTTTGTCACTAGAATGGCAGCGGATTCACGAGTTCGACGACCGCCAATGAATTATGGAGAATGCAATATTTGACTATAGATGTGCGCGGCTGCAAGACTTGAATTGATCAACGATCTCAACTTTTATTTGAGATATTCGAAGTAGCTGAGATGTTATCATGTCAGACATATCGAGTCTGAGACACTGCTGACAAGGCGAGAGGCATCAGCAAGAGAGCTGGATACCTAGGTCTATCAGCGGAGATTCTTACACCAGTTCTATTGTTGGTGGTTACCCTGATGATTTCGTTCTAGAAATAGTTTAGATTATCATGGTTGAAGTCTTTGAGTTTAAATTTTTGAAAATGAGTACTTCGTTTCAAAATTCTTTGGATTATGACATGTTTAGTGCTTTATTTTGGTTTGATCTTTAGTATCGAAACTTTTTGGATATGAGGCTATGACCGAGTGCCAAAGCTTAGTTGTGAGTCTTATGACTATTATCATTACCTCATTTAAAACTGTGTTTCTGTAAAAGTTTTGTTATCTCTCATTTTATAAATTGTAAAACATTTTTGTTGAATAAACATTTTTCTTTTAAATAGAAAAAAAATTCAAATTTACACTTTATTATACATGAATATTGTATGACAAAAACTTCAATAATTTATATTACACAAATGATGACTATTTTTTTTACATGATTATTTTCATTAAGAAAATCCAGTACTTTCTTGCCAACACTTTTGTATAAGTGTTGATTTGTTCTCAAATATCACACGGCTCGCATGATGTTTATTAGATGCGATTTAAACTTTTGTCCTCCGTCTATTTTGATTACGTATTTACCGTCATGAAAATTTTTGATCTATGTCTTACTATGTAAATTTCCGCTTGGAAAATGTTTTGGTCAAAATGTTACTGAAACAGTTGTTATGGTCAGTCGTAAAACCATGTATGGATAAAGGAACACACGCAACATCAGTACCAAAAATAAGAACCTCACTAATGAACTGGAATACATGGTAGCACTGCAACATTACGAGACCTTATTACATGATTTCGCTAAGGCCTTCAATGCTGATCGAGAGGTCTTGGCGAATACCCCAGACTAAGGCAGAGAATGCAAGGAATCATGAGATTCTTTATTCAAGTATTCATCTAGTCTAGTTTCAAATGACTTGTTTCTATTCTTACCAACGAGTTTGACTACCTCTACTGATTATACGAGACTTTCGGGTACTGAAACATTCACAGACTATTTTGGATTTTGATGGAGACCGGAGACTAAACGACTGATCTTTCCTTACTTGTTAGATACTTGATTTCTACTCAATGACATAACTCGATGAAAATTCTTTTCATACATCTGAACTGATTTATTCTGTTGCTTCAAAATTTAAAAACTTTCTTCAGATCTTACATAAGTTACCTCTTGGACATAACCTTTCCCCATCGCCTTTACCGATTTTACTCAAGACGATTTATTTACTTTGATATTACCCCTGATCTTCTACATTAATCTCATTAACCAAAAAAATTTTCAAATTTACACTTTATTTTACAAGAAAAATTTTGTAGACAAAAACTTTAATAAATTTTTTTAAAACAAAAGATGACAAAAATTTTTTTTCCCTGAATTTTTTTCATTAAGAAAAACCCGTACTTTCTTGTCAAAACCCCCCTTTTTTAAGTGTTGAAAATTTTTATCTCAATAAACACCCCGGCTCGCATGATTTTAAAATTTGATTCGATTAAACTTTTGTCCTCCGTCTAATTTTTTTACGTATTTACCTTTATGAAAATTTTTGATCTATGTCTTAAATATGAAATTTTTTGCTTGAAAATGTTTTGGTCAAAACGTTAAATGGAAAAA
>CP139506.1:181196942-181267891 GCA_021014915.2 Artemisia tridentata subsp. tridentata
ATCTTTAAAACCATCGGTCTTATTCCTGTTTCCCTTAATTATTATGTATATATTTTCATATCAGTAAACCAAAAAAAAAAAAAAAAAAAAAGCCCAATAGTCTTTCTTTGTTATCGTCAGAATTTTTTTTTTATTGAATGCCTTAACATTTAGTAACCTATTGGTTAAAAGTTACACTTTTTATCCTTATTTTCCATATCAAAACAAACATCCACCAACGCTATGATGATTGCGATCCAAATTCAGACTCGAATGAAGTGGGCTGCAAAATATTGTTTGCATAGCTTGGCCAGGCAAGAACTAGATGGCAATATTATGCAACCGTGTTTCTTTGCAGCCATGGTGCAGCCTACCGTTGTTTCTGCTTCTTTTCAAATCTGAGCCTAATAACTGGTGGATATACGTCTTTAATACACCAACACAATAAACCAAACAGGAAGCCAAAAAAGATGTCTATTGCTCTCCGTGATATAAGGTAACTCTTTGAGGATTGAACTTTAAGCTTAATCAAATATTGTTTAGCAGATTTTCTGACTCAAAAGATATTTTCCTTATTTTGCAAATCGGAGGGCTGCACTTTTCTGGTTTGGAATTTTTTCACGCTTATCAACAACAGGATGGAATTTTGAAAAATTAGTGCCAAATGGAAGAGGATGGTGTGGCAAATGATTTGGTGCAAATTACTTTTTCGCATCATCCTATTTCATTTGCCACTGATCTTTACAAATTCAGTCATGTTGTTCATGAACAATTGTTGTGGAACGATTCTTGCAAATATGTTTACACAAACCTCCCATAATAACGATACACGATGTATACCATCTGTCATCGCTGTTCTGATTAAATGCAAGACAAACGTTAAAGATAAGTGCTGACACAATTTACATATTTCAATGAGTTTCCTTTTTTTCCCCCTACTAATGCACTATGTATATCCAACAGTTGTTAGGTTCTTCCTTCAATATATTAAAAAAACATCCATCAAGGCTATGATGATTGCCATCTAAATTCAGATTCAAATGAAGTAGGTTGCCAAGTATTGTTTGCAGGACTTGGCCAGGCAAGAACCGGATGGCAATATTATGCAACCGTATTTCTTTGCGGCCATGGTGCAACCTACCATTGTTCCTGCTTCTTTTCAAATCTGAGCCTAATAACTGGTGGATATACGTCTTTAATATACCAACACAATAAACCAAAGAGGAGGCCAAAGAAGATGTCTACTGCTCTCCACAATATAAGGTAACTCTTTGCAGATTCAAGCTTGGGTTTAATCAATTTTTTTTTTTTGGTTTTTTAATATACTTGTCTTGCCGTAATTAGAATATCAATAGCAGGTTATTTTCCTTATTTTGCAAATAAAATAATTACACTTTCGCCAATTTGACAACCACGAAACTTATCATAGTTGTCATTTAATTTCTGATATAAAGAAAGAGGCCTGTCAAATATTGTTTGCATAACTTCTCCTAATAACTACTAGATATATATCCTAAAAAAAACTGTATATTTGACATATGCTTTTACTCAGCTGTTGATCCCAATTGCTCGACAAATATGAGAAACAGCAGGTTACACTGTCAGAAGTGATTTAAACGAGATTACTTCATGACAATGTCATCTTCCGTTTCCTCTCACTTCTTTATAATTAAAGCATATTAAACGATAACCGGCTTTTATATGATTGCCATCCCGAGATTTTTTCGCGCTCATCAAGAACAGGATGGAATTTTGGAAGATCTGTGCCAAATGGAAGAGGATGGTGTGCCAAATGATTTGGCGCAATTTACTTTTTTGCATCATCCTATTTCATTTGCCACTGATCTTTAAAAATTCAGTCATGTTGTTGACCACGAATTGTTGTCCAACGATTTTTACAAATATGTTTAACGATACACAGTGTGCACCATTTATCGTTGCTGTTCTCATTAAATGTAACCCACATATATTCAAGGTATGTAAAACGCAGTTGTAGTTCGCAATGTTTATTTGCTTAAACTTTATAACCACTGTTGCTTTCACCCTCAAATTATTATTATTTTTTTTAGCACTAATAAAATGTACCTACCTGGTCACAACCAGTAACTGCATTGCCCACTCATAACGAGGTCAGCAAAAGATAAGTGCTGCTACAATTTACTAGTCCCGGTGAGTTTTGCTTTTTTTTGCGTCCTAATACACTATGTATATCCAACAGCTGCTAGGTTCTTCAACTCTAAATTTGTCAATAACCCTTGCTTATAATAAGGTATGTAATAGCTTTGTGGCCAAAAGTAACTATCTCAGTTCTTTCTTTTATATATAGACAACCATTTGTGCTTTCTTAGTATTTTAGGTCTGTTGAATCTTATGTGGCTTATATTTTTCTTTTATCCAGGTTTGTGCAATTGCTTATTTCATCACATTATTCGCTCATTGCCAAATTCAACATGTATGCAGACTCAGCTGACCTATTATTGCTATATTCAGAAATTTCTATTTCCCATATCTGCTTACTTTAATTAATTTTATGTTTTTCTGTTCATTCGTGTGCAGGTATATCATCTGCCTTACCTCATCTCACCGTACCTACTTATGATCAATCTATTATAATTGGATGCATCTACCAAGTTCTAAAAACATCGTCAGAAAGTAAGGTACAGATTCACCTTTATTATAACAGGTTTGTTAATTACAGATTCTAAATATAACTAGCCATATCAAAGGTGTTTCATGAATTGTGTCTGCTAATACTGTAAAAGTCTTCTAAAAAGAGACTGGAAATAACATCGATGAACGGTTTATGTTAATAAATCAGTATGGAAGTTCAACATACCTGCGCATTCTAGGTTAAGGGTCTTAGAAGCAGTAATTATGTTTCTCTTTTGCTTCCATTGCAAAATTACGTGACCATACACAACATCGTACATTCACCTTGATCTTGAAAATCTCTGTTACTAGAGCAGATCTATCTAACAATATGCATTGGGCCCATTGATCTGTAGCAGATTAACCGCTGGAACTTATACATTTTGTTAGATAGATAAGCTCTTTTGTATTTACCGAATTTACCGGTCTTCATTAAATGCCTATCATTCAAAAACCTTTGTTTTATGCATCTTTTCAGGTTTGCTTCCCATCTATGTTTCATCAAAGATAGATACTAAACTAAAAACGATGGTATCGCAAGTTGTTTGATGCAAATACCGCCGTCTGCAACAATCCAATTTTATTATTGGTGGCCCGCCCTATTCATTTTCTCTCAGATTTTCATTCCTTTAAGATCGAACAGCTACGAATCCAGTATCACAACCCGAAAATTTTCATCCCAAGATTTTGGGTTTTCTTGCAGTTACAAGAATATGTGAGGATTGCTACATTTACATAAATAGTTACGTTTGTAGTATTTTACCTATTGTAAATAAAAGCATGCTTGCTTCTATATATTATTATTGACATTACTAATTTAATTATTGTATATTTTAAAAAAAAATTATATTCTTTTATGCATGTTGCCATATTTGAGGGCGAACACCAATACACTTAACAGAAAAAACAACCCACCAACACAGTTAAATGTAACAACAAATAAATAATTATTGCAAACCAAAAAATAGCACTCATAGTTTCAACGCAAAAATACTACGATTTATCACAACATCAATAACACTTTATAAACACATTTTTAAATATTATTCCTCTTCCACACTCATTTATAACTGATGTTAACGTATTAGGTGCCAAATACAATCAAGTTGGATGACTCAGGTATCCTACTTTTCAACCCGAACCGTAAAAAATTGCTACTTCCACTCTCTTTTTATAACTGGTATGAGATTATGATATGTAAGGTTTTTGTCTTTTCTTTGTTTTTTTGGCCCTCACTTGGATTGGATTGTGACCTTCGGCTGCTAATTTTTCTCTATGTAGGAAAAAGATGATTATCTTCTTCTGTTTTTTTAAACAGACGAAAATGAAATATAAATCGGATGAAAACTAAAAATCGACAAAAACGTAAAAAAACGATATGAAAACGTAAAAAATGGACAAAATGTAAAAAAACAGACGAAAACGTAAAAAAAACAGACGAAAAACGAAAAAAAAAATCAGATGAAAACGTAAAAAATCGGACGAAAACGTAAAAAAACATATGAAAACGTAAAAAATCGGACGAAAACGTAAAAAAACAGATGAAAACGTAAAAAAAACAGATGAAAACGTAAAAAATCGGACGAAAACGTAAAAAAACAGACGAAAACGAAAAAAATCGGATGAAAACGTAAAAAAACAGACGAAAACGTAAAAAATCAGACGAAAACATAAAAAATCGGACGAAAACGTAAAAAAACAGATGAAAACGTAAAAAATCGGACAAAAACGTAAAAAATCGGACGAAAACGTAAAAAAACAGATGAAAACGTAAAAAATCGGACGAAAACGTAACAAAGGACTAACGATGCAAAAATTTTAACTTAAGAAGGACTAACGATGCAAATATTTTAACTCTATAGTCAATGAGGACTAACGATGCAAAAATTTTAACTGAAGGAGGACTAACGATGCAACTATTTTAACTCTTGTTAGGAGATAACGGAAAATCATTTGCATCGTTAGTCCATACTAACTGATATGACTAACGGAGGGATGTATTTGTGCCAACTTTACTAACGGAGGGATGATTTTGTTCCAAAAAAAAGTTTAAGGATGTAAATCGGTTTTTGGGGAAAGCACAGGGATGTATTTTGGACTTTTCTCTTTTATCTATTATACATTTATGGCGCAACCCGACCATTTTATTTTGCAACCTGGTCCATCAGGTAATTGCTATTCCCACTCTCTTTTTATAACTGATTTGAAGGGTTTGGTGTGCAAAAATTGCTACTGGCAAACTCTTAGAAATACAACTACAGTTAGTTTGTGAGATGATATAAAGTATTATGAATAATACCGTTAATAATATTTTTTTTCCCATATGAATGTTTTCCCTCTCTACACACACCACACCCACACAATTTTGTGTCCCTGAATCTTCGATTCAGACAATATTATCAATAGTAACATATGTGTTGAATTTTTTTTATACGAAACCATTTAATATATTCTTTTGTAGCTGCCTTACATATACAAAAACCCCGCAGCAACGCGCGGGTACCCATACTCGTTATACTCCAAAAATAAAACTACTCCCACCCATTTTGTGTATGTGGCTGGCCTCCCCCCTCCATGTGTCCACAAAACCACTAACTTTCTCATGTATGTCTTCAAAAACCATCTGCTTGTACATATATAAGCTAAATACCATTAGTTTGTTCACATTTACCACTTGCAAGATCAAAACTTTCTATCCTCTTTTCTTGTTACTGCTACCATGACCCAAACCCAACAAAAACACCATCATTTTGATAATCTTGAGCTCATTGGAAAGTAAAAATCACAAGGGGCAAAAGTCTAGTATGATTCTTGCACCAAAAATCTTCAAAAATGATGTTTTCTTTAAGTTTTCTTATTGTTTTATGCAAGATCTTATATAATCTTTTTAGACCTATGATTTTGATGATAAAAAACTCTTTTTAGAGTCTTAATATTTTATAAAAATTTTGGATAGTTGATTTGGAAAATGGTTTAAGAGTTGGTGCCTTGAAGTGGCTTGAAAACTAGTGATTTTGACTTTTTAAACATTTTTAAGTGCATGCAACAAGATTTAAATTTTTATGAGTTTGCTACTGTGATATTTGACATAAAAACTTGCATCATTTATCAATCTAAATGATCTAGGAGTTTTGGTCGTGGAAGTGATAGGTAGATCTAGGAGTTGACACAAAACTATGCACATAAAACCATAGATTTGATCACTTTTGACACTTTTAAAAGTATATGCATATAAGTGGTGTTAGATCTCTATTACTACTGAGATTCTTGGACAGAAATAGTGTTAAGACATATATAAAATGATTATGGGTGATAGTGGAGTCGTTTTTTATTATTTGGGTGGTGGTTTGACTTGTTTTTGTCAATGAAAAATTCAATCAGCTTGTTTTGAAACTTTTGGGTCAACTTATTTTGATAATATATTGATGAATAATAGGAGTTTTGACATGGTTCTTGGGTTTAAATTCAAGTGATTTGAGTCTAGTTTTCAAAAATGTGAGATTTGTAAAGAGATGTGGTCGTTTGGTCACTGTGATTTACAAAATGGTGCAAGGTGTCATAACAGTCCCAAAATCAGTTTTGAAACCTTGTAGTATTTGGTCAATAAATCAATATCTAAGGTAAACCCATGCTTGTAATTTTTTTGGGAGTTACTTTTATGTCTTAAATAAAGTCTCCCATTGGCCTTAACCATAATACTTTGATCTAGTCTCTCTGCCATTGATAATACTTTCGTATGTCCAGATTTGACCATTTTTGGAGTCAGGTATGAAAAGACGGGTATAAGTCTTTAATAAATTCTTCGAAAATTCTACGAGATGCCTAAGAAACTATATTAAAATATACTTGAAGGGCTTGGTCAATGGTTGAGTCTAACTTGGCAAAATGATCACCCGTTAAGACTTAAAAATTGGGACAAATTTGGCTTTTTGAGACTAATAGTATATTTAGCTATATTTTAACGAAACTAATATATTGACTTATTATATTTCATCATCGAGTCCGAGCATATAATTAAGGGTCTAATAAGTGTTATGTTATTGTTCTTAGATTATTTGTAGACACACGCGTTCGTTGAGGTTCCTAGGTCATGTTTGGTCATTCCCGTCTTGTGCCGTAACTACCTTGATTTAAGGTGAGTTGTCACATCCCCTCTTTATATGTTTTTAAACTATTTTGGGGTGGAAAGCATGATCAAGTGAAAATTGTTTACTTCAAATATTAATGAACTTATGATCCTTTGTGATATCTGAACTATATGAACTCTTATGTATTGTAGGCTTTAAATGTATATGACTTGTAGTCTTTTAGTGTGTATTACTTGTTGTCTTTTGACGTGTATGACTTGTATTCTTTTGATGTAAATGAGTTGTGGTCTTTTGACGTGTACGACTTGTGGTATTTTGACGTGTACGACTTGTTGTCTTTTGACGTATATGATTTGTTGCCTTTTGACGTAAATGACTTGTTGTCTATTGACATTTGGGACATGACATTGGAATTTGAAGTTAATTTTGGGTTTTTGAAATGATTTTGGGCTTTGGAAATGACATTGGGCTTTGGAATTAATATTAGGCTTTTGAAAATGATAATTGGGCTTTAGAAATGATAATTGGGCTTTTGAAATTGACATTGGGTTTTTGAAAGAATTTTGGTCTTTTGAAATTGATTATTGAACCTTTTGGGCATTTTGAACTTCGTATTGTTTTAAACTTTGTCCGGTCATGGATTTACGTCTCGTCTTGAATTTCTTTGACTTGTCTTGAAATTACGTCTTTTCACGAACTGTTGACCTTGTCTTGAACGTATGTCTTGTCATGAATGTATGTCTTGTCTTGGACTTTTGACTTGTCCTGAACGTGTGTCTTGAACGTATGTCTTGTCTCGAAGGTATTCCTTGTCTTGAACTTTTGACTTATCTTAAAATTATGATTTTGTTTAAAATTATGACTTGTTTAAACTAAGATTTTTGATATGTATATTGTTGTATGCTGAGGTTTGACACACTACTTTTAGCTCACTAAATCCCGATGTGCATGGGTTGAGACGTTAGTACTTATGGATAGCGCTATTAGGAATTAACCACTCCTCACTCCATACGTCGAGAGTGCATAGTACCAGATCTTTTGCCGTTAGTTATCTAGGTAACCGATATGGTTGACTGGACGATAACTATTCTAGAGGCGTTGACTTTAGTTATGACTGATTTGTGATTGGATATAGTTACGCGGAAACAGTCTTACTGCTAGTGGAGCTCATTAGGCAGGATGATCGGTTGAATGCGTTTAAGTAGTGGCTTCGCATAAACACAATTGCATTCACTAATTTAGTATATATGTTTTACATATACACTTTTGACAAATGACTTGGACTATTTTTTGTAAAGATCTTTGTTGTTGGATGATATGACTTTTATATTGATAAGAAAATCCCAGAATCTAGTCGAGTTATCTGGATTATAGAGCTCAGTAATAATTAGTTGTTTAACTTAATATCATGACGGTTCTTGATTGATGAGTTGTGATATTGGGTTAAACCCGGTTATTACTTAGCTATAGACGAATGATAACTTTGCTCAAAGACGAAAGTTTTCTTGAGGATGATGTGAGACCGATTCTGAAACGGTTTTTGGCAAATCTTTTTGATATGTCCTCGGACTATCTGGAAAATACATTTGGAACTATATTTTGGTGTACAATACAATGTGAAACTCACCAACTATTTCATAGTTGACTGTTTTTATCATGCTTTTCAGGTGATCATGTAAAGGTGGAAAGTTAGTTGATGAATTCATGGATTTTCATATTAGTTAAGTATCGAACTAAATACAAAGACCAATTTAAAACAATTATGTTGTCATTCCTTTTCAAACTTGTATTTTGAAATGACGATGTAATTGTTGGGATTATTTTTATGTATCAATGTATGGTGTTGTTCTATCATCTTTTGCGATGTATATTGATTGCGTCGCACCTCGCGTTTTCGCCTTTGGCTGGGTGTGACATAGCCACTCAGGTATCTTTTAAAAGATACTTGTTTCATTTCTCACAGAGAACCTTGCATAATCTATCGACCTCTCACTCTGAGATGTGCTGATATTGAAAAGGAGGCACTCTGCTCCATGCTTCCGACTACTAAAAACAAAACGCACTTAATCGAGTCTAGAGCCACGAGATTCACCAAAAGATCTCTAAGGATACATTTTCCAAAACATACGCTTGCTTTCGCTAAAAAGAACACAAGTTGTAAGAGTCTTTTATGAGATCTTTGGATCTTACCACTCATATCATGGTGGGTGTTACTATGTTTCAAACAGTCTACAGTCGTGGAGTGATACTTTGGTTGTAGGGTATTCACAATGCAAGAAACACTTGTTTGAGGCCTAGATATGGATCGAATAGACAAGAACTAGAGAGAGAAAGTGGGAACTTCTAGAAAGAGAAATACTATGTGTATATTAGCTTGAAAGTAATGAGAGTTCCAACCCTTCCCTTGCTAGGGAAGGGGTATTTATACTTACTACATAATATGCCCCTAGCGGGCTGTGGAGAGAGCTGACAGAGGGTAAAGACCCGACCCACTCCACAATACTAATTAATAACTAATCTACTAATAATATTACTGATAATCCTACGAGCTATGATGAGCTAATAAGTACTCGGGGTGACCGAGTCTTCAGCTGAATATTCATATTCCTAACAATCTCCCCCTAAGGGAGGTCACCCCAGAAGTAATGTTCAGAATTTCAGCACTTCTTTCCTTGGATCTTGACTTCATAGCTCGTAAGCATTGATTCTTCAATTTCATAGATCGTTGTGCAAACATCCGTGATTTTCAGATGACTTCTTTTTGTCTTGGATGACCTTTGAGTAATCTTTGAAAGTACCATCCCACTTGAGTTTTCAAGTCATCATTCAGTAGTAGGTCTCCATGTGATGAAATATACTTAGAGCCGACATGCTCACACTATATGGTGTCATGATCTTCAGCATCAGAGTTAGCAGAAGCTGTATTGAAGGTCTTTTGGGTGATCATGACTTTGTTGAATAACAATGATGATGTAGTGTGAACATGTGGTAGAGGATTGGCATCTTTTCTGCAACCAGCTACAACAGCAACCAGCTACAGCATTCCACAGCTACAACCGCCAGAAGTTCCTGCATAAGACAGTTAGCAACAAATCGACCGGTACTTACAGGTTCGGACTTCGAGATTGTTAACAACATAGTTTGAAAACTCTCTCTAATCCTTACCAAGACCGTTCCTAATCGAAAACCCACAGAGGGCTTTTTGAGACTAGGCCGTAGCATTTCAACGATTAGGTGAGTCGCTGGAGATCACTCCACGACTGTGGACCGTTTGAAACCGCCGCGACCACTAAGCGTAATCCACGAGGAATTACCGAAGTGACCTGCTTTCAGGGCTGCTTGATGTTGACCCTGGCAGGAATTTCCATTCAATCATTGAGAATTACATAAGTAAGTTCTCTCATAAATGTTCTGGCAGATTGCTAAGATCTGCGTAGGACTTATAAGTTTACAACTGGCGTCCTTAATGATGAACAACCAGTGTAGAAATAAACCGTGTACCTATGAAATCTTATTATGAATCTCGTGGCTCTAGACTCTATTGTGCGTTATGATTTGGTGATTGGAGGCTGGAGAGGACTGCCACCTTTTCAATATCATCTAACTCGGAGTGAGAAAGACGATAGAAATGTATTGAACTCCATGACAATTGAAACAAGAATCCTTTGAGGGACCTTGAGTGGCTAGGGAGGGTTGTGCAGCGTATCACTGGGTCCATGATACTTTGTCTTCAATGCCAGCAATCAACTAAGTGATTCTGACAGCATATGTATTGACCCGATTTCTTCCTAAGTTGTAAGGAGGGCTATTTCTTTTCACCCTTTATCTTTACAATTCTTTTTCATTCTTCAACCCCTTCAGTGCTTACCGAGACTTCATAACTAACACCTTGTTGTGTTAATTCCAGTGTTAGCTCCATCTCAGTCGGCACTCTTCCCTTATACACATTTCTCCTTTTTAATCATACCTAAGAACTTCTACACTAGCTAGTGGATTGTCCCTGGGTAGATCCCTCCGGCTCTGGTGGGATCGTGGGAACTTAAACCTAACCTAACCATCCTTATAACACCATGCGTTAATTAAAATGGCTGGTCTTTAGTATTCATCCACGATAGCCAAACCAAATCTTTGAAAAATCTCTCAAAGTGTTCATGATTTTGAAAAACATTTTTGCAAACACTTGAGAGTTTTATATTTTTCAAATGCTCCCCCTCAACATGTGCTCGGTTGATTGTTTTATAAATTTGCACATGTTAGGTAGAGCTCGCACTTTTTGAATTGATTGATTTTCTAAGAACATGATCATCGCGAGACACGCTTACATCACTAGTAAACTAGCTTGAAATTATTACCCGTCCAGATCACATTCAAGGAAAGTCGCTCGAAATCGGTACATTCTACTCAGACACGTCCTTTGCGAGACACGCTTACATCACCAGATAAACTGGCTTGAAATTATTACCCGTCCAGGACATGTCCTTTCGACTACTGACTTTAGCTATCGTCAATTCATTGGTGAAGTCTGAGCCTTGCTCACATAAGATGCATGCCAAATCCTTTGCTCCCCCTCAATAAGTGCATTGGTATACAAAAGAGTTTAGCACTTACTGGAGAGCTTACTTTCACATCCAAAACAATTTGCTCCCCCTCAATATGTGCATTGATATACAAAGCAGTTTAGCACATACGGGAGAGCTTACATTAACTTTCAAATCATCACATTTTATCAGAATTTCATATTTAAATCACATTCTCTCCCCCGATCAAAAATTTCAAACCATTTGAGATTTGTGATCCCAAGTGATTTAAATAAGTTTAGAAAATTTGGGAGAAAATGTGGTTAGGTTTAAATGTATTCTGATTTAGGAGCATACAATGCTCCCCCTTTAACCACGAGAGAGTGTCACTGCTGATGTTGCACACATTTGGCAAGGTGTCAGAAATTTGAACAATTACTCTCCCCCTTAATTGATGACCCGTTTTCTATTAAAGAGAGCTGTAGTCATTCAATTAAGCGACAAGTATTTGTGAAAATTTAATTCAATTTACCACCTTGTGTAACATCAAGACTCTCTTGAAGAATCAAACAAGATAAAGAGTCTGATGTAAAGAAGACTTCTCTTCTTATACACGAAATGACGCACTAAAACGTACATCAAGTCGGTGAAACATGGATATAAAGTAATCCATGCCCAGGTGAACATCACCCAGTTGGAGGAACAGCCGTCTTTTTGGCAACGTGCTTTCCCCAGTGTATATTGCGGGTTGCAGTATGAAGTAACTGCAAGCCATTAAGACATGTTTTAACTGATTAGTATAACTTCTGCTCGAGCTTCATTTAAAGATCCGTGTCATTTTTTAATGACATTTCTAGATCCGTAAATGTTATCGATAAACAGAAGACATGCCTAGGTAGGACTATTTTTGGTATTTTCTGATTTTTCGATTTTTATGGTTTTTATAGGTTTTATATTTTTGTATTTTATTTTTGATTAAGATATATACAACTATGTACAAGGATATAAGAAGACAATCCTTTACTCCTCCTGTTCTTCCTGAAGACACTTGAGGGTTTCAGGTGTCATGCTCTTCATGCCAAGGCGTGGGAGAATAAACTGAAACCTTTCTCTTGGGAGAGCCTTGGTGAAGATATCAGCTAACTGAAACTCTGTCCTTATGAAGTATAGCTCCACAATTCCTTTTTCCACCTGTTCCCTGATGAAGTGATGCCTGATGTCGATGTGTTTTGACCTGGAGTGCTGAACATTGTTACAACAAAGAGCAATGGCGCTTTTGTTGTCACAATATAGGGGAATTTTGTTGTATGAGAATCCATAGTCCGAAAGTTGTGATCGCATCCAAAGGATTTGTGCACAGCAAGCAGACATGGCAATGTACTCAGCTTCAGTAGATGATATGGAAGTGCTCATCTGCTTCTTAGAAGACCAACTAACCAACTTTTCCCCTAAAAATTGAGCTCCTCCTGACGTACTGCGACGAGTGTCTTGACATCCCGCATGATCAGCATCAGCATAAGCCGTTAACTCCATTGCTGTGTCCTTAGGATACCAGAGACCCATATGAACTGTGCCTTGAAGATAACGGAAGATCCTTTTCACCGCTTCAACATGCTTCTTGGTTGGCCTGGATTGATACCGAGCACACATACACACAGCAAACAAAAGATCTGGTCTGCTAGCCGTGATGTACATCAAAGATCCAATCATGCTTCGATACTTTGTTATATCCACTGGAATCCCTGAAGGATCTTCATCCAGCTTTTTTCTATCAACCATGGGAGTGTCAACAGGCTCACTTGAATCAAATCCAAACTTTTTCAAGATCTCGTTGGCGTATTTGGATTGATTAATGAATATGCCTCCGGGACTTTGAGAAACTTGTAATCCTAAGAAGAATGACATTTGTCCCATCATGGACATTTGGAACTTGGAATTCATCTCCTTAGAAAATCTATCACATTCACTAGGATCTGTTGAAGCAAAGATGATATCATCTACATAAATCTGAACTAGTAGTAGATGGTTTCTTGACTTCCTGGTGAATAGTGTGGGATCAACAACACCCTTGGAGAATCCGTTCACTAGGAGAAACTTGGACAATGTATCGTACCATGCCCTTGGCGCCTGTTTTAACCCATAAAGAGCCTTCTTCAAGCAGTAAACATGAGTAGGATGTTCAACATCCACGAATCCTTCGGGTTGACTCACATAAAATTCTTCCTTTAAGTCACCATTCAGGAATGCCGTTTTGACATCCATCTGGTAGACTATCATATTACGACTAGCAGCATTTGCCAGAAAGATTCTTATAGCTTCAATTCTAGCAACCGGAGCAAACGATTCTTCAAAATCAATGCCCTCTTCTTGTCTGAATCCTTTAGCAACTAGCCGTGCCTTGTTCTTTAACACATCTCCATACTCATCAAGCTTCACTTTGAAGATCCACTTTAAAGCAATGATCATTGCAAGCTCTGAAGGAGGCACTAATTCCCATACTTCAAGTCGATCAAATTCATGGATTTCATCCTGCATAGCCTGGAACCAGCAATCTTTAGTCATTGCTTCTTTGGCATCTTTTGGTTCGACTTTGGACAGTACAGAATTGAGAAAGCACCATAGTGCATCAGTGGCTAGTTGATTACGTGTGGATACCGGACGTGAGGGATTGCCTATGATATTGTCGATTGGATGATCACTGGTCCATTTTCTGAGATGGTCGTGAGGTTGAGGGTTTTGAACAGATGTAGCAGTGTTGTGTTCTTCAGGTGAGGATGTATCTGATGGATGTTCAGGAGCAAATATGTTTTCAAAAGGAACCTCATCAACAGGAGCAAAAGGGTTAACTTCCAAAGAATGGTTATCTGAAGATTCTTGTATTACTGGAGAAGATTGAGCGTTAGATGACGAAGGCGATTGACTGGCAGCTGGAGCATTGAGACTGACTGATACTGAAGCTTTTGGACCTTCTGAACCTTGTGGGGCTTGACCCTCAGCCATAGGAAGTACGGCAGGTTCACTTGGGACGGTTCCATTCGTTGGCTCAAAGTACTCATCAAACATAGGATCAAATAACTTCTTCAACTCCTCACATGTAGGTGGCACATAAGAATCTGCAGGCGTGGAATTCTGTACAATACCTGAACTAATGGGTCCAGGTGACAAAAGTTTAAGATCGGGTCCAGAACTAATTTGTCCTGAAGCAGGTTGCTCACTCAGCTCATCGAACGTAACATGAATGGTTTCCATGATTTTACGGGTTCTCTTATTGTAGATTCTATACCCTTTACTGTCTGGTGCGTATCCAACAAAAATACCTACATCTACTTTAGCTCTTAACTTTCCCAAGTCTTGACTGTCGTTAGTTGGATAGCAAAGTGCGCCAAACACACGGAGAAAGGAAAGATCTGGTTTCTTGTTATGAATTAACTCGAAGGGAGTCTTCTCATGAACAGGATGAATTAGAGATCGGTTTTGAGTGTAACATGCTGTTGCAATAGCCTCTGCCCAGAGAAACATCGGTGCCTTTGAAAATATAAGCATGGTTCTTGCAGCTTCCACCAGAGTACGGTTCCTTCGTTCTACCACTTCGTTCTATTGAGGAGTGCGAGGGATACTTTTCTGATGCGTGATGCCAATGCTTTCATAGAAATTACGGAGTTGTTGGTTAACAAACTCAGTACCATTATCAGTGCGGATGATTCTGACAGTTTTATCGAGCCTTACTTGCAGCTGTTTTATCAGTTTAATGATAACCTCTGGAGTTTCGTCCTTCGTTCTCAAAAACTTTACCCATGTGAACCGAGAATAATCATCTACTATCACCAGAATGTACTTCTTTCCATTTATGGTTTGTATTCTCATTGGACCGCACAAGTCCATGTGAAGGGTATGAAGAACTTCCAAGTTGGTGTTAATGGTTTTGGACTTGTGGGTTTGTTTCTTGCTCTTGCCCAGTTGACATGCAGAGCAGAGATGATCTTTCTCATATTTTAGTCTGGGCATCCCTCTAACAAGATCTTTGCGGGAAAGATTATTTATGGTACCGAAGTTCAAGTGGTTAAAACGACGATGCCACAGCCATGATTTTGTTTTAGAGGCTTTAGAAAGCAAGCATATGGGAGAGGACTTCAACATTTCTTCAATCGATATGGTGTATAGATTGGTGCCCCGACTGCCCTTGAGGAGATCTATACCATCCAATTCTCTGACGAAACATGTATGTTTTCTGAAAGCCACTTCCAGATCTGAATCACAAAATTGACCCACAGAAAACAGATTGTGCCCTAATCCTTCCACATAATATACCCTTGAGATTACACTGTCACCGAACACATAATCTCCATAACCCATAATAGCACCAAAGTGGTCGTTCCCGAATCTAACTGTCCCGATAAACTTTTTTACGAAGTTCTTGAGCCGTGAGCGATCCCCAGTCATATGTTTTGAACAGCCTGAGTCCAAATACCACAGGACGATTTGTACGACCTGCATTTGAAACCAGACAACAATGGATAACTGGAAAATGTGGATCCCCACGAGCAATTGGGGTCCGTTTGGTCAGCACACAAATATTCTGGAACCACAGAGTTCGCAGACGCTACTGTCTTTACAGTGAAGACAGTACTAGAGGCAGGACACGACCTGTGTGGAAGGCATTGTGACCCTAAATGCAAGATTCTACCAGTTGGTCTCCATTCCTTAACCTTCACAATTTTATGCTTATTCATTTTAGGTATTGAGCACAGTTTTCCTAAATTGAATTTCCTTCCAGTGGGTCTCCATTCCTTAACTTTCACAATTTTATGCTTATTCATTTTAGGTAATGTGCACTGTTTTCCTACATTGAATTTCTTTCCAGTGGGTCTCCATTGATAGCCTACGCTAGCAAATGTTTTTCCTGTTGCTTTCCAAACTTTCTTGCATGTTTCAGTTATCCTAACATTCTTAACATGGGGTGAAGCAGAAGACATCAAGAAAGACACAACACACTCATCATGATTAGCAAAAATTAAACAATTGTCGCATGTTTTACAGATAGCATTAGAATTCGAATTAATTACAGTACTTTTGATACTAGAATCAACACGATTCATCCTACTCATTGCAAACTTATTGTTCCTAGGTTGGGCTTCTACTTTCTTCAAGTGATCATTCATAGCTGGCGCAGTCCTATCCTTTCTTGCATTTCCTCTAGACCTTGACTCGCTAGCATGGGTGTCACTTTTTACTCCTGTAGAAGCATCGAAGGGAACATTAGTTTATTTTTCTGTCACATGCCTTCCTGATAATGATGTGTTGGGTTCTGATGTTTTAAGTGGTAGATCAAATGCTACAAGCTTGTTCTTAACAGTGGATGATGATGCAACAAGTCTATCTCTATGGCTGTTAAACTTAGGAACTGAGCCTATGGCATATTCTAAGTTTCCCTGAATCCTTTTCGTGAGATTACAAGCATAAACAACAGCCCTATCAAGTGGCTTATCAGTTCTATCCTCTTCAACTACCTCACGAAGTGTGTCAAGGCCCTCTCTAAGATGATCGAGATATGTTTGATGGGCAA
Source organism: Artemisia tridentata subsp. tridentata (assembly GCA_021014915.2). NCBI lineage: Eukaryota > Viridiplantae > Streptophyta > Magnoliopsida > Asterales > Asteraceae > Artemisia > Artemisia tridentata. The sequence continues at coordinate 181,213,739 of CP139506.1, forward strand.
AGCTGTTATTTCTAAGGTTAAATGGAATACGCCCAACATCAATTTTTACTAGCAGTAGCCTTTGGTGCATCACAATTACAAGTGGTGCATGGCATTTTACCTTTCCCCCGAGCCTTAAGATTCTCAATTTCATTTGTCAAAGAGGTTATTTGATCATTGTGATTGCTTCTTGTAACTTTAATGGAATCGTATAACTCTTTGAAATGTTGTTTGACCTTTGAATTTTCTTCTCGATAACACTCATTTTCATAATGCAACTTATTTATGGTGTTTTGATGTTGAAAATTCTGAGAATCTGAAGACGAAGGTTTATTGGTGCCATACACTTCATACTTGTTGGATTTCAATTGGGCAATTTGGGCCCTCAGCAGTCGAATCGTGTTCGTGTGAGCTTGAATTGTCTCATCTCGTTTGCTTAATTCAAAATAAGTATCAAATTCAGGAGCATCCAAGGATGTCTTGTCATTTGATATTTTATGTTTTTCATTTAAATGTTGATGTTTCAATTGCAAATTAAGATATTCAACTTCTAATTTTGAAAAACGTTTAACCATATTATCATGGTCATCATATTGAATTTTTTCAAGCAATTTTAAATTCTCCCCCTCAAGCTCAACAACACGATTCTGGGTGACATTTAACGCAATAGCATACTCATTAAATTGACAAGCAGACAATGCAGAATCAGTGACAGTGTAAAATACATCTTGTGCAATACATTTAGCAATCAAGTTGTCGTTAGTAATGAGTATGTTTTTTCTTTCAATCTCTCGACTCTTAAGCTCTATTGCATATTCATTCACCTCATTTTCCATGTCTTTAAACACTACTTCCATTTCTTTTATTTCGGCTTTAAGGGCAGTTTGCAACCCTTCAAAGTGTTCTTTAAGTAGTTTAAAGAATGGCATGACCTCAGTTAAGTAACACCTTTTTGCATGTTCAAAACACCTTTCCCACTCAGTAATACCGGTGGGTGTGATTCTCTTCTTACATGTTTTATCGAAATCAGCAAACAGTTGCCAAAGCACATATAAGCTAATAAAGGTTTTGCATTCACTGGGAAGAGACAAAGGCACCAAATTCCTAGGTGTATTGGGAGGATACACCGTTATGGACACAACTTTTCTAATGAGGGGGGTGTTGGCCTTAAGTTTTTCTACCTTAAGTTTTTCATTATCTTGTTTCCAGAATATCTGTTCAGGTGTTAACTTCTTTTGAGGAGCAAACACAGTCAAACGATTTTCCTCACTGTAGTCATGGGGTTTGATTATTATTCGTCTGGCTATGCACTCGGGATCCCTCATTTTCTCATTCATTCTTACCCTTCTTCTCTCACTTAACTCATCCTCTTCTTCTGTGTAGATATGCTCAGGCGGGTCATGATTAGGCATAAACATCACATTAGAATCATTTAATGCAGGTTGGGCTATCTTAGCAATTTCATGAATGGCTAATTTAGATTTACCTACATTGCTTTCACTATGCTTGTCACTTAACTTTCTGTGCTTATACATCATTTGGGCAGTTTGTCTGGTTTGGTCTTGTGTGTACAACTTATCTTTAAGCTTATTTTTTAACGTCTTGAGTCTAGAGAAATCATTTAAAAGTGTTGTTTCTTTTTCTTTGAATTCTAGCTTAAGTGTAGTTATACACTTTTGTGCTTCCTGTTTCTGTTTGACAGACTGTTCTAGCTGGCTTTTCAAAGAACTCAACTCTAATTTTAATGTTTCTTCTCTTACTCTAGACTCTTTAATAAGTGTACTCATTTGACCTTCTAATTTCGGCTCATGTTCATTAAGCTCAAACTTAGCACGCTGTTCATACATGGCCACTTGTTCTTTATAAATGTTTAGTCTAGTGATCAAGTCATCATCAGTGACAGGCAATTTGTTCTCATGGCACTCACATGCATTATCTATATTACACGCATTACCTAAGGCACATACATTACTTATAACACAAACATCATTATTGACAAAAGATTCACCATTTGGTACATCAGGCGAGTTGTTGTGATTCAAATACTGTTCATATGAAATAATATTGCTATTTTCCATGTCAACATTACTTGTGTCAGAAACATCTGCCTGATGTACTTCTTTGGGATTCTTTTGTCCCTCGACTATATTATATGTGTCATAAATTTTTAGTACCTCAGATATCACGGATGCATTAGAAGGACCAGCTTGACGGGGAGATGAGACCAGGGAAGACAAGTTAGCTATGAAGATTGTTTGAGCCGTAGGTTCATCATCTACATCAGAGTCAAATGCATCACAGTCATCTGCCTTGAAGATGTTAGGATCATTAAGGGCTAGATCCTGAACTGGTTGCTCATCCACATCTTCATCAAAAGTATTTCCCCCATCTCCTGCCAAGAACAATAACTCTTCCTCATCCAATACAGCTCCATTCTCTTGAGCTTGCATTAACAACATCTTGTCTTTGAAGTAATCTGAGTTCTGAGGACGTTTAGGTTGATTGCAGTTTCTGGCAATATGTCCTAACCCCACACAATTATAACACTTGATCTGTTTCCCTTGCCCCTGATTGGCATTCCCGACTCTATTCTGCACAACACCTCGACCCATATTTCTTCCAGCTCTCCCTTGCACATTCTGAACCACAATTTTCCCATCCTCAACCATTGCAAGATTGCGTGGGTTGGATGAATTCTTTAACTGATTGTTGGTCTGAGGGAGTGATGTTTTAAACTGTTAAACCAGTAATGATACTTGATTGGTGAGGTTGTCAATCATTCTGTCGGTCTGAGAGTAGCCTGAGTCAAGTTGAGAACTCATAGCAGGTACTGGTGAGTGAAGTTGATGATAACTTAGGTTGGAAGATGATTGGGCTGTTGGTAGAACATTTGTCATGAAAGCCAGTGGATCATTTGGAGTTGAAGGATTTAACTTTTCTCTAAGCACCCGATCGTAGACAGCATGCTTCTCATGTTGTTGCAGGTAGGCATACAGCTGTTCATAGTTGGTATCCCTTAAACCTTTGTTGAGTTTGACAGCAGTGACGAATCTGTCCCATTCAGGAGTCATGTTGTTCACAAACTTTGAGTTTAGTTGGATATTGGGCATAGTCATTCTGATCATCCTCATATCATTCACCAATTTATGAAATCTCACATAGTAGTCTGTGATATTCTCTCCTGGGTTCATTTTGAAATCGCTCGAACTCATCATACAGCTGTGACTCACGATCTTCCTTTGTGAGTTCTGACCCTGCCAACAACATTTTGACGTTGTCCCACACAGCCTTGGCTTCAGTGTTGAAATTGATGAGCTTGTATACATCCTTTGGTAGACCTTGAATGACAATGTTTGAAGCTCTAATGTCAGCATCATACCTCTTCTTTTCTTCTTCATTAAGGTCATTGTAGTTTCTAGGTCTGTCGATGCCCCAAGTTACAGTCCCATCTTCACCAGTTGTAACAACGTCTCTGGTGGTACCCATCTGATAAGGTCCTTCGTCAATTGACTTAAGAATGTTAACTCCATTATCTTTTCCCAAGCAGTAAAGTCTTATCCGTTGTGCCCAAGACTCATAATCCGTCCTATCTAGCATAGGTGGACGAGTGTCAGATCCTGCTGCTTGAATATCTTCTGATGATGTGCTTGATGTGGTAGCCATAGTAACTACGGGATTTTACAGATCTTGTGATTTAACCGAGAAATCGAATCTTTCGCGGGAATTTCTAAAATCACCAAGACACAAACCGCATACACGCCTGAGAGACAAACCGCGTGGACAAACAGCACAGACAAACAGTCTAGACAAACCGCATACACACCGCAGAGACAAACCGCGTAGACACAAACCGCATACACGCTGCAGAGACAAACCGCGTAGACACAAACCGCATGCACTCCTCAGAGACAAACCGCGTAGACACAAACCGAGTACACGCTGCAGAGACAAACCGCGTAGACACAAACCGAATACACGCTGCAGAGACAAACCGCGTAGACATAAACCGAGTTCACGCTGCAGAGACAAACCGCGTAGACACAAACCGAATATACGCTGCAGAGACAAACCGCGTAGACACAAACCGTGTACGCGCCTTAGAGACAAACCGCGTAGACACAAACTGCCAAACACGTCGCTTTCAATGCTTTTTGTCCTTTTGCCTAAACTAGTAATAAGACAAACCGCGTTCTCGAAGTGACACAAACCGCGTTCAAGAACTTGTCCAGAGCACACAAACCGCAGCCAAGAACACTTGGATAAACACTCACGAATCACCCAAAAACACCACACAAATCTTAAATCTGTGAATTCAAGCACCAAATACTACTCTTATACTGTTCCTAAGCTAGAAAGTACAAGGTATAACAACTTCTAATCACTAAACAAGGCACAAAATGAAATTTATGTAACTTATTAATTCGAACTAAAAAGCCTCAAGAACTAAACAAATCCGTGAATACCAACTCTCATGGACCTAACCATGGCTCTTAATACCAATTGTAGGGTATTCACAATGCAAGAAACACTTGTTTGAGGCCTAGATATGGATCGAATAGACAAGAACTAGAGAGAGAAAGTGGGAACTTCTAGAGAGAGAAATACTATGTGTATATTAGCTTGAAAGTAATGAGAGTTCCAACCCTTCCCTTGCTAGGGAAGGGGTATTTATACTTACTACATAATATGCCCCTAGCGGGCTGTGGAGAGAGCTGACAGAGGGTAAAGACCCGACCCACTCCACAATACTAATTAATAACTAATCTACTAATAATATTACTGATAAAGACCCGACCCACTCCTACGAGCTATGATGAGCTAATAAGTACTCGGGGTGACCGAGTCTTCAGCTGAATATTCATATTCCTAACATTGGTATACTTCAACGACTCACCTGAATTGTTGGTGTACTTTTGTGCACCTGTGTAAGCCTTCTTGAGGGTATCCAATTCAGGAACAGCCTTTGTAAGGATTAGAAAGAGTCTTCACACTATGCTGTTGACTATCTCGAAGTCTGAGCCTGTAAGTGCTGGAAATCCCGCTAAGGAGATTTATTTCACGAATCGAGTCCTGAAAATGTAGGTCGGTACTTAGATTTTATCCAAAGTACTGATAACTATCCTTAATAGGATTCGGACGGCTGATGTGCCCGACCAAGGTGAATGGAATCAAGTCATTCATCAGTTAAACAATCGTAGTGGTCTAATCTTTATGAAAAGTCCACCATGATCGATTGGTGATTATTCACTAACCTTTACCATGCAGATATCGATGAATGATCTGTAACACCCGTTTCCCAGGTGTTGGGACTCCACCTTAGATGAAAATGGATAAAGACCTAATGTGATTGGTTGGTCAGCAAAGTTATGTGGAAAGTCAAACCCGATAGTCAAGTGTTAGTCAAAATATGTGTTATAAAGTTACGGGAAGCATTATGTGCCTCAAATAGATAGGAAAGGGAGTTCAAGGGCTTAAGTTGTCATATGTCAATTGTGTTATAAGTTAGTTGTGGCTAAAATAGGAGGAAAGAGACTTGAGGGACCATTCTTGCCATTAGCCCAAAGATGCAATCTAGCTAGATAATTCCAGGATGTTCTAGACTTATCCATCATTATTGAGATAAGGTTTGGAGGCCGGTTTTATGGAGAAAGAAAAGAAAGGGAAAAAGTGAGATGGTGACTTAGAGAAGATGAAGGAGATGAAGACCAAGTGCCTATAGTCCTTCCTAGTTATGATCATCACAAGTAAGTAATTATGTTCTTGATGTTAATGAGGTTGTAGATTAAGGGTAAAGTGAGATCTCATCATATGATCAAGATATGATCATATGATGATGTAGGAAGATAGATGAGTGTGTTTAATGGGTTATTTTAACCCTTGTTATGTTATTGATTGCTATGTTGTTAGGTTTTGGTATATTGTAAAAGATGAAGATGATGATGGTTAGAAGATGTTGATGGTGGGATTTATGTTAGTAATTAGCTTGGATTGAAGGTAAGTAACTCTCCTTCAAACATGTGTTATGTATGTATTTATCATATATGTATTATGAAGGTGTAAGAATATGAGACATGGATTTGGAATAGTTATGAGTTGGGAATAGGTGGCTAGTGACTTTGGCTAAGAGTAAATTAGCTTATTAGCTTGGACTAATTAAGGTATGTAGTTGGTTTTGGTTATGGTGAATTGGTATTGGTTTATGTTATGAAATTATGTGTGATATGTATTGAATATTGTAGCTTGGAAGCCTTTAAGTGATTTGATGCTTATGTGGAAATATGTGTATGAGATATGTTTTATGTCGGGTTACTTACTAAGCGTAAGCTTATTCTTTTAGTTGTCAATGTCTTATTGTAGGTTTATGTGTGGCGAAATGGAAGCACTTGGACTATAGCCTAAGGATTTGGAAGTGGATTGATAGATAGATCGTAATTAGGAGCTTAGTATAGAATACCGAGCTCAAGTATAAAGTTTGTACCCCCGTTGGTCTTTTATTGATTTGTAAAGTGTAGTCGTGTGTCAAAATGTATGTCAAAGTGGTCATGACGATTTGGGAGTCTAACGATGAATCAAAGTGTAGTTTATGTGTTTATGCATAAAGTTAAAGGGGCGTTTGGTTTAGTTGTAAATATACCCATTTCGGGTAGTAAACGGGTCAAGTGTTGTTGGAACGTGTTTGTTATGTTAAATTATTGATGTTGGTCAAGTTTGGTGTAAAACGGAAGTCGTATGGGTTGATTGTAGTGAAAATGGGTCAAAACGGGTTATTTGCATAACCTGTCTCATTGGTAAAAGTACCATTTCGGGGAGTCGTTCGGTAAATATTTTTGTATGAAAATGTGCCCAATGATATACCATGTAAACCTGCAAAGTTTGGTTAGATAACGAGGTCAGGGAGGTTGGGTTTTCAAGCGCGGAACTTGAAAACATGTTTCGGGGATCAGCAGGGTCTGAACCGCCGCGGTTCAGACCTGTTTTTGGGGCCGAACCGGCGGTTGGGTTTTCCCAGCCGGCGGTTTGACAAAAATTTTAGATTTTGGTAATTTTTGAAAAATCATATCTTTTAAACCGTAAGTCGTCACTGGTAGAGGTGGCCATTTCCCGGATCCGAAAAAAACCGGAACCGGATCCAAACCGGATTCGGATCCAAGTCAAAGTCAAGGAACCGGATCCGGTTCCGAACCGGATCGGATATTTCCGGATCCGACCCCCAAAAAACCCGGACCGGTAGCACCGGTTCCGGATTGGAACCGAACCGGATCGGATCCCAATATCCGGTCAAACCGGATCCCAATATCCGGTCAATGTGGCACTTGGTTCTTGAGTCTTGACTGCTTGCAGTTGCAGCGTGCTTGTGATTAAAAAAGAAGGAAGACAGCAGTTGGAAAATATGAGATAATGTGAGAATATGAGATAATGGGCTTTAAGCCCAAATGAGAATATGAGATAATGGGGCTCCACGTTGACTTGGTTATTAAAAAAGAAAAAAAATACAGCAGTTGGAATTTGGAAACTAGCAAATTAAAGATACAGCGTCCAACGTCCACCTGCTGCTAGTACTCTGCTGCTACTCTGCTACTTCCTTCAATTTTACTGGAAACGGAGATAATAACGTTAGATCCGGTTCGGATCCGGTTCCCAAGAACCGGATCGCGAACCGGTGTGGAAATATCCGGTTCCGAACCGGTTTTGGTGCCAGAAATATAGAACCGGACAGGAACAGGCGGATCGTGGAGGAACCGGACCGGATCTTGTAGGAACCGGCGTTGACCGGATTCGAATTCGGATAATTGTTCGGTTCCGGTTTAGGAATCGGTTCCGGTTTAGGAACCGGTTCATTTGTCCATCTCTAGTCACTGGTCGTGCCACCCGTCGTTTTGAAGGTAATTGAGTGTACTTTCATTTAAAAATAGTCTCAAGTCCTGAAAGTCTTCCCATTTTTGTCAGTTTTCAAAAGAGTGACAGTATGTCCGTAAAAGTGAAGCATTTTTGCGTAAAAAGTTTTAATTTTTGGTCTAAGCGGGCATGGGGTGTAACAACTTGGTATCAGAGCTTTGGTTTAAGTGAATTAGGTTTTCTTTAGGATTTCCTAGACTTAAACCACTCGTAGACGCGTTAAGTTTAAGTTTAAGAAATGCGGCCAACTATTTTGTAAGTTATAGGATGTGAATGTTGAGTTTTGAAACGAATTATGTGATTGCTATATGGGTATAATGATGGGGACTTATGGATGTGTTTTATGTGATTTACGTTGTGGAGGATTTGATGTGAGAGTGATAGGATTACCGTGCACCTCGGGTTGTATCGGTAATCATTATATGATTATGTGAATGTAGCGAAATATAGAAGTAATGAATTAGACGTGAAAAATAGATGCCTTAGGTGTGCGATGTGAAAGTGCTTATAGCAATAGTGGGATTAGGCTTTGGTTGGATATAATGTGAATATTGAGAATGTGGACTTGCTAATGGTAGAATTAATGAGTTAAACTCGAGTCATTGATTGTTTAAGTTATGAGGTGGAATATGTGATATGTTGTATGAGCGTAAGGTGTTAGGAGTTGTTCATGTTTATATTATTGGTGTGTGCATAATGTAAGTCCATGGCGGACTAGACGTGCTTAAATGATTGATTACCGTACACTCGGATATTGTCGGTGATTGTTATATGATTATGTGATTGTGTGCTATGGTAGTTTAGCGAGGGCGAATGGATGAAGTAAGTTGTGTGGTGGTTTATAGGAAATGTGACTAAAAATAAAAGTGCATGGCTTATGTGATAGTGATGACTAAAGCATGGCCTTATGAGTAATTATATTTAGCGTGGCGATCATCAATGAGGTATTAGAGATGGGTTAGTAGAAAGTCAAAGTATTAGGAGCATAATTATGAACGTGTGATAATGTTGAATGTGTGTTATAGCGTAGTGCGGTGAAGAAATGATATAAATTATTACATAATAAGTCCGTGATGAACTTGGTAAAGTTACAAAATGAGAAAAGGCATAGTGATTGAGTAAATGATGAAATAGAGCGAAATCTCCTAAGTACTAATAGCTATAATGAAATGGGCATGTATGAGGTTAAGGTATTGCCATGAAATAATTATATTACGGCTAAGGCGATTAGCGGTAATTATTAATAATCAATGAATGTGTTATAGTTGACGATCTATGTAAGGTCTACATGTAAAGGAATCGAGTGAGACTAAAAGGGTAATAGTAAAGATGCGGGATTGGTTAACGAGGGTTAAATAATGTAAGTGGCAGTGAGACGTGTAAACACATAGAAGTGTGTAATTACAATATGCAGGCTCATATGCTCTATGCGCTTGCAATTCACTAAAATAAATGGATATAATAATGTATGTAAGGTGCTTATGACTTGGATCCATTGCTAAAGTGATAAGGTGTGAATGCTAATGATCCTTTGGGGTGAACGTTAAAAGTGGTATCCTTCGGGATGACCAAGTAAATGAATGTTAAGGAATCCTTCGGGATGAATGTTAAAGATCCTTCGGGATGAAAAGTATTGCCTTCATCGGCAAATGGAGTTGCCTACATCCTTGGCAATAAAAGTATCCCCATAATGAATGTGTTAATGATATGGATCCAAGTCTAAAAAGGAAACATGAAGTATAAACAGGATGAAATAATAAAAGTTAAATTGGGAATTAGGAGTAGTAGTGTTATGTCAGGAGTACATAACCATGAGTTTATATTTCTTGATTTACATCAATTGGGACGCCTCTCCATGTAAATGAGGAATTATAAATGAGTGGGCTTATGTGTTGCCGACACGGCACGAGTAGGGTTAGAGAAGTAGAAAGCGGAAGTTTAGAATTAGTTAGAAATTACAAGGACTGAGATAGGAAGGTTAGAATTTGACCATGGCTTTTAGTTGAGACTCAGGAGAAACCTTGAGGAGACGAAGAAATTGTAATGATGATATGATGTGCCTTGCGGCGTGGTACAAAATATAATGAATGGAAATAATAGAACGTGCACGTATTAGTCGAGTGTAATTATACAAACTCAAATGGTACGAGTTTCTTAAGTAGCAAGTAGTCGAAGAATGAGAGTAGAGGATAAAGCGAGTGAGATGGTGCTGTAGTGGTAATAGGGCGGACTATAATGATGATTAGTTGTAATAAGTATGTCTTGTATTATGTAAAATCTAAGCAAGAGTTATATGGTATAGAAGTGAGTGGGAGTAATGTGGATTAGGGCATGTGATATGTTATACTATGCATAGAGTTGCAAGATCACTTAGATCGTGGCACTAAATAAACTAGAAATTAAGGTGCTAGGAATGAGATGAGTTATGAGACTAAGTTTTGGTTAGAAATAGACGAAACAATCATATATCATATGGGAATCAATTGCAACTTAGTTCGATTCAAAGTTTTGACCCAATTCAATTAGCCAATTCTTCCTCAAAATTTAATCAATCAATCTAATTCTTTTTGCAATGTATTCCTCTATCAATTACTCATCTATTCCTAAAAGATTACATCTTAATTCGAAGTCTATCAAAAATACCCAAATCTTGACCTAATTCAATAAATCCGAATTAAAACCTAATTAAACCTAATTGATGATGTTACTTACTTGTTTTGGAGCCATGGATGATCTCTAAACACTCCTGCAACTTCTAATAATCTTCTTATGGTCAAAATTTTTGGACCCAAATTTGGTGGATTGTATGTGTGTGGTTTTCTTGTGATTTTTGAAATTGTGGGCTTATATATTCAACTCCATCCGATCAGCTTCATGATCCAACCGATTCGGATTAAGTTTTTGCAAAAATTCAATTTTCCTTTGTAAATACACTTCGGTATACTTGTAAAAGTAAACTCAAATGTATTTTTCCTTTAAAAATCTCTTTTTGTATGTAAATGTTCCACCTCACTCGGTCTACCAAAATTTGTCCAAGTCTATGACTACTAACTTTAAACGAAACTAACACTAAAAATCTTAACTAAAAACATAAACTTCATAAGCACAACTTAATATAACTTAAAAGAAGTCTTAACATAAACCTTAAAACTTAAAACTTAAAATAACTTAAATGCAAATATTAAAATACTAAAATGCATAAAAATTAAAAGAAACAAACAACTAGCACAAGTTTTGTTCTTTATTCTTCAACTTGTTGCACTTGATCTCCTTCATCCTTGAAAGTATTCATGCCTTAGGATGTCTTCACTTTGAAATTTTTCGGACAACTTCCGGTTTGTCTTTTGTGTCATAAACCTTCTTGCAAAATTCCTTCCACTTGGGCAAACAATATCGAATTTCACATGCCATTCCCCATCTCCATCTTCTTTCTTGTAAACACTCGAACCGTCGGGTCTCCATTCCAAATTTTTGAGTTGGACTGGTAATGATCCAAGAAAATCTGTAAGTTTATTAAACACAAAATTATTTTTAAATGGGTTAAAGAAATCCTCCATTGCTAGAGCTCTCTCCATTTCATCTTCGATATCAAAGAAACTAGGAGTAACTGGCCCATATTTAGGCCTACCATCCTCGTTTCTTCCTATTTCAAAACATCCCAAGTATTCTTCCTCATTATCTTTCTCATGCACTTCCTTTAGCATTTTCCCTCTAGGTTTTGGGTAGTAAGTGTGTTTCAAAATCCCTTCATCAATAGTCATCGTACCACGGCTCATGTCTATTATAGCCTCACATGTTCTTAAAAATGATCTACCTAACAAAAGTGGTAATTCTTTGTCTACCGGTATGTTAAGTACTAAAAAGTCGGCTAAAAAGGCTTGGTACCCTATTTGAACACGAACATTTTTCACTTCACCCATTGCTTTTGCTTGAGAATTGTCGGCCATAGTGAAATTAGATTGATTTGGTTGGGGGTTACTAAGTCCTAACCTTTTGTACAACGGATATGGCATAACACTCACACTTGACCCGGTATCGGCCAATGCATACATAGGAGTTGTTCCATTTACCTTGATTGGTAAAACAAAATTCCCTGGATCACTCATCCTCTTAGGTAATCCGTTCTCCACAATTCTTTCTCTTTCAACCTCATCAAAAGTTTTGTCTTCTAGCCTAGATCTAGCCATCATAACCGCATCCAATTTCTTACGGTATGTCATATAGTTATTCAACACTTCTATCACGGGCTTTTTTTCCATAAGTTCATGAAATTTTATCTCCAAATTCTCCAAGATAGCATCCTTTTGTTCTTGAGTTAAAGGCTTAATGGTTTGTGGTGAGTTTGGTGGTGAATTAGATGATGATGATGATGATGAATTATCATTCTTTGGGGTGGAGGGTTGGGTTAATTTGTTAAGAGGTGCTTTCTTCCTACTAGCCTTTTCCTATTTTAACAACTTCTTCCATCCCTTCATTGACTTCTTCCATTCCTTCACATAACTCCGCAAGCATCACATCCACTTCCTTCTCTTCTTCTAAATCTGTAACACCCCAACCCGACAAGGGTTAAGATATCACATTCATGGTGTCAAACATAACATACACAAGCGGAATACTTTAACATTGCAATTAAATATAAAGGTTACAAATGAATTCTTTAGGAAAATTAAGTACAATGACTACAACTAAAATACTATAAGTCTAATATGAAGCATCTCCAAGTCAACTCTAATCCATGGTAGCTAACAAATGGTGTAGTCCTCTAAGAGCTCTTATGCACTCTTCACTTATATCCCAGCTTCCCTCTAAAACCTGCCGCGGTGAAAAGAAATGCGGCTAAGCTTAAAAAGCCTAGTGAGCGGATATATGATAATACAAATAGAAATATAAATGTGAAGTTCAATTGAAGTACAATGGGAAAACATAAGTAGGCATAATGTAATGTAAGGGAAAACATAGTGTATAGGTTAAGTAATAGAAATCTATGCAGTCGCCTGCATAAACGGAATCATAATACCCTTGGCTCATAACATAACATAATCTTCACTTCTCATAAATTAAAAGAGGGGAGACCTCTCAAGTAATATAAATGGAGTAGCGAACTCTCATGTGTGTATGACATGTATTGCACACAATTACCATACACCATATACAATATATATATATATAACAAATACAGATCTAGATCTAGGATGCATCCATACGCCCCTGCAGAAAATCATAATCATCGTGGCCATACATAAAATATAATAAAAGGGACGTGATGGGTCATCACCCCCCACCCTAGAGTCATGCCATTGGTGCATCAATGACATGGTCATGGAACCCCCATGACTAGGATACAGATACATAATACATAATAAGAGCCATCATAATCACATCAAGGGTTTATAGTAAAGGCTCATGTCCAAAAGTTCATAGCAAGGTTCATATCAAAGGTTCATAATGAAGGTTCATAACTATGGTTCATATCAAAGGTTGTAAGTCACCAAGGAAACCTTAAAGATAAGGTCAGAATATCCGTACCTTGAGTAAATGAAAAGCTGGATAAAGAAAGGATCACAAAATGGGAAATACTCCTCTTCAGAGAATCTACATGAATTAGGGATCAACTATTATTTATCAGTTCATTTATTATATTCATTTAGGGTTTCCTTCCATTTTTAGTATCTTTCCATTTTTAGAAATGTTAACAAGATTGATCTAATTTTTTTAAAAGGACATACGAGAACAAGTAAATATAGTGGAACCAGGTTTAGACTCTAATTTCATTTGTATTAAATCCGATTAGTTAAGCTTGCATGAACACAAGTTTAAAATTCATTTGAACACAAGGTGTATTACTACGCAGACACAAACACAAACACATGGTAAATGAGACATCATGCATGCACTCCACACATAAAATTATAAAAGCTAAATTCTTATGTAAATTCTCAATCTTATTATCTCAGTGCTTTCTAAATCCGAAAATAGGTTTAATACGTGACTCCCTTCGAAAAACGAGACCGATACGCATGGCGAGCCAACCTTGTATACCACGACCGTTATAGGTTTTAACCATGATTTTTAGTTTCCATTGGCGAGCGATAGTACAAGCAAGCTAACACGCGGGCGAGGTTGAAGGGGTCTTGCGCAACCTTCGGATTGTCGCATGCGCAACCTTTGACCCCTTCGTCGACAACCTCTCATTTGTTCGACTACTAGCGGGGCCTGCTACGTTTAAAGAAGCTCCACCCGGGAAAAGAGTGGAAAGCAGCTTTGGGCTTTTGATTTGATCAAAGCAGAGAAGCTCGCCTTCTTGTTATCCAAAAGAAAAAGTCGGTCGAATCGGTCGTGCCCCTGCCCCGGAACGTCGAATGAAATAGGTGGTCGGGTTCTTTTTTCCACTTACCTTCAATCACATTACTATCAAGTCCTATTATAAACTTATAACTATGCATGATCGATCATATGTAGAACATGTTTTATAGGTACTCAATACCAGATATGCAAACAACAAAACTCACACATGAACAATAAGAATGACAGGACATGATCAACTTCTCAAACCCCCATGCATGCGATATGACCATGATATAACGAACCCAAAACAACGTATTCTTTTTACTTCAGTTTGTACCATGATTCATGACCCTCATTATTCTAGCGTTAGAAACTTTTGTTTGATCGGTAATACATGTCATACATTCACTATTTTTTAATAAAATGTATTTGTTGATTGATTTTGAATTGCATGTTTGATCATCATTTTATTATTCAGTCAGTTTTACATGTTAATTAATGATGGATCATATAATTGCTATAACATTTACACACAATATACAATTTTGAAAGTGACCCACTGAACCATGTACATGCAATACGAGACCACTCACAACATACCCTTGACCGTAACTAAACCTGATCACACACTGCATTTATCTATTTGAACCACACCCAACGCATGAATACAGAACTCTATACTAACATATACACGACACACGCACCTTATTCTTTACATCTGATTCGAAATCTGTTTAGGCAAGACAACATCGATACACAACATCACGCGACATGGTTCGAATCTCCTATAGCATGCAACGAAGTCAAGGTACAAACTACAGCCCTATATGACCTCGTTAGCCCATCATTTGAGACCAAAACTCACACACGAGACGCCATTATCGCGAGACCAGACCATGAAAACTCAAGGCAGAAACAATCACACAACCCTACTACCAATTGATTCACGTATAACAAGCGAACATCAAACAAGAAGAACACACCCATGCGAATACACATATGTGTTTATACGTTTTATGATTTTATGTGACAAGTTATCTTCATTCGTATGCCCATATTAACGACCACATATATGTTAGTTTTTCTTAATAATACCAGTAGTGTGACATAAGAATGATTAAAGATTACTTCAAGCCGATTATTAGGACGAATCATGGAACCAAAAGAACAATTTCACATCGAATACCACGATCATACCGAAGCTTCAAAACCAAAGGGTTCCGATCATTACTTTGCTTAAAACCCTACGTACTATTTGGATCTTGAGAGAAATTATAGGCTGCCGTCTCTTTTATGTATTTGTTTAGGGTTTGTGAGAGAGTGGAATCATGAGAATTGGTTTGTGATATACGACCAATGAGGGGATCTATTATTTAGGGGTGTCGTGAATTATGGGAGGATTTGTAGGGAAAATTGATCTCTTTCCATTTTCAAATATTGATCATATCTTCAATATGTGGGGTGGTGCACAAGAATGAAATGTAATTTGACCTTATAACCTTTTTAAACGTATGACATATTTACTCAAAGTGTAGTGTGTAAATTTTTTTTATTTGTAACTTAAGTTAAGATTTGTATTTAGTATTTTTACTTTCGTATCATATAGTTTAACTTAGGTTTTCTTCGTATCATACATTCAAAAGTTATTTCGTATTTCAAATGAGGGCGGCGTTGTATATATACATATAGCTTAGGATTTAGTTTTTAAGTATCAGGTAATGTATTATACTTAGTTAAATTAATATATACTTAGGATATGTAGTTTTAAAGTTCTCTTTTTAATTTATGTATTCTTGTAAAATTTTAAATTAGAGGGGTAAATTGGGAATTACAAATGATGATAAAATGAGGGTTTTACAAAATCGGTGATATCCATTCTCATTTCACCAAGTGCAAAATCAACTTTACACTTAGTGGTAACAAGAAAATCTCTTCCAAATACTACCTCCGGCTCATCGGTGTTTCCATAGTCTAGAACAACAAAATCAACCTTAAAAATATGATAGTGAATATTGAATTTCACATCTTTCACTTTCTTTCTCCCGTAATCTTCATAATCAAGGCGAACAAACCCAAGTTTATCTAGCACATCCTCGGTTATATAATTATTTCCATACTCCATATTCAATTGTGCATCCCAAGCTTTGACTCCTTCCACACCACAAGGTGTAGCAAACCTCATGTGTGGTGCATCAAACTCCTTAGGGGGAGCTCTTGTGAACACAATAACCTTTTTCTTCTTTGGCAAACAAACTTGATTTTCTCCTACTTCTTCTACCTTTTCAAGATCCATCTTAGCTTCTTCCAACATGTTCTCTAAACGTTCCAAGGAATCTCCAGAATCCTTGAACATTTCCTCTAAATTCCTCAAATACTCCGAAACTTCGCTCAAACTTTCCATCTTACTAAAGCAAATAATAACTATAACATAACCACAAACACAAAAATCCAAACCATTAGCATTAGGGTTAGTCATAAACGAAACATACTCAAAATGAAATCATATCAAGTAAACTAACAAGTTCAAACACTCAAAACACTAAAACAACTAAAAATTGAAAAATTTTGAAAATTTTACTGACGCATCCATCCGATTGGTGTCCATATCCATCCGATCGGATGGTTAATTCGTAAAAACCCAAATTTGCCCAGCCGAATCGGATGCGGGCAACATCTGATCGGTTGGATCATTAATTTTTTTTTTTAATTATTATTTTTTTTATATTATATTAAAACTCAACTATAATTTTAATTATTCTTAAATGAAACTTATTCTAATCACTACTAGAATATTAAAAGATTAAACTTATTAATTTGAACTTAATAAATAAAGACAATTAAAACTATTAATAACTAATAATAAATAAAGACACTTTAATGGACAACTCTTAAACTACTATAACTACTAAATAAAACATATAATTAAAACTACTTACTAACATTAACTAATTTAATAAAACATTAAAACATTAAATACTAATCCTATGATTATCATTAACTTCTAATTAAACATGTAATCAATATTATCTATTACTGAATTTAAAAAATCATTAATCTAACATTAAAGACTAAAAAAAAGAAAAAACAGAAAAATAACAAAAACATAAAACTTTTCCAAGAGCTCCAATCGATCGGATGCTAATCCATCCGATTCGGTTTGACCTAAAACCAAACCTTTTTTTTTTTTTTTTTTTTTTTTTTTTTTTTATACTGTTTAACACGAATTTACTAAATCAAAACTTATAAAATTATATCTATTATACATTTATGGCAGGACCCGCCCGAAATTTTGTTTCTACCCGTTTCAGCCCGGGTTTGAGTTAGGCATTGGGTTGCTCCTTGAGATCCGGGATGATTAATTCTGGTATCTTTACCCGACGGTTATTTTGCGTTTTTCGATCCGACTTTGTGGGTTATTTTGTTACTACAGTGCTTTGTGAGGGGAGCTACAGTGGTATAAATAGTGTGTTTATTAATTTTTTAAATGTGTGGTTCTTTTTAGGCCATTTGTTTTTGCTACAGTTATTAGGTTGCTTATAACCACACTTTTGGATCTAATTTAGTTGCTCTGCATTTTGTTTCCGAGAAAAAAAATAACGGGTGCTTTGATTTATGTTTTTTTGTTATGTTTGGTTGTTTGTGTTGTTGTTGGATCTGCAGTTAGTGGTTTGGTTATATCCGGACTTTTGCATGTGGTTTAGGTTTGCCCATAGGTTTTGTGATCGAACTCATTTTACTTTTTTGTTGTTGTTGTTTTTGTTAATTTCATTAGTTGATGTTTAACCTTTTGCTGCATACAGTCCTTCGTTGTAGGTTCTGTTTCTTTATTATGTTTGGTTGTTTATCTACAGTTAGTCGTTTGGTTATATCCAGACTTTTGGATCTGGTGTTGGATTGGCAATGGCTTTTTCAGTTGTTGTTGTTGTTAATTTCGTCAGTTGATGTTTAAACTTTTTGTGGGTATTATTTGTTATCATTCGGTTTTTAGCATAATCGGTTGTGTTACGATATTTGTTTGGTATTTTGTATGCTTTGATGTGTTTGCAAATTGGTTTTTGAAAAAGTGTTTGTTTCTGGTAATGCTTAGTTATAAGGTGTTATTCAAACTTTAGGTTGTGTTTTTTTTTCTTGCAATAATTCTTTATTTGTTGTCGTATTTAACTGTGTTGTGCATTCCTTTTTTTGTTAGATGTATTGGTTTTCCTGTGGCGTTATTTGTTGATTTGCTGCTTCACGTTTTGTGCTGTTTTATTGTTGTTTTATTACATAGGTTGTGCTTTATTTATTTATTTATTTATTTTTTATTTTTTTTGTCACATTACAGTTGTTGGCCTTTGGAGGTCTGAACATTATCTTGCGAGGGCAAGAACTGGATGGCATGGTAGAGCATTTGCTATCATGCAACCAGGTTTCTATGCAACCCTGATGAAGTTTCGACCTCTTTTTGCAAGACTACTATTTCGTTAGAGGTTTCCAGGCATGTTTGTGTAGGTGGTCCATAAACATGTTTGGATCCATATTGTCTGCTACCAGCTGCTGCTAAAAGTTCCTATATTTACAAAAGACTGATGTTGCTTGGTGAGCTGACTTTTTTATCTTTATTTAGACTTCTTCCTTTGAATATTCGTTTGTTTCAACTGCTGTTGTGATGACAATGTTGCTGCTACTGCATACTATAGTTAATTGTTGATGTTGCTTTCTCTGTGTTGCTGTTGTATTTGATCATTAATATTATATTTCTCATTATTGTTATTGTTTTTCGTTTGAGGCTATTTATGCATTGTGGTTGTTCTCTGAATTTGGTTTGCCCGGCTTTTTGTTGTTGTGTTGGAAGATTTTTTTTCTCTAAAATGATATTGGCCGTAAGAGGATATTTTGTGTCATAAATATTTTTATGTGCCAGTGTTCTTTCAGTGTTGTGGCTTTTGTTTTGCAATTATGATAGCCAATGAAACATGTTGATCTATTTTTATTGTTTGGTTTGCCTTATTGATTGGGGTGGTTTGGTGTGGGTATCGTTTACCTTAATTGGATGGCAGCGTGCTTTTGAGTTGTGCTTTTCTTTTTTTGCTCTGGCTTATTCATTGTGGTGATTTGGTGTAGGTGTCGTTTCACATAATCGGATGGCAGCACACTTTTGAGTTGTGCTTGCAACCATGGTGAATACGTATCTAACAAAATTTATAGATGAGATAAGTGATGGTTTGCGTAAAAAAAATTGTTTAGTATGCGGATATGACAATTTTGTTTTGGTCAAAAATATTAATGCCTTATGATGATTAACTAACGTTTTTTTAGCCGTTACCTAATGTTCGGCGTTCAACCTTACATCCGTAGGTAGCCACACCAATGATCAGCTGGTGTAATAACTTATTTGCTATTATGCAGATGGGTTTCTTTGTGTCCGTGCCAGAATTTGAACCTTTTTTACCATTTTACATTGACACTGTTTATATTATTTGTTAGCATATGCTTTGATGCAGCTACTTTTGATGTCTGTTTGCAGTGATGCTGGGTTGTGCCTGTTTTTCAGGCGGTTTGGTTAAAAAAAATGAAACTAATACCAGTTGCTGCCACAAACTTTAGGTGGCATAATTATGCAGCCGTGTTTGTTTTCTACGATTGCATGCGCTGCAAAGTCCAAAATATATGCACAGGTATTTGAGTTTCAGAACTATGGTTGGAACTCTTGCTCATTCAAACTGACTGACTCATGTTCCAATTTTACAATATTATTGGATGGGTCACGCCATAAATGTATAATAGATATAATAAACATTATTTCAATTTGGCTAAGGCTATGATGATTCTACCATATTTTCTAAAACTAACAGACTCAATATTCAAAGATTATGATCACAAGTTGATATATCGATGACTGGATGGCATTATTGTGTAACCGTTTTTGTTAACACCGATGGTTGATCATACATCTTTTTCACCATGTTTGATTACAAAATCTGAGCCTGATAACTGCCTTTGTTATTTATAGTTTTCATTGAACATATTAGACAATCGTTTTAGAAAAGAATCTAATACTAACAAAGTCATATGCATTCAACCAAAATAGCAACGACAGATGTTGTATATCGCATGCTAATATTAGCAATTGAAAATCAGATGGGATTTTATTTTTGCTGATATTGACATTTGATGCTCTGTATCTGTCATAATAAGTTTTTTTTTGCATGTTTGTACCTGCAACTCCACCAAAGGTGTTGGTCATGAATAGGATACAATTCAATAAGATAGATGGGAAGCAAAAGAGAATGCTGTGATAAGTTATTTGGTGCAAATTACTTCTTCGCACCATCCTCTTTTGTTTTCCATCTATCTTTTTGACTGAAATCGTATTGTTGACCAGGACCTTTTGTCGCATTGCAGGTATAAGCATGTAGAAACAAGCTTAACGTAAGAGATACATAGCATAAAATGTTAGTATCAGGAAAAAAAATTGCAGGTGATTTTCATTTGCTAATATTGACAAGCGATGTACATCATCTGTGGTTGCTGTTATAGTTAAATACATACGGCGTTCCATTTTTCATATTATCTTTAAAACCATCGGTTTTATTCTTATTTCTCTTAATTATGATGTATATATTTTCATATCAGCAAACCAAAAAAAAAAGAAAAAAAGAAGCCCAATAGTCTTTCTTTGTTATCGTCAAAATCTTCTTTTTATTGAATGCCTTAACATTTAGTGACCTATTGGTTAACAGTTATACTTTTTATCCTTATTTTCCATATCAAAACAAACATCCACCAACGCTATGATGATTGCCATCCAAATTCAGATTCGAATGAAGTGGGCTGCAAAATATTGTTTGCATAGCTTGGCCAGGCAAGAACCGGATGGCAATATTATGCAACCGTGTTTCTTTGCAGCCATGGTGCAGCCTACCGTTCTTTCTGCTTCTTTTCAAATCTAAGCGTAATAACTGGTGGATATACGTCTTTAATACACCAACACAATAAACCAAACACGAAGCCAAAGAAGATGTCTACTGCTCTTCGTAATATAAGGTAACTCTTTGCGGATTGAACTTTAAGCTTAATCAACTATTGTTTAGCAGATTTTCTGACTTAAAAGATATTTTCGTTATTTTGCAAATCGGAGGCCTGTACTTTTCTGGTTTGGAATTTTTACACGCTTATCAACAACAGGATGGAATTTTGAAAGATCGGTGCCAAATGGAAGAGGATGGTGTGGCAAATGATTTGGTGCAAATTACTTTTTCGCATCATCCTATTTCATTTGCCACTGATCTTTACAAATTCAGTCATGTTGTTCATGAACAATTGTTGTGGAACGATTCTTGCAAATATGTTTACGCAAACCTCCCATAATAACGATACAGGATGTATACCATCTGTCATCGCTGTTCTGATTAAATGCAAGCCAAACGTTAAAGATAAGTGCTGCTACAATTTACATATTTCAATGACTTTCCCTTTTTTTTGCCTGCTAATGCACTATGTATATCCAACAGCTATTAGGTTCTTCCTTCAATATATTAAAACAAACATCCATCAAGGCTATGATGATTGCCATCTAAATTCAGATTCAACCGTATTTCTTTGCGGCCAAGGTGCAACCGTATTTCTTTGCGGCCATGGTGCAACCTACCGTTGTTTCTGCTTCTTTTCAAATCTGAGCCTAATAACTGGTGGATATACGTCTTTAATACACCAACACAATAAACCAAACAGGAGGCCAAAGAAGATGTCTACTGCTCTCCACAATATAAGGTAACTCTTTGCAGATTCAAGCTTGGGTTTAATCAAATATTGATTTTTTTTTATTTTTATTTATTTTTTATTTTTTTTTTGATTTTTTAATATACTTGTCTTGCCGTAATTAGAATATCAATAGCAGGTTATTTTCCTTATTTTGCAAATAAAATAATTACAGTTTCGCCTATTTGACAACCGCGAAACTTATCATAGTTGTCATTTAATTTCTGATATTAGCAAAGAGGCTTGTCAAATATTGTTTGCATAACTTCTCCTAATAACTACTAGATATATACCTTAAAAAAAAACTGTATATTTGGCATATGCTTTTACTCAGCTGTTGATCCCAATTGCTCGACAAATATGAGAAACAGCAGGTTACATTGTCAGAAGTGATTTAAACGAGATTACTTCATGACAATGTCATCTTCCGTTTCCTCTCACTTCTTTATAATTAAAGCATATTAAACGATAACCTCCTTTTATATGATTGCCATCCCGAGATTTTTTCGCGCTCATCAACAATAGGATGGAATTTTGGAAGATCAGTGCCAAATGGAACAGGATGGTGTGCCAAATGATTTGGCGCAAATTACTTTTTTGCATCATCCTATTTCATTTGCCATTGATCTTTAAAAATTCAGTCATGTTGTTGACCACCAATTGTTGTCCAACGATTTTTACAAATATGTTAAACGATACATAGTGTACACCATTTATCATTGCTGTTCTCATTAAATGCAACCCATATATATTCAAGGTGTGTAAAATGCAGTTGTAGTTCGCAATGTTTATTTGCTTAAACTTTATAACCATTG
This sequence comes from Artemisia tridentata subsp. tridentata, assembly GCA_021014915.2. Taxonomy (NCBI): domain Eukaryota; kingdom Viridiplantae; phylum Streptophyta; class Magnoliopsida; order Asterales; family Asteraceae; genus Artemisia; species Artemisia tridentata. Next base: position 181,236,454 of record CP139506.1, read on the forward strand.
TTGCTTTCACCCTCAAATTATTATTATTTTTTTTAGCACTAATAAAATGTACCTACCTGGTCACAACCAGTAACTGCATTGGCCACTAATAACAAGATCAGCAAAAGATAAGTACTGCTACAATTTACTGGTTCCAGTGAGTTTTCCTTTTTTTTGCGTCCTAATACACTATGTATATCCAACAGCTGCTAGGTTCTTCAACTCTAAATTTGTCAATAACCCTTGCTTATAATAAGGTATGTGATAGCTTTGTGGCCAAAAGTAACTCTCTCAGTTCTTTCTTTTATATATAGACAACCATTTGTGCTTTCTTAGTATTTTAGGTATGTTGAATCTTATGTGGCTTATATTTTTGTTTTATCCAGCTTTGTGCAATTGCTTATTTCATATGCAGACTCGGCTGACCTATTATTGCCATATTCAGAAATTTCTATTTCGCATATCTGCTTACTTTAATTAATTTTATGTTCTTCTGTTCATTCGTCAGCAGGTATATCATCTGCATTACCTCATCTCACCGTACCTACTTATCATCAATCTGTTATAATTGGATGCATCTACCAAGTTCTAAAAATATCATCAGAAAGTAAGGTACGGATTCGTCTTTATTATAACAGGTTTGTTAATTAAAGATTCTAAATATAACTAGCCATATCAAACGTCTTTCATGAATTGTGTCTGCTAATTGTGTAAAAGTCTTCCAAAAAGAGACTGGAAATAACATCAGTGAACGGTTTATGTTAATAAATCAGTATAGAAGTTCAACATAGCTACACATTCTAGGTTAAGGGTCTTAGAAGCAATAATTATGTTTCTCTTTTGCTTCCATTGCAAAATTACATGACCATACACAACATCGTACATTCACCTTGATCTTGAAAAACTCTGTTACTAGAGCAGATCTATCTAACAATATGTATTGCGCCCATTGATCTGTAGCAGATTAATCGCTGGAACTTATACATTTCGTTACATAGATAAGCTCTTTTGTATTTACAGAATTTACCGGTCTTCATTAAATGCTTATCATTCAAAAACCTTTGTTTTATGCATCTTTTCAGGTTTGCTGCCCATCTATGTCTCATCAAAGATAGATACTAAACTAAAAAGGATGGTATCGCAAGTTGTTTGATGCAAATACCGCCGTCTACAACAATCCAATTTTATTATTGGTGGCCCACCCTATTCATTTTCTCTCAGATTTTTCATTCCTTTGAGATCGAACAGCTACGAATCCAGTATCACCACCCAAAAATTTTCAGCCCGAGATTTTGGGTTTTCTTGCAGTTACAAGATTATGTGAGGATTGTTGCAGTTACATGAATAGTTACGTTTGTAGTATTTTACCTATTGTAAATAAAAGCATGCTTGCTTCTATATATTATTATTGACATTGCTAATTTAATTATTGTATATTTAAAAAAAAAAAATTATTCTTTTATGCATGTTGCCATATTTGAAGGCGAACACCAGTGCACTTAACAGAAAAAACAACCTACCAGCATAGTTAAATGTAACAAGAAATAAATAATTATTGCAAACCAAAAAATACCGCTCATAGTTTCAACGCAAAAATACTACGATTTATCACAACAGCAATAACACTTTATAAACACATTTTTAAATATTATTCCTCTTCCACACTCATTTATAATTGATGTTAACATATTAGGTGCCAAATAGAATCAAGTTAGATGACTCAAGTATCCTACATTTCAACCCAAACCGTACAAATTTGCTACTTCCACTCTCTTTTTATAACTGGTATGAGATTATGATATGTAAGGTTTTTGTGTTTCTTTTTTTTTTTAGTTTGTGAGATGATATAAAGTATTATGAATAATACCGTTAATAATATTTTTTTCCCATATTAATGTTTTCCCTCTCTATACACACCATTATCAATAGTACCGTTAATAATATTTTTTTCCACATGTTAATGTTTTCCCTCTTTACACACACCCCGTGAAATAAAAGTAAAAACCTCCTAACATCGAACTGCAGATACATTCTCTCAATAAAAACATACAAAACAACTTACTTTTTAGTTTATCACACAACCCGGAACTATTTCTTTGCAACCCGGCCACTCCTTTTTTATAACTTATATGAGATATTTGGTATAAAAATATTGCTATTGTCACACTCTTCGAATGCGGCTACTTTATGGCACAACCTGGCCCCCTTTTTCCTACAGTGCTCAAAATGCTCTTTCCACACTCTTATACTACTTCCACATTAGGGGATTAAATACTGGGATGAACACTGTTTTCCTTTCCACACTTTTTTTTTGCCACGTATTTTTTCTTCTGATATACATTTGTTTAGAGAACTTTGTTATATCCACACTTTTGGATCTATACCTTTTGCTAAATTTTTTTACCCATTTTAATTTTGTTGATTCCCTTAGCTAATAAGAAATAAGTTTTTTTTTTATTGTTGTGATTTGATGTACGCTTACTGATACTTTAGCTTTTATTCGAGCTTCGAACACAATATGTAAGTTTTTTTGTTTTTAATATTTTTTTTCTTTAATTTTCAACTTAGGGTTCCATCTTAAATTTGGAATTCTCATGATTTAGTTACTTAGTGTTGTTGATTATCGTTATTTATAAATTTTTTAACTAGATTATGGATTTCTATAAATTTTAATGATTATTTTTATTTTTTAACTCAATTTAATATACATGCTTCAACTACATATTTATATTTTGTATTCTATTTTCTTTAATTTTGGTAGACACTACATTATTAGAGAAAAATGTATCTGCAGTTCGATCTTAAGAGGTTTTTACTTTTATTTCAAACGCCTCCTTTCTTTTTTGCAAATACATTCGCTCTAAATCTTTCATATGCAACCACCCCGCAGCAACGCGCGGGTAACCATCCTCGTTACAAACAAAAATCAAAACAAATCAATTCAAATCCCCGGCAACGGCGCCAAAAACTTGATGTGCTACGATCGTGTACAAGTTTAAAATTTATAAACACGATTTATCCAGTTCTCTATATAACACATACGAGCAAGTATACTCGTCCGTGATAGTAAACGTGGGTAAGTCGAGATCGTCCCAAGGGATTTGGTATTTGTTGTATTTAGTATAACAAGCTTTTGCAAAAAGGGTTGTCAATCCAATTTGGTGAAAATTCAAAAACGTAAATAGAATCCAATCAAACAAAACATATACTTGTGTGTAATTCCTTAACCAATTGCATAGAGTATTCTACAAAGTTTGGTGTAACTTGTAATGATGCACAATTTTATATGAATGATTAACAATCAATGGTTTATATCATGAAGAATCATTACTAAGAATTCAATCTCCTAGTTAACTCCTTTCGGCCTTATTAACTATTATGACAATTCTATTAAACACTAATTGTTTGAAAAGCAATTCTTATCTCATAAATTCCTACGAATCCTTTCGGCCTTTTCTCGTGATGAAATCGTTTTAAATCCATTTTAATGAGTAAATATGATGCTTGTCACACACCATATCCCATACTAATTCGTGCACTAACGTTTTGGAATAAAAACATAAAGAAAATCCTTTCGGCCTTTTTATTCTTTAAAATGTTTTTACCAACAAATTAAGCAAGATTAGATATTATTCCAACAAACTCATAAAACAAGAAATGTTTTCATGCTTCACTTTTTAAGATAAGAATACTCCACAATTAGTTACATCATACACACAAGTATACCACAAATTACTCCATAACAATCATAATCAAACACGAGTAACAAACAAGACTTTCATTAAACTCAAAGTAAAAGTAGTTCATTGTAAGAAAACAAGATATACCTTGCTTTAGAATTACAAGAACTAAAATCGTGGAACTATAGCAACCACACTCCTCCAATCGCCTACTATGACAAGTAAACAACTCCAAACTCAAACCAAACTATTGAGACTCAAACTCAATATCTCCTGGACGTTTCTACAGCAATACTAGACTTTCGGGCAATAATAATAAGATAGTAAGGACTTTGTTGAAAGCCTTTTATTAATTTGGGGTGTCACACTAAGCATACATGCATAGGGTCCAATATATAGTGTAACAACACTTATTCTTCAAGCCAAAACGTCCCTTCAGAGTTAATATCAAGAAATGATCAGACTCCAATGATTAATGGGGAGTAAAACCTTCATTTAATGCGAAATTGGTAACTGCAGCTCTTCCCATCCTATCGGATCAATGACCATCCGATCGGTTGCTCACTTTGGCACATCCCAACCGAATCGGTTGCAGGTTGAATCCGATCGGTTGGACCCGTCCTGTACTCACATTTTTGACTTTTCCTTGACTTTTTTTGTAGCATGCTTTATCCTTCATTTAGGTGCTGATTTCTTCCATAGAACTTGATATTTCCTTGATATATGAACATGGAAATCCTAACACTATCAAATCCTTGAGTCCTTGTGTGGTTTCTCTCTTGTCTCCATCTCGAGAATCTTCCAAATGTGCATAATCACTCCAATTCTTCGTCTTTTCATCATCTTTTCCTGTACTTGGCTACATTTACTTGCATATACACTTTTTCATGATTAAGTAAAAATACATAAAAATATAACCAAATATGATGTACAAAACTAATGATAACGCAACTAAAAACATGCTCATTCTGAGCGTTATCAAAAACGTATCTAGTTAATCTCGTGATTATTCTATGGTCGTCTTGTTAATAAGTATTTTTGAAAACCTCTAACACGCCTAACAAGTATACATAACGTTCTGCCATTTTTGTTTATGTCATTTTAGCTAAATCCGACTCTAAAGTGTCCAAAATCCATATTAAAATTCTCTATCAGCTTTCTAATAGCAAAATAAAAGCTGTCAAAAAGTTTATATTTCGTCGCAACTTCACTAGGCCATAACTCCCTCGTCTTAGCTCTGATTCTTAAGTTTTATATATCTCCGGGTTCGTTTTTAAGTATACTAACATGTTTTTAGTGCCTCGGCTAATCTAGTTAAATTTTAACATCAGTTTTTATCTCTTCTAAATTCCCAACAGCATCTATATTTGCAGAAAATTCATTTGGTCGCACAACTTAAAACTAACGTATCTTCTTCGTTATAAGTCCGTTTTAACTCATTCAAGCGGCTACGTTTTCGTTATAGAGTCTATTTTCTATATTTCTAGCCTAATCTTGCCACCAAGCTACTGATGTTTCTGGGTGAGGTTGAATAGGACAGCCTGTTTTCTAAAAGTGTCAAAACGCGTTTCCTAGTCTTCTAATTATCCAACACCGCTTAACAACAACTCCCAAACTAATCCTAGCTCTTCCACCAATTTCTCAACATGTCAATAGTGATTTAACAACAAACTTAGCAATATGAAAAGTTCAATTCATTATAAATAAAGTATTCACCAAAACTAGTTTAGCTAACTTACTAGCTCATATGTCATGTTTTAATTTTTACATCTTGTCAAGATTCATAACCAACTAATTTGATAGAACTAAAATTCCTTCTTAGTTCTTGGACCATTTATGACTCGAGGTTGTTTAAACCTCATATTATCTAGGACACATAATAATGAAAGCGGAATATTCAAACATAGAATCAACATTATTATGAACAAGGTTTTTCTTTATTATCACAATTAGCCTCAATATAATACGGTTACTCAATAGTAACAGGGATCAAATATCCTTGAGACTAAAGTAATCTAGGCGTTAGCCAGAACCACGCCTAGAACACACACACTTTAGTCGACTACATCTTTTCTGTGTACACAAAAACCTAATGACCCATTTCCTCTTTATATACTAGAGGATTAGGGTTTACAAGAAAGAAAATTATAATACAATTAGGAAACTAAATATTCATATAATCTTCTAATATCTCCATCTTTTTTTAGTTTTCCTTCTTGTCACTTTAATCCCTTCATGTTTCATTCTTCTTGTTTTGTATCATTAAATCTATAAAACCCAACAATCTTCCCCTATTTGATGATGACAAAACAAACACGTTCTTGTACGAACTTCCCTAGACGAAGTAGAGAAATTGAGATAATTAAATCTCACCATGAATGAAACAATTTTGTCTTCCCTTTAATCCATGCCATGCCACCACATCTCTTCCCCTATTTGTTATAATCAAATAGGGAACGTATGCAAATATGATCTTTAGCACTACAAACCAATACCACACATCCAATTCTTCCTTCCAATGTCTCAAATTACCCTCATTGAAGTTTTCCGCACTAAAAATGAACTTGAAACAGTAGAAATCTAAACCATTAGTAGTAATACTAATCAACAGTAGTAAGAATCAAAAACTTCCCCTCGAGTGGTGCATGAACATCAAATGATCAAACACATCATAAGAATAAACTTCCCCTGAAACCAATGTGTTAATCATCTTCATGATTCTTCAAATATGTAGGCTTTATATATTGTTGAAGAAAACTAATCGTTACCAATTTGATGCTGAAGTAGAAGAAACCAACCTTGTGTCTTATGTCTTGTACTAAAAACAACTTCAAACATATACTTAACGTATAGAGAGATCGCAATCTCTTGACAATAATCATTGAGCACAATAACGTAACTCCTTAAAGTGTTTGTCAATTCGTAGTCACCTGAACGAACGAACAAGTTACCTTGTGCAAAAAGGTATAATAAAACAAAACCTTGAAAAATTCCACTTCACCGTCAAATAAGCAACAAATAATCCTCTTCTCCATTAAGAATAAACAAAAACGAGCCATAAATCTTTTAACGACCATAAACTAAAACAAAAAATCAAATCTCCTGTGTGTGTGTGTTAACCAATAACCTTCTGTGTGTGTAATCCTTCCAAACTCCAAGCTTATTCGAGAACCAAAACTATATACTGTCGAATATCGAATAATACTAGCAGTATAAAAATCCATATTGAGCAGTACTAAAAACTACTAGCAGTATTAATCGAACAGTATTAACCATAACGATAAGTAGCAAAAACTTAACGCTTGCAGTATTAACTTGAAAAACGAGTAATAGTAATTATAACGAGCAGCACTAACCATATGAACTAGCAGCACTAACGAAACAAAGCAGTATAAACTAAACGTGCAGCAGCAGAAACTTAAACAAGCAGCATTAATGAATGCTAGCAGTATTAACGAACCCTTGCTCCATTAGTAGCCCATATCAATTATTTTATGCAATTCCATCAGATATCATAACAAATCTTCGATGTGCCACCACAAAAACGATTCTCATGATCGTTAAAATAATAATCTAACAAGTAGCAGCCCCACAATCGAATTAATTTAATACTCAAAAACACAATCGAATCTTACCCCACAATCGATAGAATAAATGCACACCAAATGTCTTCATGATTAAGCGACAACCATTTAATAATTCTCTTTTACTTTCAAAAGACGACAAACGATTTATATAGATACCCTCGATATTCAACCACCATATTAAGAAAGTTGAAGAGCGAATAGGTGTTTTGTTAGTATACGAATATTTAATACGAATTTACAAAGATACTTTGTCACCAAGTAAGCTCAATCTTAAACAATTCGTATTCTAAACACCAATTTGTATCTTAAAAAAATCTTTAAACAACTTGAACACAACGATTACTGGGTAACTCTAAAAACAATTCGTACCTTCTTCAAAACAACTTCTCTTAGACAGTAAAACCTTGTATAATCCTAGATATCACGAGCCCCTTGCTCTGATACCACCTGATAGAACTAAAACGCCTTCTTAGTTCTTGGACCGTTTATGACTCGAGGTTGTTTAGACCTCATATTATCTAGGACACATAATAATGAAAGGGGAATATTAAAACATAGAATCAACATTATTATGAACAAGGTTTTTCTTCATTATCACAATTAGCCTCAGTATAATATGGTTACTCAACAGTAACAGGGATCAAAGATCCTTGAGACTAAACTAATCTAGGCTTTTACAAGAACCACGCCTAGAACATACAAACTTTAGTCGGCTACATCTTTTCTGTGTACACAAAAACCTAATGACCCATGTCCTCTTTATATACTAGAGGATTAGGGTTTACAAGAAAGACAATTATAATACAGTTAGGAAACTAAATATTCTTAGAATCTTCTAATATATCCATCTTTTTGTTGTTTCCCTTCTTGTCACTTTAAGCCCTTCATGTTTTATTCTTCTTGTTTTGTATCATCAAATCTACAAAACCCAACATAGTTTATTCATGATAAAAAAATATGTTCAAGACATAGTCATTAGTTATAATCTCATTGTGGTTATAAGGTTTCACAAACATGTACAAAGTGAAAAACAAGTATATGCAACTTGAGACTAATATCATGATATAAAGAGTGTGAAATTTATGGAAGTAAAGTGTTACGTACTTAAGATGATTAGTGTGATGAGGAGGTAATTTACTTGATTAACCCAAGACTAGTGCTTCTAAACCCTTACAAGTATGTCCTAATGATACTTAAACTAACCAAAACAAGTTTTCTTCTTCCTTCTTGCTCCTTGGTGGATTGACTTTTATGCAATGGTGAGTAAGTATATCTTCTTTTTTTTTTCTTTTTTTTTTAATTTATTTTTTATTTCTAGGTAGTGTAAGTAAATATGCTTAGAGTTACTTGTATTTATAGGTAGTAGAAGTGTCAAAATAAGAATAGTTAGTCAAAAAAATAAAAGGTGGCTTATTATTGATGGTGTTGGCCGATTGGAGGGCTAGGAGGGGGCAGACAAGAGCTTGGTCAAGCCACCAAATTTGCAACTCCTTGTTTTACTCCAAGTTGCCTAGTAATTAATTGTAGGTATAATTCTTGTCTAGAGATTATTATGATAACAAGGAGGGGGGGGGGGCGGGCACATGGGAAGAAATAAGAGTAGAAGACTTAAGTTTTTATAAAAATGTTTATATTGTATGTATTGGGTATTAGAAATAGGTATTGGTTATCGATTTGGTGATTAACGTAAGATACGCGTAATTAAACGTAATGAATAAAGAAATTACATTAGGCGTAAGGAAAAATTTTTGGAGTTTTGGTAATAATTTAGGAAGTGTAAAAATGCGTTAAAAATAATTGTTAGGAGTATTTGGTATATCGGGTGTTTATTTACATCGCGAATAGCGTTTGTTAATTTAACATTCGTAAGTGAATAAAGAAAAAGAAATTGTGTCAGGGATTAAAATTTCGAACCGGAGTCGGAGCAAGGTATTGGGATGTTATGGACTAAATATAGCCTAAGTCCTAGTGCACTTGAAAAGTATTCTAAATTTAACGTTGCTTCAAGTAAAAAGTTATATGTAAATTGTTCTCAAGTAAATGTCAAGATAAGTAATTTAAGTTTATTGAATAGTATTGACCTGTAAAATAGCGGGTTGTCATATCTAACTTCCTTACATCTTCTATTAGTATTTCATTCCTAGCCTTAAGTTCCTCAATAGTATCTAAACAAGATTTATAAGAACAACTAGAATCATTAGATACCTCAGAATAAGAACTTGATGAAGAAGAGTAAGCCATAAGTGCAAAGTTTGGTCCTTCAGCTACTTGATCACTCCAGTGATATCCACCCAAACCATCACAAGACACCAAAGTTGTAGAATTCTTAGGTTCCTCAGACACAACTTTCCTTGAGCTCTCTCCATTCTTGTAGTCTTGGCTCCTTAGTGCCTTACATTCCCTTGCAAAGTGTCCCTTCCAGTGATAATTGTAGCATTCAATCTTGGATTTATCAAAACCCATGTTATCCTGCCCATTGACCTTTAGGTTTCTTCCAGTCTTCTTAAAAAATCTCCTTGCCCTCGTTGTCAACATTGCCATCTACCACTTCAAGTCCATCTCTTCAAGATCATCTAGATGAATCTGTTCTAAATCCTCATGCACAATCTGAGAATTGCTAGATTGACCAGCTAAGAAAGCATAGATAACAACATCACTTAAGTTATCAAGGGTTGTAGACCCAGCAACATTAACTTGTGTGCCAGCAGTACTAACTCCATGAGCTGTATTAACTGCTTCATCAGTACTGCCAGAACTGTTATTGGAGGAGGACACAAAAGCTAAGTTTTGTGTGCTTGTAGATGAGCTGGATGTTCCTTTGACTTCAGGTTCATACACTTTTAGATTATTATACAGATCACCTAAACTCATTGTATCATGATCAGCCTTGTTTCTCCATACCACAGTATGTATATTCCACTCTGGTGACAAGCTTCTCAGAAACTTTTGATTAATATCTTCTTGAGGAATTGTTACTTCCATAAGTGCTAGTTGACTAATAAGTTTCTGAAGACTGTCAAAGATCTGAACAAGATTTTCAGAACTAGGAGCAGCAAAATTCTCATATTGTTGTTTCAAAAGGTTCTTCCTGGTCTTCTTGGTAGCAGCATTCCCTCAAAACATTTTCTCAATTGTTTCTAACAACAATTTAGCATCCTTGATGTGATTGAAATTCAATTAATGGCCATTAGGAATGCCCATCATGAGAGTGCTTCTTGCCTTAACTTCTAGTCTTCTTTGTGCCTTGTCTTTAGTAGTTTTAATAGGCAAGATAGTGATAACACCAGCATTAGAAATTTCTGTTTTAGGTAAAGTATTTCCAGTCTCTATTACCTCCCACATAGAATAATTAACCATCTGAATATACTGCTCTATTCTCATTCTCCAAAGCTCATACTCTCCAGACTTGAGCATTGGTACCTTTGATGCAGTAATCATGTGTGTAGATTCTGAATCCATGTCTTCAGTAAGATCAGAACAGCCTTGAGTCTAAACAGGTTCTTCTTGATCATAGCTTCTAGATCACAAGCTCCGATACCACTTGTTAGATCGTTATAGCTCGAGGTTTATTAGACCTCATATTATCTAGCAACAATAATAACGAAATTGGAATATTCAAACAAGAATTAACGTTATTATGAACAAGGTTTTTCCCAATCAAGTCTCAATTATATTAACCATAATACAATGTGTTATCTACCTATAACAAGGATCAAGATTACTTGATCTTGAGACTACAAAACTAAACCTAGACGTTTTTCTATGACAAAATGTCTACACACACACACAAACACCTTGTTAAACCCAGATATCACGAGCCCCTTGCTCTGATACTAATTGTGGAGTTTGATATAACTCCTTAGATCGCTTTGAGCACTAGGGAAAATAATAAGAAAGAAAATAAGATGCACAGCAGAATAAACAAAACATCAATTGTTATTGGTACAAGGTTTCTTCGTCATTATCTTCATAATAATACAATTACAAACACGATAAGGCCCAATTCTACTTGATCAAGTGTAGAACGGTTACTAATCTAACAGGAATCATAATATCCTTGAGCCTTCACAAACACTAACCATAGGCATTTACTATAACCTACACGCCTAGGTTACACACACACCCCTTTGTTGACTACATCTTGTCTACACTTAATAAACTCAACGCCCCTATGTCTTTTTATATACTAGAGACATCTAGGGTTTACAAAGGAAAACATTCCTAATACAATAAGGAAACTAAATCTTCTTAATCCTCCATGTTTTTGTAGTTTCTCTTCTTGTCACTTTAAATCCTTCATGTTTCATTCTTCATGTTTTGTATCTTCAAATCTTTTTGACCCAACAATCTTCCCCTATTTGATGATTACAAAACATACACGTTCTTGTACGAACTTCCTTAGACATAGTAAAAAAGTTGAGATAATTAAGTCTCACCATGAATGAAACAATCTTGTCTTCCCCTTAATCCATGCCATGCCACCACAACATCTCTTCCCCTTTTTGTTATAATCAAATAGGGAACGTATGCAAATATGATCTTGACCACTACAAACCAATACCACACTCCTAATCCAAGCCTTCCAATGTTTCAAATTGCCCTCCATGACGCATATATAAGAAAAATGAATCCAAAAAGTAGAAACTCCAACGAGCAATAGTAATAATGATCAACAGTAGTAAGAATAAAAAACTTCCCCTTGAGTGGTGCATGAACATCAAATGATTAAACACATCATAAGAATAAGCTTCCCCTGAAACCAATGTGTTAATCATCTTCATGATTCTTCAAATCTGTAGGCTCCTTGTAATGATCACTAATGAAGAAAACTTGATATACCAAACTTGAAACCAAAGTAAAATATCCCAAACTCGTTACTTGAGCTTGCACTATTATTAATTGAAAACGGTATAGAGAGTTGTGGTGTATCAAATCTCAAAACCTCTTGAATTTATCCACATAGACTTCATCATGTGACACTGAGTACTACAATGTATCTCCTTTAAGTGATAGTTAACTAGGTCTTCTTTAAGTGATAGCTCAAAAAGTAGCAACTTCAATAACATAACCATAACAACTTTGAGCAGTAGTATCTTGCCATAGACACCTTGAAGACACAATACTAATCCACTCTCTTGACCTCGAACAGTAGTATCAAATATTACCAATAGCAGTTACAACTTACCATCATACCAAAATAATCTCCAACTTTCCACAAATAAATGATAGAAGTAGTGATAGTTGACGAGGCAATAGTAAAATCAACTGGCAGTATAAACTACTTCCAGCAGCATTAACGTATCCATAATAATATTAATATGTATCGAAGCAGTAGTAAAGTTTCATTGGCTAGGAATACAAACCAGAAAATTTGACCTACTATTTCAAACCAGAAAATCTTTTTGACCCAACACCTACTATCGGCCAGGCCTCTTATCTGTATCTGTTTTCTATCTGTGTACGTATGTGCCATTCACTCTTTTATTTTATTTACTATTTACTTAATCTACACATTGTGCCAGTCTCTCAGGCTGAAAACCCCCTTGCGTTAGATTAGGGCTTTAGAACTAACCTAGGATTAAAATATTGATAGATATCTTGGTGTTAACGTTCCACTCTTAGTGTTCGACACACTACATACCAACTAGCGATATTGATCGGGTACACTGCTCGTTAGTGTGTGTTATATGATAAGTCGCCTAAATATAAATTTAAAACTTGATAATATAATCTAAACCTACAACGATATACGCACGCATCAAGTTTTTGGCGCCGCTACCGGGGAGTGAATTGTTTAATACTTGAATATTTGTTAATGTTTTAAATAAAATTAATTTAATTAGTTGTTTATTTTTAGTTTTTAATTTTCTAAATTTGTTGTGTATTTGTATATTTGCATTCATTGTATTTTTCTGCATATTTTCTGTTTTCGTGTTTGTTTGTTTTCTATAATTTTTGTTTATTTTTTGTTTTTCTGCATTGTTACTGTCTGCTGTAATTTGCAGAACTAAACGATACGGCGCATCTGTTTATTTAGATATGGCGTATTGCGTTTTTATTTTATATACAGTGTATCTTATTTAATAATTCGAGTACGACGTATCTATCCCTCTAGATACGGCGTATTTTATTTTTAAGCAGAAATTTTTAAAACCCTAAATGCCATATGGCGCATGAGTTTTTCTCATACGACGTATCTATTATTTATTAAAAATAGATTCGAATTATTTAAATAAAAAAGACACGGCGTATCGATTTTTGTCGATACGGCACATTAATATCAAAAAGCTTGTATTTTGGGACGAAACGAACGTACGGCATATACGCATCTGCGCATACGGTGTATTTATTTTTATATATAAGCAAATTTGAAAATTAATATATACGGCGCGTTGTTTCCCATCAATACGGCGTATAATTTTTCTAGAATAAAAGTCTGAGTGTTTTTAACGAAGTGAACATATGGCGTATCCAGATTACTGGATACGGCGTATTGTCCGCAGATATCAACAACTTTGATTTTTCGTAATCTATTTTTGTTATTAGTTTTCTGTTATTATACTTTTTCAAACCTATCCTATTGATGCTTTTGTGTTGATTTCAGGAAGTGCATGACCAGGAGTTCTACTAAATACCTCATTAAACCTTACAAAGAACCTAAACAAGCTTTTCATTTGCTTAGGAAACTTTCCAGGACAACAAGCCTTGATTGCTCGAGTTCGGTAGAGCTCGATTAATTTTCTAATAAAAAATCTCAGTGTGAAGAAGTGATCACAGAAACAATGACGGACTCTACTATGGAGGAATACATGACTAAGACCCGAGAAGACTATGTGTCGGGTATTGTTAAGCCTAAGTTCGACAAAGAGGCCAAGTTTGAATTGAGAGGTCAATTTCTCAAGGAGTTGTGTGAGAATGCATTTAGTGGATCGGAGCATGAAGATGCTAATGAGCATGTAGGGAATTAAAGATTCCAAGAGTTTCTGTGGCTTGAATGGTTAAGACTGCTCTAAGGAATTATAACTGCTCAGTGTTGACATAAATAAATGCCTAAAAACATTATCAATATTTATTCATATCTCTATGTTTTGATGATCACAAAATGTAAACTCATTAAAACATAAACTTATAAATTAAACAAGTACTTAGTTGTAAATATTAACTTCTACAACTAAAATCACTTAAGGTATGAATGAACTAATGCTTAATGCATTATATGATCAAAGGAACATTTCCTTAAAAACTAGATTTTTTATAAAACATCAAAAACATTTTATATATTTTTGAAAAACATTTTTGGTATTAAATAAAAATGTTTAATCTTTTATAAAAATATGAATTCAAATTTTTAACCAAAATCAGTTAAAATGTTCCAGAAAAACCTTCCCCACAAAAGGAAAAAATTGGCCAACGTTCAGTAGGGGCGGCCCCCTTAATTTTGCTAGGCGGCCCCCTAAAAATTAAGGGGAACGCCCCCGCTCCAGTAGGCTCCAGCTGTCTAGTTTTTCTCCCTATAAATACCTGCCTTCCCCTGAATTTTAACTCACCTTTTGCACACTAAAACTTTCTGTTTTAAATCCTTGTATATACATTTCAAAATCCTTTGATCATATCTTATTAAGCATTGGTTTCTAAGTGATCCAAGCTTCCTACATTCAAATGCAAAAGAAGAATACTCCTTCAACATCTAGAGAAGAAGTATTGCAACTTAGCTATCTAAGTTGTGTGTGTCATCATTCATTTGTATATAAGTTGTATATTTGTTAGATAGTTGTATGTATAATTATTTGGGATAGGTTAGTGTGTAAGTAGTGAAGTTGTGTAGTTAAGGTATGTAAGTAGTGAAGGTGTGAAGAAGTAGAAGTGTACATAGGTTGTGCTAAGTTGTGAAGAGGGTGTGAAGCCGTAGTATATAAGTTGTGAATAAGTCGTGAAGTATTCTTGAAGAAGCAGTCATGAGGAAGTAGTGAAGTCATGAAGTAGTCGTGAAGAAGAAGTTGTGAAGAAGGTGTGATTAAGTTGTGTACAAGTTGTGAGATTGGTTCTAGCTACGATTAGAACCCGACATCTAGCTTTGTGTCGTTAAGCCGGTGTAAGCTAAAGTTGTGTAAGGTTTTCTCCGCCATAAGGGAGCTTGTTGACATAGTGAAGAAAACTCTCGAGTTAGGTGCTCGAGGAGTGGAGTAGGGCAAGGAAGGTGACCTTGTAGCCGAACCACTATAAATCTCTTGTATCTCGGTTAGATCTTTCAATCTCTATCTTTCATTTGATTTACTTTACTTTACTTGCATTACTTACTTATATTTATCTATACTTGTTCATATTGTTTAAGAATTGAAGTCACATAATATCGAATCGAAGTTTTTAAAAGTAAACAAAAGTTTTCAAAATAAAATTTAAATAGACGTAAAACTATTCAACCCCCCTTCTAGTTTTCCACAATTGGTATCAAGAGCCACGTCAAACAAGATTTTTAAAATAAACTGTATTTTAAAACTTGAAACGATCTATGGAATCTGAAAAATATTTAGAAGGGCAATCTATGCAAAGACCACCACTATTTGAAAGTGATGGATTTTTATATTGGAAAAATCGATTCAAAACTTATGTGAAGTCAAAAGATCTAGATCTTTGGCATGTTATTACTAATGGTGATTTTTTACCTATTCAATATAATTTAGAAACTAAAAAGGATGAAGTAGTATCTTTTGAAAAACAAAATGATGATTTCAAAAGAAAACTTTCTAAAAATAATGTGGCTAAAATGGTTATTTATAATGCGTTACCACGCAAAGAATACGAAAGAATTTTTATGTGCGAAACCGAAAAAGAAATTTGGAACTCTTTACTAATATCTCACCATGGTAATAGTGAAGTCAAAGATAATAAAATAGATCTTCTTGTTCAACAATATGAACAATTCACGATTCCGGAAGAGGAATCAATTGATAATGCGTTTGCTAGGTTTAACACAATCATCACAAGTTTAAAGGCACTTGATGAGAGTTTTTCTAGTAAGAATTTTGTCTGGAAATTTCTTAGGGCTCTTCATCTAAAATGGCGAGCTAAAGTTACGGCGATTGAAGAATCGAAGAACTTGTCAACTCTTCAACTTGACGAGTTGATTGGCAACTTGAAGGTCCACGAAGCAATAATCAAGAAAGACTCCGAGATGATCAAAGGAAAGAAAGAAAAAAGCAAGTCAATCGCGTTAAAAGCTAGGAAAGCATCAAGTGACGAGGATAGCTCAACCTCCGAAAGTGATGATGAAGAATATGCCATGGCCGTAAGAGACTTCAAGAAGTTCTTCAAAAGACGAGGAAGATTCGTTAGACAACCATATGACGAAAGAAAGACATTCCAAAGAAACAAAGACGAAAAAGGTAGCAAGAGTGAGAGGAAGTGTTTTAAGTGCGGTGATTCAAATCATCTCATTGGAAGATGTCCAATGATGTCAAAGGAGCAAAATCAAAAGGGGTTCGTTGGAGGAGCATGGAGTGATAGTGATGAAGATAAAAAAGAGACTACAAAGGAGGAGAAATGTCTTATGGCTAAGACATCGAATGAGGTACGTTCCAAAACCGAATACTTTAGTGATGAAAATTTATCATTAGATGAAAAAGACCTAGATAACGAATATAATAGGTTATGCATATTAGGTCAAAAAGTAATGAGTAAAAATAAATCACTAAAACTCATAAATAACAAATTAGAAAAAGAAATACTAGAATTAAAAATTAAACTACATAACTTAGAAAAAGGTAAAGAAGTTTTTGAATGTAAAACATGTCAAGAAACTAAAAATAAAAACGAAATACTTAAGGAAGAAATTTGTAAACTTACAAAATTTGAAAATAGTAGTAATTCACTTAGGGAAATAATAAGCATTCAAAGAGCATCGGGAGATAAAACCGGACTAGGATTTAATTCAAATAATGTTTCAACAAGTGAAAATAAAAATGTTAAGTTTGAATGTCAATCTAGTGAACAAAAACCATTAGAGTCAAAACCTAAGTATATAATTATAAAAGATAGAAAAATACCTATTTCAAGTGATGAGGAAGTAAAAAGTTTTTATAAACCATTATTAAAAGCCAAAACAGGATTTTCTAAACCGAAATTAAGATAAAAAAACACCTCCCTTAAGAAGACCACATAATCCTCACCCTCGACCTAAATCTCCTCAACCTAGAAGAAATAAAAATCGACAAAACCCTCATAATAATAATAAGTACCCAATGTGGAATTATCCAAATCCACCAAGCTTCAATCCTTGGGGAATACTTCCACCATATATGCATCATAGTCAATTGCAACCCATGTTTGGTTCAAACAACTTTGGATCAATGAGACAATGGGGACCAAGTGGCTAAATTGCTAACTCATTGGGAAATCCGCATCTCCTCTTTGATTGACTTCTACAAGTCAACCTAAACACTTTGAAGCGTTTTGAAGAATAATCTACTGAAGACTAAAAGGTACGCTTTCTTTTTTAAGATTTGGTGTTATAATATATGCTTAGATTAATGACTAGTTATTTCATGCCTATTTAGCTCGTAATGCCTAGTTATATATATATATATATATATATATATATATATATATATATATATATATATATATATATATATATATATATATATATATAAATACACATAATAGCTTATATGAATAACCTAGAGTCACTAGTTATTTTCCCTTTGGCCCTCTTTAGCAATACCTTTTAAAATGGAAATCTTCTATGTCCACTTTTAGAAAACTCATGGTGATGAAGTGAAATGAGTTGAGTGGATTAATCATTAACATAGAAGTAGGATTAGAAAACTATGGATGAAACAAGCTCTCGGACATTATGGCATTAAGTTAGATAAGTGTGCGACAACAAAGGAGCTATAGATGTTAGGTTATACCCCATTCAACACTCTCACATCAAACCTATAGAATTTAGTCGTCACTTCCTTATGACCATAGGATATGTAGAAAAGGGTAGCATGTGACAATAGCCTTAACCAATTCCCTTGAGCATGAGATCATTAACAACCATTTTTTCAATAATGTTATTTGTTTTCAAAATATGCAAAAACTTCACATTTTGGAAAAATGATTTTTCGAAAGATTATGTCATCTTTCTATTAACATGTTTTACTATCTCATTTTTTTTTCCATAATCCTATTTTGATCAAAGTCAAAGATTGGGAATTTCTTTTTACTCATTCTTCATAAACACATTTTTAAATAAAACCCAATCTGTTTTATTCAAATAACTTTAACATGTACACAAAAACCCACTTTCAAACATTGTTGAATAATGTTAAAAACATTTTTTTTTAAATCATGCATGGTGATCTCATATTTGTCATCTATATTTATATACATGACATTTAAAAGTGAACTAAGGCAAATCAAGCGGACCATGGTTTGTCTATTAAGATTTTGTTTGTAACAAATCTAGAAGTCTATGCTATCTTAAGTTCCCATTTATTGCACATAGGCACACTTTAGGATCCCTCTAATAGTTCATTAATTGGTGTAGTTTATTGTTTCATTAGGATCCCTCATATAGGCACATATAATTAAGAAAATACTTGGTGTAGTTTATTGTTTCCTAGTTCATATATATTACTTGCTTGATGAGTATGTTTACATGCTAGATGATATTACTTGATTGATTTTATTACATGATAGATGATATTACTTGCTTGATGAGTATGTTTGCATGATATATGAAATTACTTGTTTGCTTAATCCTTTTAACTAATATGACTTGCATGCATAATACATACTTTATTGCCTCAAAGAGTGGGACTTGCCTGAAACCAAAAGCTCAAAACATAGCCCTCCTTACCCATCTCAGCAGAAAAACTTATTTCTGGAACTCAGAAAGACACCAGATGGGCGGCCCCCTTAATTGATAAGGCGGCCCCCTTAATTATTAAGGGGACCGGCCGCAATTAAGGGGACCGGCCATCTGCTGGACGGGTTCACATAAATTTTTTTCTACTTTTTAGCCCATTTCATCCTGCACTTCCCCAAATTCACAAACACACTTTGTCCCTATCATCCAAACACCTTTATCCATCCTTAAACAACCTCAAACCTCCACTATAAATAATCCCTTTCATCACCATTTTTAACTCACCCTATCATGTCTTCTCCCATCAAACCAAAACTAAAAACCTCAAAGCTAGCAAGGATGACCATAAAACTCAGTTGGAGAAGAAAACCAAACCCCCAAAACAAGTCCATCACAACAAATGATGTGGCTAAACAACCAACACCTCCACCCACATTTGTTCCCAACTATACTCCTAATCCTCAAGCTCATTCCAGTGAACCCTTTCACAAACCTCATCATAACAACCAACCATTCACCTTTACTCCCAAAAATACACCTTCATCCTCCATACCTTCACACCCATCAACACCATAGATGTCTAAACCACCAAGAGTATCACCACCACCTCCTACCAACTCACATGTTACTCCTATGTTGCATGACCAAACATCCATCCCAAATAACAACCTCAACCTCCACCTTCATTCCAATCAACACATCTCAACCTCAAACCAACTCCCATGAAACCTTTGAAAATCCTCATCATTTTGGTCAACCATCAAACTTTCCCTCACCATCAAATAACTAAGCCCTATCCACATGCGTTCCGCCCCAAAACAAATTTTTTTTGTCGCAAGCAAGCCCAATCACCCTCTTTGGCAATATTAAGACTATTAGTATCTTTACTTATGTTGTAATTCTTATGTTTTAAGCATTTTGTGTGATATAATGATGATTCATGTGTTATACATGATCATCTTGAATGCATGAATAAATTATTTGCTTGTTTTAAATATTTCTGCTATGCATATATATGTCTTGCTATGTGTTTGCCATGAGTGTTGTCTTTATATTCCATAGTTTGCTATAGATGTGTTGTTTCATCTTTTTGTTTCATCGTTTTGTTTCATTGTGATATATATATGTATATATGCCTATGACATGCTTAAAATATGATCTTAGTAGTCTACTTATAAACATTGTTCCTCTTAACATGTTATTGCGACTATTAAACCATTCCAAATGAACATGATTCAAATAAACCTTGCTGCAAACATAACTCAAAAATTGACCCCTACACTTACCTTTATTAAACCCATCTGAGTTTGGAATATTATCACTAAACCTCAAAACCTTACCCAAAACAACCACACTTTCATAACAAAAATTCCCTCCAAATTTAAAACCCAAGACACCATGCTATCACCAAAATCCTCCATTTCCAATTCCTCCAAGAAACACAAAATAGTCATCATATCACCCATAAATGACCACTTCAACAAACACCTTCTCATTGACCTCACTAAAGAAGACAACACCGCTCCATTAGCACCACCTAAATGCTCATCTCCAAATGCACCTAATTCACCACAAACAACACCACCACCAACAACATCCCCACCATATATCACTACTCATACATTGAGCACATATTAACCAACCCATCACCACCACCACCTCTTCTTTTTGGTTGCAAGCTTTATGGGAATCATGTGCTTTTGGGATGATTATGTAGTATCATTAGTTGTTTTGTTTGAATGTTTGCATGCCTTATGTTGTAATTCACTTGGTTGTGTATTTATACACAACACTTTATTAAATGCATGATCTCATTCTATATGCTTGCTTATTGTTTGAATATTTGCATGCCTTATGTTACATATACTTGTAGTATCATTAGTTGTTTTGTTTGAATGTTTGCATGCCTTATGTTGCATATACTTGTGCTTCTAATATTTTTCTTGCAAGCGTTCCATAGCTCGTTTCCTTGGTGCCCCCAAACGAGGGGGAGTACACATCAAGGGGGAGTTTTCGTCCCGACAAATTTCACGTTTGAATTTTGTCGGCTTAACCTTTTTGGTTCTGCAAAAAGGGGGAGAAGTGAATGTAAACTCACTAAATACTTGTCCAAAAATAAACTTTTTGGTTTAATGAGTTTAGGTTTTGTAATCATCAAAAAGGGGGAGATTGTTGACATAAATAAATGCCTAAAAACATTATCAATATTTATTCATATCTCTATGTTTTGATGATCACAAAATGTAAACTCATTAAAACATAACTTATAAATTAAACAAGTACTTAGTTGTAAATATTAACTTCTACAACTAAAATCACTTAAGGTATGAATGAACTAATGCTTAATGCATTATATGATCAAAGGAACATTTCCTTAAAAACTAGATTTTTTATAAAACATCAAAAACATTTTATATATTTTTGAAAAACATTTTTGGTATTAAATAAAAATGTTTAATCTTTTATAAAAATATGAATTCAAATTTTTAACCAAAATCAGTTAAAATATTCCAGAAAAACCTTCCCCACAAAAGGACAAAATTGGCCAACGTTCAGTAGGGGCGGCCCCCCTTAAAATTAAGGGGACCGCCCCCGCTCCAGTAGGCTCCAGCTGTCCAGTTTTTCTCCCTATAAATACCTGCCTTCCCCTGGATTTTTACTCACCTTTTGCACACTAAAACTTTCTGTTTTAAATCCTTGTATATACATTTCAAAATCCTTTGATCATGTCTTATTAAGCATTGGTTTCTAAGTGATCCAAGCTTCCTACATTCAAGTGCAAAAGAAGAATACTCCTTCAACATCTAGAGAAGAAGTATTGCAACTTAGCTATCTAAGTTGTGTGTGTCATCATTCATTTGTATATAAGTTGTATATTTGTTAGATAGTTTTATGTATAATTATTTGGGATAGGTTAGTGTGTAAATAGTGAAGTTGTGTAGTTAAGGTGTGTAAGTAGTGAAGGTGTGAAGAAGTAGAAGTGTACATAAGTTGTGCTAAGTTGTGAAGAAGGTGTGAAGCCGTAGTATATAAGTTGTGAAGAAGTTGTGAATAAGTCGTGAAGTAGTCTTGAAGAAGTAGTCGTGAGGAAGTAGTCGTGAAGAAGAAGTCGTGAAGTAGTCGTGAAGAAGAAGTTGTGAAGAAGGTGTGATTAAGTTGTGTACAAGTTGTGAGATTGGTTCTGGCTACGATTAGAACCCGACATCTAGCTTTGTGTCGTTAAGCCGGTGTAAGCTAAAGTTGTGTAAGGTTTTCTCCGCCATAAGGGAGCTTGTTGACATAGTGAAGAAAACTCTCGAGTTAGGTGCTCGGGGAGTGGAGTAGGGCAAGGAAGGTGACCTTGTAGCCGAACCACTATAAATCTCTTGTGTCTCGGTTAGATCTTTCCATCTCTATCTTTCATTTGATTTACTTTACTTTACTTGCATTACTTACTTATATTTATCTATACTTGTTCATATTTGTTGGTCCACAAATTGTATATGGATCACTAAGTAGTTTTGAATACCTAGTAGATGGTTAGGATAAATCCGAACCAATCTAAGTGTGAAACCCTAAGAGATTGTTAATGTTAATGCGGAATCTTAACAAGAACAATTTAGAACACAAGCAGGGATATCACTAACTTCGTATATTGATATTTACTATTATCAATTCGTACAACTCACACACGTTTACTAACAACCTTTAGGGATCCTTTTATAACACAAGGAAACCCTAGACGACACAGAAGATATACACAAATCTTCTATAAAGATACATACACGCAATGTATCTTTTCCTAATACAACTCTAACAAACTTTCCTATCTTCACGACCAGACCAGACTTAATAAGTCAACCAGACTTAACATATAACTACCAGACTTAATCATTACATAACCAGACCTAAAACACAAACAGACCTAACTCAGTAATCGACCAGACCTAAGTAGTAAACTACCAGACTTAAGTAGTCTGTTCTTGATATGCATCATAATTCCCAACAATCCTCCCCTAACTTGATCTTCATGCTTCATGAACTTCAAGTTCTTCTGATTTAGCCTTCTGAGGATTGAATCTTGAACACTTTGAAATGTATTTAGGTCTTGTTCCTTTCTAGCAGCTTGAATCTTGATAAGCTCTTCTGATATGGACTTGACAGCAACAATGACTATATGTACATCAATTCATATTAAGTTTCATAGCTATTCTCATCACTTCCAGGTGTGTTAACACCTGTGAGAGGTGAATCATTGAAATTTAATGGATTTGATGTCTCTTTACCAATAGCCATTACTACTGGAGTAGCCAAATGTTTTGGTGTGTAAGACCATGGTACACTGATAACCATATGATTTTAAGCAAATCATCAGCTTATCAACGGATTTGTTAAGTCTTTACCAAGAGCCGTTTGCTTCTGGACTAGTCAATTCTTTGATGGAAAAGCACCTCATCATGGTGAATTGATTACCATTTATGGTTTTCCACAGCCTTTACCACAAGCCATAACCTTGTGGGCTAGCCAACTCTTCACTTATCTTAGATATGGTGAGTTGAATACCATACAATTTTTGGCAAATTGTCAGCCATAAACGGATTTGAGCAATCTTTACCTGTTAGCCGTTTGCTCAGGATTAGCCAGTCCTTGTGTTGATGAGACAAGGTGGACTGATAACCTTTTGATGTGTTAGTGCAAAGCACCTCCACCAAGTGAGAAGTTTCAATAGTCTCACTCAACAACTTGTGAAAATTCTTTCAAACACTCTTAGGCTACATCCTTCAAAGACTGCTTCTTAATTAAATCCAATAACATCTCATATCCTTCATCCTTTTTACTAGCATACAACTTTTTGTTCATCATTTCCTTGCAGACACTTGATGATAAAGGATATTCCACCTCTGCAAGCATATAAATATCAGCATTCTTTAATGACACACAATGTACCTTGCAGGTATGAAAGTATCTCCAGCTGACAATGTTCTGTTCTTCAGGAAGTTTCCACACTATATCAGACTCAGTTGGTGGCTCAAACATCACCTTCAAATTTCCCCAAAAGACTCTTTCAAACTCATCTTCAGGTGGTTGATCTCCATGTTTAATGTTAACCAACTGATACAGTTCTTGAAGATCCTTCCTATTCACATCAATCAAAATGCCAGCAAAATTCATATAAACAATGTCAGAATTATCTTCCCTTATTATTTGATATGCAGCCCTTCCACCAGTCATGATAAGTTGATACTTGACAACCTTAGTAGGTTCCTTAGTGCTTTCAATAGTCCCCATTGTGGCTCCTTCAGATGAAGGTTCTTCATCTAATTCTTCTTCAACCACAACTTTCTTGGATTTACTCTTCCTTTCCAAACCTTTTCTTCTTTGAAACACAATAGGCTTAATCATTTCATCTTGCACTTCTTCTGTTGACTTACCAGCTTCAGGTTGTGGATCAATCACTTTATCAGGTTCAATGACTAGTTCAGTCTCTTTAGCCTTTCTACCTTGAAAGCAAAATTTCTGCACATCATCATAATCAGTAGCTTTGTAACCTTGATCTCTCTCAAATGCCTTGAGATATGCTACTTGAATTTCTTCATATGACTTCTTTTTCATCTGATCCAAAGAAAGATGCATTTGATTCTTAAGATACATCTTCATATCATGCTTCTTTTCTGCCATAGACATCTTCTTAGGAATCTTAGATTTCTTTTGAAGTTTGAACTTTTCCAAGAATCCACCCAATGTATCATCATTACTTCTTGCATTAATGAAGTCAGCTAACTGTTTGGCTCGTTCATCAGCAGTTAAGCCTTCAATAGTTAGCAACTCTTCATACTTTGCTCTCACTTCATCATCAACATTGAGTAATTTTGTAAAATCATCAGATTCTTCAGCCAACTGTCTTGCATAGACTGCATCTAACATCTTTTGTCTTTCTTCATCAGCAATATCTTGAGCCTTAATCCTCTCAATTTCAGCCTCAGATGCAAGTTCTTCTCTTGTTTTTCTCTTAGACTTCTTTGGCAATGAAGTTTCTTCCATGACCTGCTTTCCCTTTCTTAGTGCAGATTTTTGTTCTTCATTACCAGAACTAAGTTCATTACCAGACTTTTCTTCTTTACCAGACTCATCACCAGACTTTTCATCAGAAATAGTTCCAAACTTCTCAATCTCTTCCTCAGCAGACAAAATTAACTTTCTTCTCTTCCTATCTTGTTTAATTTTGCCCATTGATTGAGCCAAAGTCTCTGCAACTTCCAGTGTCTCTGGACTAATTGTAGTGGTGACATTATCTTGAACAAGTGATTCTTGAACTGGTGTTTGAAGAATAT
Organism: Artemisia tridentata subsp. tridentata; assembly: GCA_021014915.2. Classification (NCBI taxonomy): domain Eukaryota; kingdom Viridiplantae; phylum Streptophyta; class Magnoliopsida; order Asterales; family Asteraceae; genus Artemisia; species Artemisia tridentata. Next base: position 181,261,865 of record CP139506.1, read on the forward strand.
TTTCTTGTTCATGCTCCAAATTCCTCCCCTGTTTGGAAGAATTTTCAGCTTCATCATCCTCATCATCAAAAGAGACACCCTTTTTCTTCATTGCTACTCCCATTTTCTTTACTTTCTTCACCAAAGTCACATAAGCTTTCCTTAGTGCCTCATTAGTCTTTTCCAAAATGTCAATCTTCTTTTGTAGTTGAGGAACAATGACAAGGAGATCTTCTACAGTAATGGGATTTTGTGCCTCCTCCCTTTCAGGACTTGGAACATGTGGTTGTGGAGGTGAAGATTGTTGGATGGGTGTAGATGATCTTTCAACTGATGGTGAGGGACCTGGTTGAGGTGATGCAATTGGAGAAGACCTAGGTGTAGCAGACCTAGATGAGACTTGGTCTTGAGCTTCATCAGGGTTCACTTGTGCAGCTTCAGAAGTACCTGCATTGTTAGGACCAAGCATAGCAGCAAGCAAAGGTTTGTCTGTCCCTTGAAAACTCCTTTTTAGATTTGCAAAAAGTTTGGAAGTAAAAGCCACACTGATGTAAGGCACTTTATCCCTAGTTTCAAAATTTAAGATCATTTGCAAAAATCTTGGATACATTAAAAATTTTGGGTTCTTAGCATTTTTCACCATTCCTTCAAAAATTAATTTTGAAAAGTTAAATTTCCTTCCAGATGATAAACAGACCAATGCAGAAGCAATTTTGCTTCCAAATTGATCCCATCCACCACTTTTGGGACTTAAACTCTGAAGTAAATGATGTACTAAAAACCTCCACTGAGGTGAAAAATGACTTTTCCAAAAGGTAAAACTTCCATCTGTGGGATACCCAATGCTATTCAAACCCTCAAAAATATCCTCATTAGACAAATCAAATTCTCCTAAAGCATCATCCAATTTGAGACTGTCCCTAATGGATGCTTCAGAAATGGTAAAACCATTTTTGTCTATGACAACTTTTAAGCATGGTGTCCCATCATCAAGAGTCTCAGAGGTAACCGACCTCCAGAACTGCTTGACAAGGGACTGATAAATAGTAGGATTATGAGTTAAAGAATAACAAATATAAGAACCTTTTAGAAAATCCACAATCTGCTCAAAACCTGCACTTTGATCGGGCTTCTTCAAGAACCCGACTTGATTATGTTTGTCCACAAACTTGAGATTAGCCATGGATGAGTTAATGAGTTAGGTCTGGTTGACAAGAGAGGTAGGGTTTTGAAAAAATGTTTGCGTAGAAACAGAGTCGTGAGTAATAAAGATTATTTAAATTTGGAAGCAAATAAAGAATAAAAGAAGATAAATAATATCAAATTTTAAGCTTATATACTTCATAAATATCTTGTTTTACCGAAAATAGTGCAACGGTAATATATTAGTAAAATCTTTAGTTACTCTGACCAGATCTAACGGTCATAAAATTAACACTACCCGACCTAAAAAGTCAACCAGGCCGAATCATACACTTACCAGACCTAACCAAGAGAGTGAACTTACATACTTACGATAGCGAATGCAAAGCTTTGTAACACCTCATTCCACTCTTCTCTGCAAGAATTATTTGAAAGAACAAGAAACAGGAGACAAAAACCAAATTTTGCAAGACACAAGAGCTACCAGATTTAACACTTAAGGTTACCCGATTTAAAAACATTTAAACCTTGTACATTTGCCTCCCCTTAAATGTACATTACCTCCCCTTAAGTGTAAATTCCCTTTTTTTTTTTTTTTTTTTTTTTTTTTTTTTTTTTTTTTATTATTCACTAGTAAATACTTAACCAAAATAAACACAAAGGTCAACTTTCCAAAAACACAATTAATAACTCTTTCCCTGCAAGTATTAACTTATACACCAACCAAGCATTAAAAGACATTAAACCTTGATTTTCCCTATAAAACCACCCATAGTTTTATCACAAATACCATCACAAACAGGAAGAAAACCTTACAAGCATAATGGATCCATCCAACTTAAACACCATAAAGATTTCATCCGATTCCTGGGATCCAAATGATTCATCCTCTGATACATCCTCAGGAGGATGGGATGGATACTTCCCACCAGGGTATTCATCAATCACCAGAAGCAAGACATTGAGAGAAGCAACTCTGAGACAATGGCTAGCTGCTTATGACCTGTCTGAGAAGGAACCAGACAATGAAACACCAAAGACTTCAAAGCCAACTCCTCCTTCTGATGTAGAGGATAAAGGTGCCAAGGAAGAAGACCCCTTCAAGAATGATGAAGAGACCTATCCTTCGAAGACTGTGCCTTCCCTGAGTAGTGGTTCTGTGCCCCGTCCTCCACCAAGCAGTGTGATTCTTGCACTTCCATGCCCAAAAGCATGGAATCAATTTGGTGGAAGAGGAGCCAAGAAGACCATTCCTGATTTCATGGGTAAAGGGAAGCAGAAGGTGTAGGTGGTGATGATTAGCTAGTTTGGGAAAAATCTTTTGTTTTAAGAGGCTTTGTAATTTGCATCCTAGAATGCAATTTCTTGTTATTAAATAAAAAGCTCTTTGGTTCTGATGTCTTAATTTTCCACATATAAATAACTTGCAAATAGAAAAGAGCTAACAACTGCAAAACAAAGTTAAGTACAAAATACCAAACACACATACTATAGAGAACAAAATAAGTACCGAAAATAAGAATAACCAAGGAGAATAGCAAGATAAGAAACAAACAAGTATACAAACTATACAAAGTTAAGAAAGAAGATCAGTTTTTCTTAACAACCCAAGCCTGAGTGGGCTTGTGTCCATCCTGTGGAGCAACATACTTATAGGTCTTGTATGAACTTGCTCCAGTGAAACCATGTTTGGACTTATAGGTAAATTCATTTTTAAATGGATTCCAAGTCCAGCAATCAGAGAAATTGTCAGTAGAATCCCCATTTGTTTGTCTCCTTACAGGTGAATGAGCTTTGTAAAAATTATTTCTTTGAAACTTTTCATTTACCTGAGGTTTTTGAAAAGGTTGCTTGGGTCTTACAAAACCAGAGTTCACATTAGGTCTCACAGAGTTAACATAACCAGTATTCACTTTAGGCCTCATAAAATTAACATTTTGCCTATTCACATTAAAGTTTCTGTAGCCAGACCCAAAATTTGGTCTACCAGAACTAACAAAGGAGTTAGGTCTGGTAGTGTTATTTAGTTGAACTGGTCTGGGGACAAACTGGTTAGCATGATTAACTCTATTAGCATTGTTCCAAACTGGTTTATTTGAACCATTAACCTTATTTACATTCATTCTCTTTTGCTCAGCCTCTCTTTTCATTCTCTTTTCATGGAAGTCACAATCTCTTATTAAATGACTCAAATTTCCACACACAAAACATCTTTTAGGAGCATAATTGTAACTACTCCTACTTTCTCTGTGAACACTATTGCTTCTAGGTGACTCATTCAATTTAACAGATTCCCTAGGAGTTTTTATGTGATTGACACAACTAGGTTTAACTGTTTCAGCCTTTTGTTCAGTCACTAAAGGTTTAGTAACAACAGGTTCACACTTCTTAACAACCTTAGGTTTAGGATTCTCTTTTTCCTCATTGTTTGACTCAGACTTAGAGTGATCAGAGGAATTATCAATAGATCCTTCAGAGTCATTGGATTGACAAGAAGAATATCTACTAGATTTGTCCTCTGAGGTAGTTGATTCAGACACTTGAGGACCTTTCTTACCATACACAAAGAGTGAATCATCCAACTCTTCTTTTTCAAGAGGAGTATAGTCATCACTCAAAGGTGGTGGTACTCCCTTAAAGTCACCAGTCTTAACAAACCTATTGTACAAAGGTTTATCAGCATAGTCCTCTTCTCTATTCTTAAATATATCCCTATTCTCATTTTCCTCATATCCTAAGCCACATTTTTTATTTGACTTAATTTGAGAATCCCAACACTTAAACAGGTTTTTATTTGAATTGTTCCATTGATCTACCCTTTTTCTCAGCTCATCCCTTTCCTTCTGAATTTTAAGCCCTAATTGTCTATACCTTTTAAGCTTCTCATCTTGTTCATATATCTTATTAGCTTGAAAGTATAGTTTTTCATTTAAAGCAGCATGTTGGTTTTGAAGGGTGACCTTTTGTGCCTCTAAAGTTTTCACAGCATTTTTATGTGCTAATAAATTTACTTCTAGATCACCTATTTGTTCTTGCTGCTCATCACATAAAGCCTTAACATGATTATATGAGTCAGTACATAATTTAGAGCATAATGATACCTCATTACCAATGGCCATGAGAGCATGATCAGACTCCTCATTTACTCTTGGATGCTCACCCCAATTGACTCCTCCAGCTTCCATTGTCAGCAGACTCATCTGATTCTTTTCCATCTTCCCATCTTCAATTCTTTTCTCATCAGCAGACTTCTTCTCTGGACAATCTCTTGAAAAATGCCCATGCTTGTGACAGTTGTAGCATTCAACAGTCCTCTTTGTGTATCCCACTGGTGATTTGTTGTTGAAGTTGATGGTCCTACCATATTGCTTCTGAAATCGTTTGACCCTTAAAGCAACCATGGCAATGTGCCATTTTATATCCATCTCCTCAACTTCAGCATCATTAATTTGTTCAAGGTCTTCACTAATAAAGCTTTCATCTTCCGTTTGATTGGCAAAGAAAGAATGTATCACCTCATCAGTGAAACTTGAAGCAGACCTTTCACTTGAAGGAGTTTCATAGTTACCAGACCTAACACCAGATCTAACCTTGTAAGTACTGCTTTTGTTTTGAGATACAAAAGCAACATTTGAGGAACTGGTTGAACCCTGAGTGTTGTTACTGATGTCCCTTTCAAACATCCTGAGATTATTGTAAAGATCATCAGGTGTCATAGAGTCTACTTCCTCCTTAATCCTCATTGCCACAGATACATTGCCCCATTCTGATGGTAAAGATCTAAGGAATTTGTGATTTGCATCCTCATTCGAGACTGCTGCACCATGAACTTCCAATTGTGTTAACAGATGTTGAAATCTGTCATAGCCCTTCTCCAAACCTTCAGTCTTTGAAACACTAAATGTTTCAAATTGCTGTTTAAGAACAGCCTTTTGCATCTTCTTGGAGTTAGCATTACCTCCAAATCGTTTCTTGATAGCTTCCCACATCTCCTTAGCATCAAGAATGCCATGAAACCTTTGTAGATGCTCCTTAGGAATAGCCATAAGAAGCAAGGTTCTGGCCTTCTTTTCCTTCTCCACAGCCCTAATCTCCTCAGCAGATACTGGTGGCATTATTCTGAGCTGCCCATCATTCCCTTGTGAAATTCTCTTCTTAGAATTTCCCTTCTGGATCACTTTCCATACATCACTATCAATGTATTCCAGATAATGTTCCATCTCCATGGCCCATATATCATATTCTTCTCTCTTCAGTAGTGGAAGTTTTATGTTTGAGATTGTGGTTGTGGAAGGGATGGGTTGTTGTTGTGTTTGGGAGTTACTGGTTTCGGTTTTTCCTTCATCTTCATGGTTTGATTGCTCATCCTCACTGTTATGGATTGAGAAAGTTTCAGGCTTATCGAGTTCAGACATTTTGAAGGGTGATTTGAGTGAGAATTAGGTTTTAGTGTTCTACGAATTCAGAGTCTCTTCCTTGCTCTGATACCACTTGTTGGTCCACAAATTGTATATGGATCACTAAGTAGTTTTGAATACCTAGTAGATGGTTAGGATAAATCCGAACCAATCTAAGTGAGAAACCCTAAGAGATTGTTAATGTTAATGCGGAATCTTAACAAGAACAATTTAGAACACAAGCAGGGATATCACTAACTTCGTATATTGATATTTACTATTATCAATTCGTACAACTCACACACGTTTACTAACAACCTTTAGGGATCCTTTTATAACACAAGGAAACCCTAGACGACACAGAAGATATACACAAATCTTCTATAAAGATACATACACGCAATGTATCTTTTCCTAATACAACTCTAACAAACTTTCCTATCTTCACGACCAGACCAGACTTAATAAGTCAACCAGACTTAACATATAACTACCAGACTTAATCATT